>OY292397.1:31685345-32015552 GCA_958496205.1 Idaea biselata | reverse complement strand
CTACTGAGTGGCTCGGCTCTAAGCCCCACAGCGCTGGCGCCGGACGCGGTGCTTGCGAGAGAACACACCGCGCAAGCGCTGCGCTGCGTGCCAGACTCTTCTAGTGATGAAAATTGGTACGATTTGATATGAGATCGATCCACATTGAGAGTGTTATTCTCATTTATGACTGTCCTAGACTGTTTCTATACCACCTTTTGTAGCCTTTTATACGTCTTTTTGAGTATATCGACTTCACAAATAGCCATAAGATTGTCGGTATCGAGACGCGTCCCCTGCGATCTACGAGTGATCTATTTAATTCAGGTTCGTAGAATGTATACGAGAACGTCCGCTGGCCGCCCTGCTGACAGTAGAGGCGCCCCGCGCGCGGTTCCTGGCCGGCTGGGCGCCCTCGGTGCCCTCTCAGCGAGACCAGGCCCAGGCCACGCCCAGCAAAGCGCTCCACTCCAGCGACGTGTTCTTGGACTGCGCGCTCGCGATCGTAGTCGCGACTACAGAAAGTTACCAGTTCTTTAGTGAAGAAGATATAGACACGGATTCGAAGAAGAACATAGGTCTGTATACGTTGCCGTTCATGTGTTACCTATAGCCAGATACATGGTTTTTCTTAACTATACTTACTGTAAACTGTTTGCATAGGAATCGTATCCTCCGTACGTACGTGCGCAACGTATACCGCTATCACCGTAACGAGATATTCGCGGCGATCCGCAACGAGTACACGGACTGGGAGAAGCCGATCCAGCACCCGATCAACATCCGCGACGCGACGCTCGAGGCACTCGGCGACGGCGCCGGCGCCGCGCCCGCGCTCCGCCTGGCACAGCTGCATGCGAGGCGAGGGGCAAGGACCTACTTCGCACATTTCGCGCATCAGACCAAGGATGCTGATTATCCGCAGGTAACGTGGAGTTAATTATGTAAGGTGCTTAGCATAGACTTCTTTTTCTATCGTGTCAAAGACTCAAAGTCTAAAATAAATTAACCCTAAACGTGTAGTTTAGGGGATATAGTGGTAGTCAGTTCCAATTCGTAGAAACTCGCACAAGAAATATAACATATAGAGCAGACCTGTTGCCTTATTCTCTGCTCCGTCCAATAAATGGTTTAGGCTTAGACTAACGACCCCTTATCTCTGCAGCGTCTAGGCAGCATCACGAGCGAGCCGCTGGCGTACTTCCTGGGCTTCCCGCTGGTGGGTCAGCAGTCAGGTCGCAACTACACGCGCGTGGACGCCGGCGTGGCGGACGCGTGCGTGGCGCTACTCGCTGCCTTCGCCAAGACCGGCGAGCCGGCGGCCAGGGACGACCGCCACCATGACGCCGGCGTCACTTGGCCACGATACGAGCTGAACACGCAACAATATCTTAGCATTGGTAAGTTGAGGATTTAAAAGCATTATGATTTTTGAGGGTCAAAGGGGGGACCTTCTTTTTCCTTTCTAATCACCTCTGTGATTATGGTCCTACTAGGGTCCTTGTTTTCCTAGATGTCAGTTAGTAGATGTTCTGAATGGTATTTCCACGTTGAAGGTACAAAGCTCCGTGTGAAAAGTCACTACCGCGGGCACAAGATGGCGCTGTGGTTGCACCTGGTGCCGCAGCTGCACCGGCCCGGCGCCGCGCCGCGACACCACCAGTTCCGCGCCACGCACCAGGACATGTTCGCAGGTACGCTCTCCTACTCTACCATAATTGCCTTATTCTAACTCTTTCATAATTATTTTGAATGTAACCTATGTGTGATTAATTTTTCATACATTTATCCAATGGTTCTATCTTTTGCCTGCCTTTCAATTATCTAATATATAACATTTCCATGTCACAGTGTTAGTTACCGTACTCCTCCGAAACGGCTTGACCGATTTTTATGAAATTTTGTATACGTATTCAGTAGGTCTGAGAATCGGCTTCTATCTATAATTTATAAGGCAAAACAACGTTTGCCGGGTCAGCTAGTAGATTTATAAACCAAGATACTCATAGGAATAAGCAGGGTTGGTAGACAACTTTAAGTGCAGATGATTATCCTTCGTTCACAGCAGAATGTCCTATAGAAATGGTGTATTAATATGAAAAGCATATAAATAAAGTTATAAATAAATAAAAGTTTATTTTCATCAACTTAATACAAACATAGCTATTTAGTGATTGAGACCGCCTTTTAAGCAAATAATGCCTGTGTTAGGCGATCTCGCTCTTCATTAACAATATCATACTTGTAGGTAGGTAATTAACATTTTAAACAGGTACACTATACAAAACACTTTTACAATAACAAACATTAAAAATCCCATTAAAAATGAATCCAAACCAACAAAAAATTATAACAAATATCACATGAGGGCATATTTGAATTAAAATTATTAAACGCACGACTACTGCTACCATTCTCGCTCGGGTAGTCTCCGTAGGACAGAGAACAGAGGTGTAGGTAGGTACGATGATATGATGCACGTATCAATGTGTGAGTGCGATCAACACACAACAACAACAACAACTAACAACAACAACAACAACTTGACAACTCTAACAACTTTGATGTTTGCATGCCAAATGCTGGCAAGGTATGTAGAACTATATTTTTTTAGATTTAAGATCTGCTGTACCATACTTTATGCAAATAAATATCTTTATCTTTATCACTAATTTGTAGTCAGAGAGATAGTGTCATTGTTTATATCACAACTATTATGAATAAATAAACATATTAACAATAATAAAAGTGTGTGCCCGAAATTTATAGGTTACTATAGGATGCTTTTGTAGTATAAAATTATAATCAGGAAATGTATATTATGTGCATATTATGTTTATGTTTTATACCATAGTCATAAATATAAATCGACTTATACTTCGTTTAACATTATTCTATTTTGTGATATTGTGTAGTTATAGTTATATAGTTATATTATATTACTAATTAATTACGACATTATTATTCTATAATAAATAAATAAATATTTATTATATTTACGTATGTGTGTGTTATATTGGTATGTATTATATTCCCTACTATATTCTTTTTTACGTAGTGGTTTTTAATAGAAGTGTTTTTTTTTTTTGTTAATAATTTATTTTGTATTTTATATAGGTACCTCAGTCCTTATCCTCAGACTCAGTCCTCAGTCCTTTTTATTACCTTATGTCCAGCAGTGGACTTCTTACAGCTGAAATGATGATGATGATGATAGGTACCTCAATTTTGTGTATTTTATAATTTATTTGAAATTAGTTCACCATTTGTTTTATATTTAAATAAAACAAATAATTTAAAATTAATAGAAATAATTATAGTGATTTAATCCTATTGAATATCAATTTTCCTTATTCGTATTATATGTGTATATTTATAAATTATATTTGTAATAATTAATTTTATCTTTATATTTGTACCAAAATTATATATTATGTATAAGTTCAATTGTAGTGTAGATTATTAGTCACTTGATTATTTACTCCAGTAAGGTCTCGACTTTATAGTAATCTTGTAAAAATAGCCAGTTTCTTAATTCTACCTTAAGCTTGCATTTGGTCATTGGGTAAATTTCAATTTCTTTGTTAATATTGTTATATAGAGTAATGGATTGCCTAGTATACTGACGTAATGCAAAGGACATCATTCAAATTGTACCCAAAAATTAAAGTGCCGGCCAATGAAAAAAAATATTTTTATCTTATGGAAAATGATGTTTTAAATATTTTTTATCAAGACGGTAAATGTCTACGACCAACTTTTGAACCCTATAGGCGACATCAAAAATCATAAATGAGCATATCAATATATCATCAATATAGATAATTGTAATAAACTATAAACAACGCTAGATCGCCTTCGTATGCTTGGAACTACCTGTTTGCTCCCGTTACTCAATAAGGTCGGCCATAAACTCCATCTCTTTCCTTCTCGTTATTGTTATTAGTAGTTACCTGCTTTGTTTATCCCGTTCTAGGTAAGGATTCGGTAGTTGACGATATACTTTGTAGTTATCCATGCGACTTTAGTTACATCGGACGACTACTTACCTGCGAATAATTATTGTTTTTTTGCTTTTTTAACATTAAAATGGCGGAACGATTGTGTATACGGTGTCGTGAATCTGTGGAAAATAGAAGAAGCTATTCCTGGATATCTCGAGAGGAGAATCATATTGAAGTAGCTCAGATTATTATTCAAGAGCTACTAGATCAGCAGGTATGTGGTTTTATATTGTATGTATTATTTAATAGTAATATGCATATTGTATAGCAACAAACGCGCATTAGGCGTGAGTGTGAGTTTCTTGTCACTTGAAAAGAGATTTTCAAAACATGGTATGAACTTTTTTCGTTCATTTATACATAATGCCACTATCATAGATATCATAATAAAATATGGTAGGTATATATGAGTTCAGTGGCTACTATATCGGAAACTTCATATGCATAAGCCCATAATTGAATACATTCTATATCTTTACAAAAACTACAATAAGCAAGTGTAGTTAGACTTATTACGTTAGGTGCAGTGTAAACTCTAACGAATCTCAAGAGACCGAACATTTTTTATATCGTTGAATCAAGAGTGAAGGATAGGATTTTTTAATTCCTAACAGTTTCAACATTATTTTGCGACTGATAATACGATAGATACCTGATGTGTTTATTTCGAAGCCATAATTTTCAAGCAAGCAAGGGCATATTAAATATCATATTTTCTTGGTGCATGTCACAGATGCTGGTTTGTGGTCCACGTCTAATATGTTTAATTATTGATATAATTGAAACCTTTATTTTTTCACTTTTCAGTCTGTGCCTACGGATTTCATTTGCCGACCTTGTTGGCAACGAGCGGAGAGAACATACGAGAGAAACTTGCGAGAAGCGCGTCTGGCTGATAACGACGACGACGACATACAAGCACAACTTGTTGAAGACAATTCATCTTCCACTCAGCCCTCAATAATTACTCTGCCTGGATTCGTGCGTACTCCGAATACAAGGCGAACTTGTGTCTTTCAGCATTGTGAAAATAGTTCCAGGCATCGAATTCCGGATAGCATTGTACTTAGAATGCTTAGCCGGTACAATTTATTATTGACGGAAAACAGCCGTGTTTGTGATGAACATTTGCAACAAGATTTATGGTACCTTCTTGCCGTACAACAAAATAATATTTCCGAGTTCAGATCAGAACAAATAGTACGAGCATTATCAATATTACAAGCTCAAGTGACTACAGAAGTTCTAAACTTCGAGCACTACGAAGTAATAGATGACAATGAATTCCATACTTGGACAGGCCTTACTCATGCACAGTTTGCTGATCTGCTGATCAAAACCAGCAGTCTCAATAATAATAAAAACAAAAAAGTTATATTAGCAGCTGTATTGATAAAACTACGGACTGGGGATTCGAACGCTCGATTAGCTTCAATTTTTAGAACAAGTGAGTCCACTTTTGCACGCATGCTTAAAACTGGTCGTACGGCTTTGGTACAAGACTTTGTCCCACTACATTTGGGGTTTGATCATTTAACCCGCGAAGAAGTTGCCGAAAGGAATCTTACAGTACCGGAGGCACTATTTGGAAATCCTGATAGCCCTCTAGCGGAAAGAAAGGCGATAGTCATCTGTGATAGCACCTACATATACTTGCAAAAAAGTTCTAATTACTTTTTCCAGAGAAAGTCTTATAGTCTTCATAAATTCCGGAACTTACTGAAACCTGTTTTTGATTGTCTGCTGTGATGGACACATAATTGACGTATCTGGACCTCATGCTGCCACCACATCTGATGCTCAAGTTATGAACAGTATAATCAATAATGAAACTGATGGCGGCGATGGTGTATTCAATTGGTTTTTTAGACAAGGTGACGTTTTTATTTTGGATCGCGGATTCAGAGATGCCATTGCCCCTATGGAGTCACTGGGATATTCGGTACATATGCCACAAACCAAGCTTCGAAACGAAACTCAATTAACTACGATACAGGCAAATAAATCCCGTCTTGTTACAATTTGTCGCTGGGTTGTGGAAGTAGTTAATGGACGATTTAAACGGGATTTTCGGTTTTTGAGAAACGTTAACATAAATCGTGCTCTACATTACATGTTTGATTTTTTCAAAATAGCAGCCGCTATCATCAATGCATATCATCGCTTGATAGAAGACAACATTCATGCCCAATCGTTTTTGGCCATAATAAATCAAAGGTTATCGATGCCCAATACGCTAGCTGATATTATTATAAGACACAACTACAATCAAAACTCCGCTTCGCAACGTGGAACATTGGCACGCTAACCGGACGCGCGAAGGAGCTAGCCGACGTACTTTCCGGGCGGAAGGTGGCCGTGGCGTTCCTGCAGGAGACTCGATGGAAAGGCAGCAGATCCCGGCTCATTGGGAATGGCTACAAGCTGATCTACACGGGTGCACCTGGTGGAGAGAACGGGGTGGCTGTGGTGCTCGCTGAGGGGTTGCATGACGATATCTTGGAGGTGAATCGCTTTAGCGACCGACTTATGTGCGTGAAGGTGCTTATTGGGGGGGTTCCTACTCACCTAGTAAGTGCTTACGCGCCACAGGTCGGTTGTAGCGACGCTGATAAGAGGTCGTTTTGGGATAAACTCGGCGAGGTACTTGGGGCAATCCCGTTGTCGCAGGGAATCGTTTTGGGTGGTGACCTGAACGGTCATGTGGGTGAGATGGGGGTAGAATTTGAACGTGTTCATGGAGGCTTCGGGTATGGCAGTCGGAATGCGGAAGGGGAAGAAATTCTGCGTACGTGTGCCACTGCCGACCTGGCACTCGTGAACACTTATTTCAAAAAGAAGCCCGACCACTTGATCACCTACAGGAGCGGGGGGCGCGCTACCCAAATCGATTTTCTAATCACTAGGAGACACCACATCGGCAACGTGGCCAACTGCAAAGTCATACCCGGTGAGAGTCTCACTGCCCAACACCGTATCCTTGTCATGGATCTCTGTGTAAAGACCAAAGACAAACGACCGGAACCATGTCAGCGCCGAATCAGATGGTGGAGGCTTGATGAAGTCAAGTCCCAGATGCTCGCCTCAGCAATCGGCGACAAATGTGCCAATGCTGAAGGCGAATCGGTGCAGGAACACTGGGACCGGATTCAGGTGTCTATCGCTGATTCGGCGCGGTCGGTCCTCGGTATGTCTAAGGGAGGACGCAAGTGTGACAAGGAAACTTGGTGGTGGAACGACACAGTCCAGAGGGAGACTAGGGTGAAGAAAGCCCTCTTTAAAAAGTGGCAAGCGTCCAACTCTCCTGAAGATCGCGACGCGTACAGGTCTGCCAAACGTGCCACAAAGAGAGCAGTAGCCAGAGCCAGACGGGACCACTTACAGCCACTGTACGATAAGTTGGAAACGTCTGAGGGGCAGAAGCTTATTTACAAGTTGGCACGTTCTAGGATCAAAGCGGCACAGGATATATAAAAGATCCTAATGGTAACCTGTTATGCGAGGACCTCGCGGTGAAGGAGAGGTGGCGCTCTTATTTCCACGAACTGCTCAATAAGCAGTATAAAGAGGTACAGCCACCGGAACTCCCTCCGAATCTAGGACTTGTGCCACTAATTACGCCTAAGGAGGTGCGCAAGGCTCTTCGCTGCATGAAGAATCGGAAAGCTGTCGGCGCCGATGGAGTCCCCATCGAAGTATGGAAGGCTATGGGTTCTCGTGGTGTGGGCATCTTAACCAACCTTTTTAACCGCATACTCGAGACCGGCAGAATCCCCGCCCAATGGAGACTGAGTGTTATCACTCCAGTGTTCAAGGGCAAGGGATCTGTGCAGGAGTGTGGAAGTTATCGTGGTATAAAGGTCATGTCCCACACCATGAAGCTCTACGAGCGTATAGTTGACTCTCGGATCCGGCAGGAGTGCACTGTCTCGGAGGGCCAGTATGGTTTCCGCCCCGGTCATGGTACCATGGACCCTGTTTTCGCCCTAAGGATCGTTATGGAGAAATATAGAACGAAGAATACGCCTCTGCATTTTCTGTTCCTGGACTTGCAGAAGGCCTTCGACTGTGTTCCTCGCGTGATGATCTGGTGGGCGCTGCGGTCCAAAGGGGTGCCTGAAACTTATATTGAAACCATCCGGGACATGTACCGAAATTCCGATTCAGTGGTGCGAACTGCTGTTGGTGACACTAAATCTTTTCCCATTACAGTCGGAGTCCACCAAGGATCCGTCCTAAGTCCGTTTCTGTTTAGCGTAATACTGGACGCACTGTCCGTAGTCATCCGAGACGCACACGAGCAGCCCCCGTGGATGCTCATGTATGCTGATGATATTGCGCTAGCGGACTCGGATAAGGGACGGCTTGGAAGGCGTGTAAATGCTTGGAAAGAGTCACTTGAGAACGGCGGTTTGCAACTCAACGTAGCGAAGACCGAATACTTGGCTAGCAATACCACAGATCCCACATCTGTCTGCGTTGACGGTCACATGGTCGAGCGGACAGACCAGTTTAAGTACTTGGGATCTGTGCTTCACGAGTCCGGCGACATCGATTGTGACGTCAAGTCCCGCATTTCGGCAGCTTGGGCCAAGTGGCGAGAGGTAACTGGTGTCATTTGTGACCCGAAAATGCCGGTTAAACTGAAGGGACAGGTCTATAAAACGATCATTAGACCTGTCCTTTTGTATGGTAGTGAGGCGTGGCCATTGCTTGAGCGACATAAGCAGGAGCTGCGTGTCACGGAGATGAAGATGCTGCGCTGGATGTGTGGAGTGACGCGAAAAGACCGCGTCAGAAACTCCCGCATCAGGGGCAGCCTTCATGTCCGAGACATTGCAGACAAACTGCAAGAATGCCGCTTACGGTGGTACGGCCACGTTCTACGAAAACCGGCTAGTTACGTGGGAAACAAATGTCTTGCCATGGCGCCTCCGCCCGGCCGCGGCAGATTGGGAAGACCCAAGAAGTGCTGGCTTGACGTTGTAAGATCGGATATGCGTGCAAATGGCCTCACTACACGGGATGCCGAAGATCGTGCGAAGTGGAGACGTAAAAGTAGGAAAGCGGACCCCGGGCTCTCGAGAGGGATGCAACCGGGAACAACGCTCGGATGATGATGACAACTACAATCAAAAACGAGCTTCATTTCGCATGATGTCAGCTGAAATGCCCGAGTTCGACGAGTTTCCGAGGCTTACAGAAGAAGACCTAATATTATTTAGTTTGGGCATTTATCAACTCAAACAAGCCAGAAGCTATTACGGCGAGCACCTTAACCCAAATGGCGTCTTCACAATCGAGCTCGGTGACAGAATTCCCACTCGTCACACCAGAGAGTTAGGTGAAAATATAACAATCATAAGAGGTAGAATACAATCTCGCCACGTTCGGGTCAGAAAATACTATGTATATATTGGAATAAACTCAACACTGAGTGGTCGTGATGCCATAGCGCATTATTATTGCAGTTGCAACATTGGAAGACGAACGGTGGGCTGCTGTTCCCACACTATGTGCATAGTGTGGTATATGACATATGCAAGACATGCAGAACCCCGCATAAATCCTCCTGCATTAGGTTTAGAAAATGTTATAGTAAGATCTGCGGAAATATAATTGTAATTAATGACGAATAAAGCAATATTTAATAATAATAATCATATTTTTTAATAAGTCTGCCATTTTTACATGTTTGTTGAACATTGTTACGACAGGCGCCATATTCCCCATAGTTCCCCCCAGTATCCAATCCACTACCATCCCATTTCTATAGCCCAAGTAGTTTCACCCGTAGTTTATTCATAGTTCTATCCGACCCGGGGTTGTCCTTGGCTGCATTTTATAGTGCAGACAGTAATAATCGCCGTATAGGTGTCCAGCACAACTTTTTACATTAAAATGTTACTTAAACGGGCCTCTACGTGTTGGCTTCGGCCCCACGCACGCCTTCCAAAGGTCCGGGTGCTCCATAGCCCCGAGTATCGGAAACGGTAACAACAAATAATAATAATATAAATCCTTATAAACATTCAATGATTACAAAAGTCCATATAATTAACAATTGCGGGAATCACATCTAACACGTCTGATTTGTTATACTAGGTTTTAATAGGCATAATTTTAATTAGTAGATTTAAGTTGATTTACCTATATAAATAAAGAGAAGAAAAAAACGTCCAGACGAATTTAAAAATGCAATAATTTAGAATTTCTATATCAAATAACTTTAAAAAAATTGATCATAGCTTTTAGTTGTCAAAAGAAAAAATGTTTAGAATGTCATTCCCTAAAATATACATACATTTTTTTTTGTTGGCCGGCACTTTTTTTTTTGGGTACTTTTTGTATGCAACTTGAATGATCTCCTTTTGTTCTAACCTGCTTAAATTTATTAATTATGTTGGATCTCTTTCTTTTAGAGTTCCTTGGCTCGTATATCAAAGTCGTATGTAGCTTAATTGCAGCACCAAACAAATACAATTTCCTAACTGTTAATAGTCCAGTCTCAGTGTAAAGATCAGTAGTCGGGTACCATCTTGGTTTAAAATACATTACTTTAATTAGCGCCCTTTGAGCTCGCTCTAGGTCCAAAAATTTAGTTTTGGTTGCACCCCCCCAAACTGGTATACAGTAAGATAAAACTGATTGTACTAAAGCAATATATATTCTATTTATTAGAATCTTGTTTGCCACATGTCTTAAGCTTTTGAAAATGTAAATAAACTTTCTAACTCTGCTCATCACTAGCTCCAAATGTGCGTGCCAGGACAGTCTTTGATCCACCACTACCCCGAGATACTTAGTACTTTCTACCTTACTTATCTTAGAGCACATGCATATGTCATCGCTCACGCCACATAAATGTATCTTAATTTCATAGTCTGACGGTGGCTGAGATCGGTTATCAGTACTAAAACAGATAAAATTTGTTTTTTGCACATTCAATGTTAGAAGGTTTGTGTTAAGCCATTTTGCCACAACTCGTAAACCCATCTCAGCCTTACTTTTAACGTCTCTCCAGGTATGTCCACAGAAAACGATGGCAGTATCATCTGCATATGAAAAAATACTTCCTCCGTCTAGCTTCAGGTTGCAAAGATCGTTGATGTAGAGCAAAAATAAAGTAGGACCGAGAACACTACCTTGGTGATAAGTGATAGACTCGGCATCATTAATTACATCACCAATTTTAACTCTTTGTTTCCTCCCATTTAGGTAGTCTGTTAGCAAAGTGAGTGGCGTACCTCTTATGCCATACTTCTGAAGTTTGTACAAAAGAACAGGAATTGATACTGTATCAAACGCTTTCTTCAGGTCTAGAAAGACCGTTACGCATTTCTGTCCTTTGTCCACCTGTTCGACTATAAGCCGACTTAAAGCTGAGATAGCATCTTCTGTCGAATGTTGTTTCCTAAAGCCATACTGAGAATGTGACAAGATGTTATATTTATGTAAAAATCCTAACAATCTATTATTAATTATTTTTTCTAAAATTTTTGATATTGACGTTAAAACAGAAATGGGTCTATAGTTGCTCATATCAGTCTTGTCCCCACTTTTAAAGACAGGCGTTATTATAGACTCTTTAAGTGATGTCGGAAAGACACCCTGGCTCAGGCACAAGTTAATACAGTGTGATATAATTGGAGCTAATATATGCAGCGTAAGTTTTAAAAATTTAGAAGAAATGCTATCCCAACCTGGTGCACTATGTGATTTTAAATTAATAATAATATTGTATACTTCTCTAGGATGGGTTTCAAGCATTACAAGTGACGTAGGTTGATCTGTACTTGTATTAATTACCATATCTCTTTCGAAAATAATATTGCTTTGATCAAACTCACTTGCTAGAGTTTGCCCAATAGTGCTAAAGTATTTATTGATGAAATTGACTGATTCTTTAGGTGAAGCCTTTATATATAATAATTGGTTGTTAGTGGTTTTAGGAACTCTATATTGCGTTATGTTGTTTATACAATTCCAGAGCATTTTGCTATTGTTGGCCGATTTGTTTAATTGTTCTTGTTCATATTTTCTTTTTAACTTTTTGATTAAATTATTGCAGAAGTTACGGCATCTTCTATAGGTAATTTTTAATATTTCATTATTTGGGTTGGTTTGTACTGTCTTTTGCATTTTGTTTCTGTTTTTTATGCAACGCAGAATTCCATGAGTTATCCATGGTTTAATAATTCGTTTGCTATTCGATACTTTAATTATAGTAGTGTTATCATAAAGGCTTTTTTGTATATTATTTATATGTAAATTAATAAGTGTATTCGGCTCATTTAGGTAAGTAAAGTTTTGTAGCTGTTTTTCTAAACTTAGCAAAGCTTGGTCATAATTGATAATTTCTTTAGTATTTTGACTTTTTATTACCACAGTTTTTGAAAGATTTAAGAGAACCATTCGGTGGTCTGTCACCGATGTTTCAAGCACAGCAATAGTAGCATTAGTTTTTATTTTATTAAGCTTAAGCATACCATGATCGAGACACCTGTCTTCTCTAGTTGGCAACAGATGACATGGAATTCTCCATGTATCGTTAACTCATTTAGGTATGTTAGACGATTATTTTTTTCATTACTTAATTCATTGTGCTTAGGGAGAATATTAATGTTAATATCACCTAATATTATGATCTTCTCAGATGGTTTAACTGTATCCAAATGCTTACCTAAAGAGTTTATAAAATAATCTGCATTTTTATTAGACGGTGATCGATATGTACAAAGAAAAGTTGTTTCTTATAAGTCAATTTGAATGCAGGACGCATGTACTAATATTATTTCTTTGACGTTGGCAGTATTATGTGTATTTTTAATGTAAGTGGTTACGCCGTCATTTTGATTAAGATTATTAGTAGTCACAAAAGAGTTATACCCTGTAATAACAGGAATAGATTTCATTTGTTGAAACCTACATTCCGTTAATACTATAATATCAATATCACAACCAATCTCAGCCAAATTAATATTTAGATCGTCCATATTTTTATACACGCTTCTTATATTCTGCATTACAATAGTTAGGTCATTTTTTTGCTTTCTAAATTTTTTTATGAAGTTCTTCTAAATTACACATAAATGAATTTGCTATTTCAATATCATCTAATTCGTTTCCCGATTGCCTTGCATTATCCATTATTGGTGAAAGAGGCCATTACACTATTTGCTAGAGTTAAGTATTGCATGTAATATAATGTAATCAAAATAATATAAACAAATATATAGATATATACACAACTACTATAAGCTATTTTTGGTACAATATGAAACTTGTGTTTGGGGCTTTGTTTTGTTGGAGTATATGTTATGATAAACGAATTAGTAGTTTTGTGCGTGAGTTAAAATTGAAGAGAAGCAGTAACCAAAATTTTCAAATATGTTTAGAGTGTTAGCTGCTTGTCATGCGGATTGCATTAGACTATTAATTTGACTTTCATTTGTAAGTAGAATAATGGAAGTGTTTTCACTTTTTCTCACATATTTTCGTCCATAGGATGTCCAGCAGAATTTAAAATCCTTAGACTTCGCTAAATCTCTTGCAAGGTGATCTCGATGCCTTAACTGTCAGCTGCTCTGCCACATATACAGGGGTATCTTCATTTTTGGTATGGCCAAGATGTTTTGCGCAGAGTTTGGTTTTATGTTTCATGTTGAATGTTTTGCTCATCTTAAGCACATCAGTCTTTTGTTTAGTTGAGCTTAGTTCTACAATTATAGGAGTATTTGTTTGTTCTTCTTTCCTTCCTCGTACTCTGTAGATATCTCTTACGTCTCCTATGGAAATACCACTGTCAATAGACTAACCCAGTTTAACAACCATGTCTAGCAAATCTTCTTTAGTTTCGGAGATTTTCTTAGGCACATTCTTAATTTCAATGCTACATTTCCGCTGAGACCTCTGCACATCTTCAAGTCTATTTTCAAGCAGTGTTATATATTCCTTGTCTATTTTGGACTTTTGTTCCAATTGCTCCAATTTCTTAGTAAGCTCTTCGTTTTGACCCATAAGCATATCAATGGAACTCTCGATATTAACATTTGACTTTTTTATTTCTGTTAGGGCAGGCGAAAATATTTTTTTAAGCTCTTTTTCTTGTTCTGCCATAAGGGAGACCATCGTGGCCTTCATTTCTTTTTTGAACAATTCAAAATCATCTTCTCTTTTCCGTTTTAGATTGTTACCCCGGGAAGATAGACTATTCGTTTCAGTATCGCCCTGTCCCAAGAGATTAACATTTCCATCGCTAGCCGACTTTTCTCCTTTGTCAAGTGTAGTTTGAATCAGTTGTTTACTCGCCATTGTATTCGATGTGGTGTCGAAGAAGTTTTTGGCTCTCGGACTATGCACTCGTAACTACGCTACGTCACCGCTTACTTTCGCTTATAGTCGCCTGGTACTTCGTCGGATTTCTTGGTTTAATATTTTCAAATATTAGCTGAATTAAAACAATTTAAAAAAATATTGGGCTAATTAAACACACGACTTGTCGCTTTCGCGGTCCGAGGGGAAGAGGATATTGACAGTTTGAACCATAAATGCGAAGGTATTTAATTGACTAGAGTCACGTACGGCAGTCAACCAGAGAAGCCTGCAGTTCCAACAATTCTTGGAACGTAATTAACCCAATACTTCAAGTTCCGACATTCATTCGAAACCGTAACTCATGGTAACCTCGGCCGAAGTATACGTCATTGATGTGGATCCTTATTACATGGACCATTAGGGTCATTTCCGCACCGAGCCGCTCAATACCCGTGCCCCTGTTGAAATGCGTTGAAACACTATCGTCGAGTACGGACGGATGTAAGGGTGCCCGGATTCGGTAGAATTTCTTTAGTAATAGAGTTAATTGGTTGATTACGAACGCTCTCAGCGATCATTAGTGCACGGAACGGCTTAATTGTATGCTAACTGCACTTCTTTTCGCTGCAGTTTCTGTTGGCGGTTTTTTTCGTTTGTTCTCTGGGAAAAGAGCGAAAATTTTAACGATCGAAATGTTGAAGTTATGCAACCTTGCGAGTTCGTTGAATGGCACATAATTTTTGCTGATGAATTCGAATTCGCTGTTAATTTCTTAATAGTTTATGGAGAAATTTTATTAATGGAAACTTCATTAACTCCATATTTTAGTTGGATACAAACAAAGCCTAGAGCTCCATTTCTATGTAGCTCTATGTCTACATAGGAGCTGTAGATGTAGGTACAATAGACACAGAGATTACCGATCGTAGCGACTCTATGTTAACATCGCTCGACATGTATCTACAATATCCATGCATATTATGCCCGAATATAAAGCATGGGCGGGCTTATTGTAAAGGATTATTATCGGAATACCTCCGTAATGGGGTTCGGCTCGTGGCCGCACGCAGCCGCCGCGCGAGGCCTCAGGTACGCGCCGGGCGCGCGCTGTTTGCTTGCGCTAACGAATGTCGCTCGTTGTGGCTAATGTATGCCATTTGTTCACGAGATATTACCGCCGAGAGGAGCGACACGATCGTTATTATCATTTTAAACGGTTAGGGCGACCGCTGCAGGCTACATGACTTATGTCGTCCGACAGTCGGTAGACAAAATAAAAGAGTGCAATCAAACATACTAACTGTCTTATTTGCCTGCAAAGTATGGGTCAGCGAGCTGTCGGCCGACCGTCTAGTCTACAGTCTGCACACGTCCTAAAGGTACCGGTTTTACTTTTCAAGCCGCAAGGTTCATTCAATTTTAACTGAAACCGGAACGTACAAGCCGTCTCGTGTAGGTATCTAAGTATAACACGAGGTCCAAAGGTAAATTTATGTTAACTAAACCTCTTTTAGGGTGTTATTTCGGGAGTTTTATGTAAATAATGTTTATTATAATATAATCGTATAAAGACCCTCTTTCCGGTTGTGAAAGGAACTGCTGAAGGATCATAATAATATCGGAATTAAACTGTGGTTGCTCCAAGTCATCGTGTAGGTACTCGGTGCAAGATGTTCTAGAGCGGGAGGGAGGGGGGGGGGGGGGGGGGAGTCTAAGGAACACGGAACGTTACATACATGCAGCATGTTAGCTTCTCTACTGTACTTGTGTAAGGCACAACTTGCTGACTTCGACTGTAGTAAAGTGAATTATCCTTATCCATTGAATAGCAAAATCCTTTTCAAATTCCTATAGACCAGGTTGCGGTTGTCGGCAATTCTACGTCATCAATTCCCGCTGGGACGCGGTTCTAAATCCGAACGTCCACCGCTTATTAAACTAAGTTAGTTTAGCATAGCTACGCATAATCGAGACACTTTTTCATACGTGTGCGTGCGGCCACCGCCACCGCACACTTTGCCAGCTTTGCTGAGCATAGCTTAACTTAATTTAGCTGGCGATGCATGGTCGACTTAAGTACTGACCTAAATATAGCATCGTCATTGATTATCTATAAGTGGTCTCAGTTAACCATCGCCGACCGATCCAATAAGTCATACCCGATATATTCAAAGTACCAGGCAAACATAATCAAGTAAGAGCGTCGCGAACGCAACGACTATATAAATAACACCTTCAAGATACTTATTCACCCGATATTACCGCCCTGATACTGTCATCTTAACGGCGGAATAACTGCCTTTTCACACAAAAAACGAAATGGGCTAAAAACGTAACGGTCACAGAAGCTTTCAAAGTAAATGGCGTGAAAACAATTGTAATGGTTCAGTCACATATCTACGTACGTCTACTCAGGTGTTAGATGTTGTGATACGGGTAACAATGGATCAGATAGGTCTCAAGCGTGTCGATGTCCCTGTACCGGGACGGTTGGTCTATGACTCTCAACCGTCCCGGTCTATCTCTAGGCTAAGACGAGCGGGGCGGTTGAGACTTATGTATACCAGTCAAGAATCATAACAACAGTCCCAGTGAGGTTTTCGAACGTATGGATAAAGAAGGTGCATGTCGGATATCTCTACTCACAAATACAACTTTAACATACAACTGAAACTATCTTATATTTTATACCTATGATTTGGCAAATAAAGATACATATACTGAATAGTCAAGTTATTTGGCAATTTATCGGACACATACAAACTATTTAAATACTGTAGCATAATTTGGAAAAACAGTTAGACTCAGTCTATGTACTGACCATTCGTCTTCAAGAAATCTTAAAAACCGGAGTTTTGTTTGAAGTCCACGAAACTGCTCAAATGATGCGTCTAAACGTCCCTTCTTTACGATATTTCGGTGTCTAAATATTAGCCATTAAAGGAATAAAGCCATTACTCATCACAAATTGCTTAAAAGGGAAAAAATAAATATTATAAAAGCGTCTGATAAGGAAAGTGCGCGGCATTAGCCGCCGACACAAAGGGGCACGCACTTCCGAACTTCCTTAAAAGAAAATTAACGTTTATCGCGATTAAGGCAACTGTAAACTGTTGCCGATCGTATCGTGAACTAATCGCATGGTTCAAATGTATAAGCTTTGTTTGGCCCATTCACATTTTTGTGTGTGCTCTTCCTGAGGGAAATTGTAATGTTTGGATTTCTCAAAGTTCTTTCTTTACTTACTGTTTGTTTCAGTATGGACTTTATGAAATAAAATACACAATACAATTAATGGGAACAGAAAACTATAATGTACATTTATATCACTTCTAACCGTCGAGGAGTTATCTTATGAAAAGCTACTCCTGACTGCAGTATCAGGTTTTTCTATCATTTTAATGAATTGTCACCGAAACTAAAGAAGATTGCAACATTTCACAGTTTTAAGTTTAGAGGAAGGGGTTTAACTACAAGAATCCACGTCGATAATCTAAACGTGAACTAAATAAAACCCGATCATAAAACAAAACAAATGATATCGACATTCATGTACTGGTGACACATTTACATACGGTAGGTAGTGAAACGAATTTAACAATAATAATAATAAATATTTCTTAATTTGTTTTTATTGCTCAAGGCAGTTTTTATCTAGAAAAAGGACTTGCGTGGTCTTGTTGGAATAGACGTTGAGGTCTAAAGACACGAGTTCAAGCCTCGCCGCAAGTGAAAATACTTGAAGGCTTAAAAAAAAACTAAAAATAATAATCTCATCAAACAGATGACTCACAAATGAAACACTAGTACAACATAACAACATTAGTATCTACTCTGGTGCTACCTATGTAATAAATTAACCCACTCCGGTCACATACACGTAATCTCTATATAATTATTGTATACCTCATGATGATCAACGAAACGGGGGCCATTCAAATTACGGGGTTACGAACATAATCCACACCTAATTACTTTTGTTAATTAAATGACAATTTTCCTACAAAATGGCGTCATAATATAGCGGGACGTGTCGAGGGGAGGGGCGAGGAGGGGTGCGGGGGCAAATTGGTTCAGTTTCCGATGTTTCTTTGTGCCCTGTCCCTTCAGCAGCCGTGCCCCTTTGTGACGAACTTGCCCCGGTTTGTCGCCAACTTTGCAAAGATGAATTCAGAAGAGCAAAGTTTACACCACTTTTTCTGGAAAGGATGTCTAGGAAATTGAGTTAGGTAATTTAATGTTTCTGGTCGCGACGCGCGGGTTTGCCGCGAGCTGGATTTGGTGGTTAACTGATTCCAGTTACAAATAAAAGTGTTAGCGTTTTGTTTACGTCTAAGAAAGCCCGGTACAGGTGGTATTCACTAGATCAGAGCTAAATTAATGCTAACATAGGGTTAATTTGCCCGTGCGGTTTCTGTGATTTGGTATACCGAACACGGAAAAAGGAAATCTTTCATCTTCCGTGATTCCTGAGATTCTCGTGCCAAATAATCTTAGTCTAAAAGTACTAAAATGAACAAAATTTTAGCCTTGTTCCGTTTTATTTGTCCTCAGGAGATATATTCCCGGAGCTGTACAGCACGACCTCCTCAGTGGACGAAGCTGACGACGTAGAAGACCCCCCGGAGGGGGAGGAGGATCCCCCCGAGGCGGAGGAGTGCGAGCCCTCCCCCTCCCCCCGGCCCGCGCTCTCTGCCCTCCCCCCCTCCTCGCCCGGACCCAAGGAGGGGTCGCTCACGCTCGACACACAGTATTACAGGTGAGAGAACGAATGACTTCCTATTTGAGGACCAACAACAGCAGGACATACATTTCCTATACTTAAGAGGATAGTCTCCATTCTCTTTTTCCATACAAACGTAGCTTACATTTTCCTCCCTGGATAAAGACATTAAAGCAAATATGTTTATGCCATAAAACTTATATCTGTCATGACTATGCATCTACCTTTTTATTTTTTTCATTTTTTAATAATATTTTAATTAGAAAAAAAAAGGTAGATGCATTGTCATGACAGATATAGGTTTTATGGCATAAACATATTTGCTCTAATGTCTTTCTTTATCCAGGGAGGAAAATGTAAACTACGTTTGTATGGAGAAAGAGAATGGAGACTATCCTCTTAAACATGTTTGCATCAAAATTAAGTTATAGGTATACCTTTTTGACAACAAAGCAGTATAATGTGGTGCTGCCCCTGCATAACGTTCCACAGGTTTCCAAGATTTATTAAGGATTTTTTGCGCCTTAGGTCCGCCGGTCAACCATAACCAACGCATCCTCGCGGACCTATCTGGTGTCTACTTTGTTACGTTCTGTGAATTAAATTCTATTGCTGCTATATCGCCCATTATAGCATCTATTATAGCACTCATTTGTTTTCTTTCTAAGACCTAAGTTTTATAACAATAAACTAAATACAAAATATATAGGTACATTAGGTACCACAAAACCTATAACAAACAAAATTCTATCTAAGTCATACACATAAAGTTTATACATTGTTTATAGGACCTATAGATTTGATTTTATATATTATTTAAAATCAAAGCTATAGGTTCTATAAACAATGTATAAACTTTGCACAAAAGCAGTATATTTACAGCACTCATTATTAGGTTTGGGTTCTAAGAAAGCTCTAATTTACGCCACAATATTTGTTAAGTTGAGACTGGAGGATTCTCGAGTCTATGTCACCCTTTTACCAATATCCAGTAATACTAATTGTTCAAAATTATACAAAAAAAATAAAGAAAACAAATTATTAAAATGGCAAACTAATTAATAATTCATAGCTTTGAAATTCTTGGGAAAAAATACAAATCACTGAAGATAAAATTTGTCTGTATTATTCCGACACCGGAAAAAACAGCTTATCGGCTTTAGGACATTTTCCATTGACGACGGTTTAGAGATCCAGATCTTAAAACTGGGAGGTTGTGTCAACTGCGGAACCACGAGGAATATCGATTAGGACCCTTAAATTGTTGTGGACATTTAGTTAATACCTTAATTTATTAAAGTTTCGATACAGACAGACATAGAAGTCATTAGAATAGAAACTATCATAGTTCTGTAATTTTGTCATCTATTAAAGATATTTAAATATTAAAATTAAGTTTAAAGCTAGGTACAGACTAAACAAGTGACATGAAAACAATCGAAGGCTAACGAACGAAAAGGAACGAACTACTGCAAATATCACATCGATGCAAACTAAAGCAATCTTTGAAGCGTGCAGCGATCGAAGATTCCCATCCGCCTTGCTCCCGCTCGACGCGCTCGCTGGATCTGTACACAGCTTATAATCCTGACTGTAGAGTTGGCGGTTATCTTGTTAACAAGAATATAGCGCTATAAATGAATAAACCCATTACGGAGCGTACCGAGGTAACCGCGTACCTACTTACTGTTGGCATTACAAAAACCAGCTGAGAGCTAAGACGACTTTCATCTCATTACCATTCTCCTGAAGATAATTAGTACGCAATCGCGCTTCGCTGTTTCGATATTGCTTGTACTATACATTTCTCGGGAACGATAGATGGTAAAATCTGAGATAATGGAACAATGAGTGGTAATAGAACCGCGGAGTCATGATCCGAGATGAGTCCAGTCCCGGCTTCGGGGAGGTGGGACGAGAGTCGGGCGCTCCGCAGGGGACGTGGGACGAAGGCCGGGCGCTCCGCCGGGACGGTGGGACGTAATTACGGCTTCAAAAGATTCCCTTTCTAATTAGACGTCACATTACTGTGAGTGAATGTCGTTGAATATTTGTGGAACGAATGAACGCGATGTAGGTCGCGTCGCGTTCACAAGGACATTTATTTCGCATTTAATTCTTCAGGTTTGGGTTTTGGGTGATCATTTTTTTGGTAGAATAAAACACAATTTCAGCACAATGCTGGACGATGAGCTTTAGAAATTGTAAGGATGAGGGGATGAGGATAAAGTTGAAGATAGCACGGGATTGCAAGGGATTGTGAGGCGGAGGGACGCTTATGGCCACCAATGGATAGAAACAAGCCGTGGGTGATGATGATGATGATTTCAGTCATCACAATTTAAATATTAAAGTGGGAGTAAACGTACTCGTATAATGTCTATAATTATAATTATTTGATTAACGATAATTCTTTAGTTATGGTTTTCATAATATTATTTTGTGTTAATCATATTATTATTTCAATAATTAATATCGCAATCACGAACGTTCTAATGAGGCAATTAAACTGAAACAAATCAATATCCTTATTTGAACATTAATTAAGATACTCGAATTATAACGACTTAGCTGTTTAAATTCGTTTGAAAATGCTTTTAAACGAATAATAAAAACGGTAAGCAAAGGAATAAATTATAGATCTATTGTTTGGAAATGTCCTGATGTTTGCATATTACCTTACATCTGCTCTTCAAATTCAAATTCAAAGTACTTTTATTCATTCGGATATATCTCTTTGAATCGTCAATTATACTTGTATAATGTAGTCTTCGGAACGCGACTTCCAATGAGAAGAACACACAAAAAACTCATGGGGTTTTTTTTGTATATATTTTTTTTTTGCAGTAATCATGTGATTCGCATTGTCGCATATTTATATCTTCTTAACCATTAAAAATGTCTTTAAGTGCTCTATTAACATCGCTCTTACGGTGAAGGAAAACATCGTGAGGAAACCCAAGGCTTAGTTAGCTTCATACGTACTAAATAACCTCTTCTTTCATCTGGGTATGGCAGACTAGACTGGGAGAGTGATATAAATGGTGCGCAAGCCTACTCCACCCAACAATGTCCCGGGCACTACAGCGCCAAAAAAAACATGGATTAAAAGTTGCTGGCGCTGTATAAATCGTTTAAAATTAGAATTTAGATAAAAGGCCAATACATAATATACCTACAATTAAATTATCCTATAGCACAGAATACATAAATAGTACAAGTACCTATCCATAGTATAATCAACTTTGTCTATCATCTCTCATTAAGAATATTTTGAAAAAGTTCATAAAATAAAACAATAGTACCTACCTAAGTTCTGGACACCTCGGGTGTATGGAAACATGATGTGAAGTATCTCAGTCGTTCCTTATTCTTCACATCTCAAAGACAAGTAATCGTTGTTTTCACTCATTAAGTTGTGTTCTTTTGTTGTGTGTGTTCGTGTGTTGTGTGTTGTCGAAGTTCTCTCCTTTGTGCGCTCTCCGGCGGGAACAATGGGAGCGCGGACTTTGTGCTTTCATCACTATACAGCATAGAGGTAAAATACATATCGGGACTAAGTACAATAATAGAGGAATATTAGAAATGTTACAAAGAATGAACCTCCTCCTTTTTTTGAAGTCGGTTAATAAAACTATTTCAGGTGCCTTTTTTTGGATTTAATAATTAATTAGGTAGGATAAGTTTAAGTGTCAATAAAAAATCAAGCTATTACTGTATCTGAGATATTCGACTCACTGGCTTATGGTCACCGTCCACCGCCAACTAAACTGAACTGGTTTAACTTAGTTCGCCAGTTTTTCAAATCAATTAACATTGTCGTCATAGTTTGCGTCGCACGCATACATATGAAAACCTGAGTCAACCATGAGAAGATATATTTAATTAGCAGTGAACGTTCTACTAAAGGCTTTGTCTAGCGTACAATTCAAGGCAATAAAAAAACAATTAAAAAAGAAACTCTGATATTCTCTCTATAGTTGTACAACTTAGATATTGTATCTCTACGTGTAGAGTAGAAGGCGGGAAAGTTCCCCGCACAAACTGATCGCGGTTTATGGTAATGGTGGTCTTATATCTAGCTCCTTACGACTATAACACTACGGTACGGTAAGTCTGTACGGAACCCTCTCCGCGAGTTATTCCTAACTCCCAGTGTTGCGGGAGAAAGTTTCGAAAAGAAAACGGGTCGGCACTTTCTCTTAGCTTCCCTTTGTGCAGGTGGGGCTTGTCATTCATGAAATACAACGTGTAAACATAGGGATATTTTTCAAAGATAAATACGAGTATACATACGCTCTTTTGTAGATGTATTTCTGATTTAATTAAAAGGGATTTAATCAGAGAGGGAATGTTGCCAGCTTTCTTGGTACGATGCCTTGCGAGGATGCCCTCGAGGACATCTTTTCATAATTCGTTTTAATTTAAATTAAAAAAATGTTTTTAATAATCTACTAATTGTATTGATTATCAAATTTTCTTATTATGTCGTAGATAGGTAAATAATTTACATAGGTCAGAAAGATAAATGATTTATTTGCTAAAAAACAGTATACAAAAATATTACAGGTAACAAAAAATAAACAAATAGACTGATTTTGATTACGTAGCATTATTTCCCTTTGGTGCAGTTTAAAAAATATATAAAACATTGTTGTTTGTATGAAAGAGATCACTTTATGCGATAAGACCGCACTGTTTTGATTATCACATTTTTTTGAAAGTATATGGCTATCCTAATATAAGTTGGTGTCAGGCAGGCGGACTGATACTGATACCAAACTGCAAGTTTTATCATTGAAGTCGACTTAACGTTTTATTATAAAGTGTAGTCAGTTAATTGAGTCCAGGTACAAAGTTTTGAATAGAGCAGTAAAAAAGAATCGCTCTGTAAGTGAACAAAGAAGGTACCTAATGGCATCACATTAGTACATAACACGTATATACGTACGTAGGTAGGTAGCTATACTCGTGTCTCGTGCTAGAGTGCGCGCCAGAGAAGTCTGCGCGTGGTCAAAATCGGAACTAACCGCCGTCTGTATAATATCGTTAGAATTAGTTGCGTAATGTTAGGCAGTGGCGCCCCCCGTCGCGCGCAGTCTAACCTGGTGCGCGCGTTAGTACAGGAGTCGTAAGTTAACGGGAAAGGTAAACATGTAGGTAAATACATTAGTGGGATTAGTACAGTGGTCCCGGACGAGCGATCCATCTTGAGGGAGAACGGGGACCATCCACACGGTGCCCAGTCGCTAAAGGCCTGACGCTAAAGGTTGCGGGTTCAATTCCCACCGGGAGTAAATTTTTTTGTTCAAAAAATAAACCAACCGAACGAACATTTTAAAACGAACTGCATAAAGGACAAAATGGCCTTAGTTACGTATAGTGCCACCAACTTATCTGCTATGTAATCAGTTCTACGGCAAAGGCTGTTTCACGGGCTAGATCCAGAAGAGCGCACCAACTACTTGGTAAACTGTGGTAGTGGTAGTGTTAGTTAATCTCATCAGTTATCGTTGCTTCTCATCAGAACTTCACCAACTTTTTTTGGGACCTTTCTAGGATCAAAATCCAAAAAAAAACAAATGTCAAGTCACAGAACGGTAAGCAGCGAGATATATTTGGGGGAGACACTACGGCACGTGTCGGATGTCTCGTTCTTAGGTTTTTTGGGGGAGGCACGTGGGGGACGCGGGGGGGACTGCTGGTGTTTGCAAGGATCCTTGTCCTTGGGAGGTGTTGTAGGGCACCGAGGTAGCGACGGGCACGGGTGGCGTGGGTAGGGGTGCTTGGGGGGAATGGGGGGTGCCACGGGAGGAGGGCACTTAGGACCAGACGGCGGGTACGGCGAAACGTACGGTTTGCCTTTGTTATGGGTCTTGTCCTTAGGAAGTGTTGTAGGGGAGGCACAAGGGAGGTGAGGGGGGCATTGGTCACGCTGCTTCTCCTCAGGAAGTTTTGTAGGGGGGGCGCAAGTGGGGCGTTTGTCAGCCTGCTTCTCCTCAGGAAGTTTACAGGGGGGCCACGGGGGGCATGGGTGGCGTGGGTAGGGATGCTTTGGCGGAGCGGGGGGCTGTTTTGGCACGGTAGGGGGGGATTTCGGTGCAGACGGCGCGCACGACGGTGGACACGGCGGACACTGGCGGTCTGTGCTCTTCGCCCGTTTGTTGCAGAACTTCTCTTGAATGGATTTGAACGAGAACCATGAATCCTGTCCTTTCAAATCACTTGTGGAGGTCGTGGCTCTATTAGCCGGTGTACAGGAAGCGGAGGAAGAGCGAAGTGCGCGGGTGCAAGGGGACATCGCATGCGGGGGTTGCGGGGGCAGTTCATGCAGCGTGACGTGCACGCAGACGCGGCCGGCGTGCGGCGGCACGGGCAGCTCGAGGCGCACGCCTGGCTGCGCCGAGCGTGTATTCCCTCGCAGCCCGCGACTGTCCTCTCGGTTTTCCCCTTCCTCGCGTGCCCCCTCGCAGCCAGCGATCCGCCCTCGCCCTGCCTCCTTGAACGCAGAACGCTCGCGCAGTACCTCGTCTATACCCCCCGGGAATCCCTTGACGCCAGCGTTCTTGGCATTCCTTTCAATCGGCGAGGTGGAACAACCCGAAGCCAGCGTTGACGTGTGCAGCTCACGTCGCCCCGTGGACGTCCCTTGTCCCTGCGAGCCCCTCTTCCGACCAGAGCTGGAGGTGAGGCTCTCAATGATGCGAGAGACGATACCTCGGCTCTCGGAATTAGTCTTCTTCTTCTGCAACCGACAATTATTACTAACGTGAGGAAAAATGTACAGTTTGATAGATCACTGGGCACTATTATTGATACTTACTTGTGTTCTGTCGCTTGTGAGCGGAGCGTGGGGGGGCGATGGAAAGCGCGGCTGGGGGTAGCCGGGGTCCGTCGCGCGCGTCTTCATACCGTCGCATGACAGGTTTAAGCTGCACCTACACACGCCCAGGACAGACGTCGGCTGAAGCTTCTGAGGATAGATAGATAGATATAAACTGTGCTCCATGTTCGTGCTCCATACTAGAAGCTCGGCGCTACAACTTACTTCACTGATAATTTTGCAGCATCTCGAGGTCGAAAGCGCCATGTCAAGGCAGGGGCGGTCTGCGTGCTACTGACGCACTCTCGATGGACGCGACGCGACCAGATGGCAACGACGGACAACCAGTCGGTTACGGGTGTCATCTGTGACCCCAAAATGCCGAAAATACCAAAATTCTGGATATGTCGAATGACGCCAAAACCAGAAACTTTTGCATCACGGGGAGCCTTTAAGTCTGAGACATTGCAGATAAATTGCAAGAATGGTGGTAGGAACGATGGTCACGTCTTACAAAAATCGCCAATTTCCGTGAGGAAAAAATGTTTTGCTATGGCGCTTCCGCTCGGCCGCGGCAGATTGGGAAGGCCCAAGAAGTGCTGGTTTCAAGTCATAAGGGCTGACATGCGTGCCAATGGCCTCACTACACGGGATGTTAAAGAGCGTGCGAATAGGGAGACATAAAACAAAGAAAGCGGACCCCGGGCTCCCGAAAGGTATGCAACCGGGTACATCGCGCGGATGATGATCTACAAACAGGCATACAATAACGTTGATTATACGTCCTCTATGAAAGTCGGTTTAAAACAATATTATAAATCGGGTCTGGGTATTGCTCTATGTATAATCCATAATATAAATAAATTTTCAAAAGATAATTTAATGTGAGTTCCTTAAATCTGATAGCAAGGCACCGTAACACAAGCTCAGTAGTTCACCATGGGGCTAGATGGCGCTGTGTGATGTTCACAGATTTTTTAGTTATTTTCTAGGCACTCCACTAAGCCTGTAAAATAACATCGTGTTTTGACGAACTTACTGTCCACTCAGATTTGCAGCCACTAGCCGATGCATAGCTGGTTTTTTTTACATGAGATAGGCTCGCATTTGACCTCATCACACTCGATGGGAAGCGGCTCGGTGGCCGCGAGTGGGATATCGGCTCCGTCTGGATGGTCCGAGACGTGGTTTATTGTTGGTGTAATGATTGTGGAGGATGTGGGCCGCGAGAGGCCGTAATGTAGGTCTATTCATGCGGCTCCCAGGATAATGTTCACAATACAAATGGTTACATTCGACCCGCTTACTTAATATAACACTATAAATGGATGGGGTACATTCAGTTAAATATTATGCTTCAATTACATTTTAAGGGTATTCGTAGTCAACAAGAAACCCTTATAGTTTCGTCATGATGTCCGTCCGTCTGTCCGTTCATGAAGCTGTAACTTTGCATGAGTCGTAAAATTAAAATAAAACATTTTTAGGGTACCTTCTGCACATGTGAATTGGGGGATTATTATAAGGGATACGAGAAGCGCCCCCAAAGCCATAAAGCACGCATCTCATCTGCTTATAGTCAGAAAGACTGATCGCATGATTAAAACAAAGAAAAAAAAAACATAGACATAGACAGACAGATATTTATTTGCTATAACAATACACATACAGAGAAAGTACAAAAAATGGAAAATTAGCCGCGTGTTACGAAGGTCTACGTAGCCGTAGTGATGCTACGATACGTCGTAGCACTGCTACGGCTACAATTCCTCTCCGCTAAAGTTGCTTTACGCGTCTGCTTGTGTATTCGCCTCCAAAACCAGGCATCGGATTTTGATGCATTTTTACTATAATTTGAAATAATTCTTCTGAAACGTTTTTTTTATTATCCCACTAATGCGAAAGCAAAAACTGCTGAACTGATTACGATGAAACTTGGTATGCAGATAAACTTGAGATCTACTTTTTATCCTGATATTCACACGTAATCGGGACTTACACGGGTGAAACCGCGGGGTGCTGCTAGCGTTTTGAATTTGGGTAATTAAAAGATACGTTCAGGATTATTTCATTTTGTTAGATTTATTTGCATTTAGATTACCTATATTAATGGCTATACTTTCTAAGAATTAAAGCTGATACCTAAATTGTTTATGTACTTTAATTTTGTTCGTGAGAACCTGTAATTGCCTCTTCGGTGATATTATACCTCAAAATATACGTTTGTAATGGCTATTGGATCTAGGTACTTAATTATAAATAAATAAATATAATAATTTCATATAATAGGGTTACCTCATCTCTTCCCGTGGGTATGATAAAAGGCGACTAAACAGTCTGAGGTAAATTAGCAAACTTTAAATTCTCCTCGTGCGGTGGCGGATAAACTGCTTGGTCCCTAGGAGGGTTGGTATCAGGCAGGCGGCTGGCCGTAAAAATATTGTATCCTTCCAAAAAAGAGGTTTTCTATTCGGATGTTTTTTTTTAATGTGTATGTGACCGGATTTCTCTACCGTCATAAGTTCGATCATTATGATTATTTTTGTATTAGCTTCTGGCTGGTTCTGGTTGGCTGGTTAAAGTTGGTGCAGATCTGATAAAAACCTCCGAAATGATGAACATTGATGAGCATCCCGGAATGCAGCAAAGAACATATTTGTTTTCACTTAACGTTACCACAGTTGTTAGTAACATTAAAAACGAACTAAACAAAATAAACATAAAAAGTACGATGTCTTGCATTGTGCAATAGTCCCTGTAATCCACGTCGCCCCCGCCTCGCCCCCGCCCCCGGGCAAGTGGACCAAGTTCTAACGACTCAGGAAGCATGTAACATTTGCGTAACAGGAGCTAACTCCTGCCCTCACTTCCAAGACTCTCCGGTTGTTTGCACAACTAACTGCAATCGCATCTGGTTTCATTGGATTCTATTCTCGTAGAAGAGTAACATGGAGAGAAGTGGCTTATTGGTAACTTAAGGATATTTAGTCACGGCAGCAATTATGTATGGGCGGTCGGAAGACTTATTAAAAAAAAGAATTTATTTGAATGATTTAATTATAAAAGCTACTTAAAGACTAATTACAATTTTAATTTTTACCTCTAAAGAAAACAATATGATTATGAACTAAGCACTTATATCTAGGTCGCATGTGCCGACTGTTATTGTTGAGTCGGCTGGTCTTGCGTAGCTGGTGCCCAGCTAACTCCTCCCTCCTTAAGAGCGAAGCTGATCTTACAGCTTCGACCAGTGTCCTCACTGGATGTTGCCTCCGTCGTTGGGGATCTTGTCTTGACTCGCTGCCAGATTTTCCAGGCTGCTGCTCCCAGTAGTAATAAATACAGAAACAGGGTTGTCCAGCTTGGTGTGGCCATCATGGTTGGCCAGTCAGGGTCGTCTTCGTTGTCGTCAACTTCCTCTGCTCTGTCCAGAAGTTTACTGGTGTTGTCTAATTCTAGGTCTTCTAATTTTATCTCCAGTTTTATTGATTCTGGGTCTATGTTGTTGGTTGATGGTAGTGGGATAATTTCGGTGATATCATGGACTGACGTATGAGTTTGTAGGGTTCTGTTTGCGACATCAGCGCGACAATCGTTGGTGAGCGTAACCAGTTGAGTTCCTGAAGTCTTCGTGTATGTGGTTTTGGAGCCGCATTGTATTCGCACCACCTCCTCTTGAAGCAATATTAGGAGCCAAGAATCTTCTCTTACTTTTTGGAACTTGTTGTTTTTCAGCGTCATCTTCGCTCGCGTGCAGTTGGAATTTTGATGTTGAATGAGACCCATGATGCAGTCTTTGTTGTTCTTGGTAGACAGCGTATTCAGATCTTCACAAAGTCTTATTTTCTCGGATATACGTTTGCAGTTATCGTTGTCCATGTAAGTGTACTCTTCGCTACCAAGTATGAGGAATTTGGAATCAGGGATAATAGTGAGGTGATTTTTATCAGGAACAGAGTATAGATGTATTAGGTCGAATATATAATTGTCAATGGATGGGATTTCTAATATAAAAGTTAAAGTGTGTTCAGTGCTATAAGCTTTTACAGTAATTGACCTTTCGAGCTCGTGAATATTGTTTAAACTGATTTCTGTAACTGGTTTAAAATTATACATAGATTTTAAAGCTAAAAGTTCTTTTACTAAATTGTTCGGGGCTATTATACTAGGGTGCATGACACCGAGTTGCGAAAATGACATAGCGTCTTCTAGAATTGTCAGTTTATCTAAAATTATCTGTAAGCTAAAGTCTATTTGAACATATATATCTAAGTATTTTAAGTGGTTGCCTAGAGTATCTGTAATTCTTGTAGAATTTTGTATATACAACACAAGTTTTCTTTGATTTTCATTGATTTTCTCTAACTGTGTTCCAAAATCCGTGATCGTTTTCTCTGCAATAATTAACTTTCGTTTCTGATTATTTTGAACCTTTGAAATTTTATTTCGAAGATTCGAAATTTCAGATTCGAATTTCATGGCATCTTGGTAATCTAGATTGCCAGTTATAGATTTTACGATTGAACCTAGCCCATCAATCAAACCTCTCTTCCTACGGATTTGTGGAACAATAAACATTATCTTCTTGCTTATCAATGAAAAGTTATGCTCTATCTGGTTTCGATAGGAGTTTTGAATTTTATCCGGGAGTGTTGAGGATGCTTCGGAAGCTTTAGTGCTCGCAAATAGTGCCATTAGCTTTGTAGTTGATAGTTGTAAATTGGTTATGTTATAAACACAGGCTAGACTATAGCTATCTATTTGTTTCATCACTTGTCCCTGTTTGTACAAAAGGATTCCCTGATCATCTTTTACGGGGAGGAAGGTTACGTCGGCTGCTGCGTAGAGCACGATGGCTCCTGCGACGAGGGTTCTGTAACAATGTGGGGTCGTTTAAGGAGTTTGAAGTGTACTCGGATGGATTTTGAGTTAGGGTGATTACCTATGATCTCCGCTATGTTGTTTGGATGTATATCTATAATTTTATACGGACCTTTGAAAACTGGCTTCGTTTTGTCATTCCGGGCGGTTTTTGCTACTTGTTTAAAAACGGTTTCACCTACCTTTAATGTAACGAGCTCAGCATTCTGGTTTCTTTTGGTGATCACCAGCTCCTTGTCCTTTGACATATGTGCTGCTACACACTCCTGTATTACCTTTGCGCTATTTCTATGCTTCAGGACGTAGTCCTGGTAGAATTCCTTTGGGAAATAAAGTTCCAACGGGTTTCTCGACGCTGTGTGACCATACAAAAGTTCGTGTGGTGTGTAGCCTGTTGCAGAGTGAATAGCGTTGTTATACGCTATTACAGCATACTTCATCACCAAATCTATAGGGTCGTCTTTGTTCGTCATCCGTTGAATTCTTATGATTTCAGCTAGGGTTGAGTGAAATCTCTCTATTGGGGAGTTAGAATTCGGGTTGTATGGGGTAGTAAAATGTATCTTAATGTCGTGTAAAGCGCAAATCTCCTTTATTACGTCATTGTCAAATTTTGTGTCAGAGTCCGTAGTTATTTTGTGTGGGAGCCCTAACACTGAGATGACACTAAGTAAAGCTTCAGCTATGTGGATACTACTACATGCAGTTAGTGCGATAGCTTGAGCGAATTTTGAAAAATTATCGATAATTGTAAGGAAAGTGCCGCCTCCTGTTGAATACAGATCCATGAATAAATGTTCCATGGGTTTACGGGGTGTTTCCGTAAGAGATAAAGGTGGCTTTAACGGATTTCTCTCATATTTAGATTTTAGACAAATTTCACATTTGTTAATATAGGTTTGCACAGTTAACAGCATGTTAGGCCAATAGTAGTTTCTGTGTAGATGTTTATGCGTTTCTTGTATACCACGATGGGCTGTTTTCCCTTCATGGTATTTCCTAATAAGCTCTATTTGTTCTGATTTATTTTCAACAAGAGTAACACGAGAGGTGCACCTTATTAGTTTAGGGCCTCTTTCATTAAATATGGAAGTATAGACTCTAGAGAATGCCAAGTAAAGCTCTTCAGAATGGAAATAGCAATGAAAAATTCTGTCAGCTATAGTGTGTTCCTTTAGGAATTTGATTATTTCCTGTTCTGTATTATTAATAGGAATGAACACGTCCTTGATTACTGTTCTAGAATTAGTTGACCTATTTTCTACTCTATATGTGGAACCTGGGGTAGACCTAATGTGAAATTGTTTTAGTTGTCTGTCAATAGCGTCGGATAGTATTGGGATGCCATTATTCTCATTGTCTGGTTGGGTGTGGTTGGTGCTAACTAGCTGGTCTTCGTCCACGGTAACTACAGTCATACTATCTGACTCGTCATCTTGTCTTTGGGGAACTGTTAAGGTGTCAATAGTCATAGTCTCTTGCTCGTTATTTGTTTCCCTATTGTCCAAGTTATCGTTTGTCGTATTGTCAGGTTCTTGCCTTGTCTCATTTTGATTTTGCCGATTAACGTTGTCAAATATTTGGCCTATAAGCTCATCGTTCTCGTTGTCTTCAAAATTAACTGCTAATGAATCCATACTGTGGTGGTAGATTTTAGCACGGGACAATGCGTCAGCGTTAGTATTTTGACGTCCCTTTTTATAGACTACTGTATAGTCATATTCAGCTAACTTAAGTCTCCAACGTGTTAATTTTGATGAAGGATCTTTTATAGACATTAACCATGTTAATGGCCTGTGGTCGGTATAGATAGTGAATTTTCGACCATACAAATAAGGTCGAAAGTATTTAATTGCCCATATTATGGCTAAAAGTTCCTTTTCGATAGTGGAATAATTCGATTCAGAAGAAGATAGGGTACGTGAAGCGTACGCTACCGGTTTATCGGATCCCACTTTTCCCTGTGAAAGTATGGCACCCAGAGCAATATCGGATGCATCAGTTGTCAGGATAAAGGGTTCGTCAAAGTCGGGATATCTTAGTATTGGGTCATTAGTGAGAAGTTGTTTACACTTGTTAAAAGCTTCTAAAAATTCATTGGAATGCACAACTTTATTGCCTTTCTTTAAACACACAGTCAGAGGTTTTGTAAGTTTAGCGAAGTCCTGAATAAACTTACGATAGTAACCTACAAGTCCAAGAAAAGCTCTTATTTCTTTTTGTGTACGAGGCAAAGGGAAATCCAGTACGGCTTTTACTTTATCCCTGTTTGGTTTTAGTCCTTCGTCAGTCAGTTCGTGTCCTAAAAATTTAACCTTTTTCTGAAGGAATTCTGATTTATCAAGTTGAATTTTTAGATTATGGCATTTAAACCGTTCAAAAACCTCTTTAAGCTTGACAGTATGCTCCTGTAATGACGTAGATATTATGATTACGTCGTCGAGGTATGTATATACATTACTAATGCCTCGGAGGATATGATCCATTAATCTTTGAAAAGTACTTGGGGCATTTTTTAAACCAAATGGCATACGCAAAAATTCGTAATGTCCTCGCTCGGTTGTGAATGCGGTTTTCTCTATGTCATCAGGGTGCATTTCCACCTGATGGTAACCACTGGCTAGGTCGAGGGTTGTGAAATACTGGGCCCTCCCTAGGCGGTCAAGTATGTCGTGGATATTTGGTAGAGGGTACTTGTCTTCAACTATCCTATCATTCAGTCGTCTATAGTCAATCACAAGTCTCCACTTCACTTTTCCGGAAGCATCGGGTTTTTTCGGGACTATGTGGACAGGACAGGACCAAGGGGATATACTTTCACGAATAATACCCTGTGTAAGTAAGTTGTCAATTTGTTTTCGAATTTCGTCACGTTGTTGGGGTGGCTGTCTATAGTTACGTACGTAGACAGGTTTTTTTGTCAGTTAGTCTTAGTTGGTGTTTTACTGCATGTGTAAAACTCAGGGGAATTTTCTCGCAATAAAATATGTCTTTATATTTATTACACAGTTTGAGAATCTCGTGCTTTTCCTCTGTGTTCATATGCTCGGTGCGAATTTTGTTTAAGTTCTCGCTGAGCTCTTTATGTAAATCGGGTTTTACGTCAAGTGAATTTAATTTTACCATGTTATTATCTGAATAGGACTCTAATTCAATTACCGATTTTTGAGGGATGCACATTTTTTTTCCACTGTAGTTAATGACAGAGGTTCTGAAGGAACCATTTTTGACTGTTACTAATGCAGCAGGGGATTCTAACCCTTCTGACCACAAGAAACTGTCTTGAATGTACTGGCCGTCAATGTAATTACATTTTAACGTAACTAACTTTTCGGTTTTCGCTTCAATCTGAATTTTCTCTAATGGGCGATTGAAATAAATAGGGATATCTGCAGTAGAGGTACGTAAAACGTTAGTATTCAAGTCAATGTTACTTTTAAGTCTGCGTAATAAGTCAAATCCTATTAGTCCCTTGTATTTCGGGTCAAAGTCAAAGATTAGGAATTTATGAATATCGTCAGAGCTAAATGCAGGTGGTAGAGGTAAATTAACAATATAGTTATGTCGCGAGATGTTATGCGCGGTTGCAATTTGGAAAGGTTCGTATTCCACACAATATTCAAAAATCGAACCAAAAATAACGTGAGATGAAATAACACTTCGACTCGCACCAGTGTCAATTAAAAACTTACCTCCAAATTCTGGTAGCTCAATGTATGGCAAATGATCCCGATCCTGAATGTTTATCTTAATTATGTTGCATCCTGGTCGTCGTGAGGGTTGCAAAAATTTTGCGGGTCCTCCACATTGATCTCGGGGTCCTCTGCTTGTGTATCGCCTTCCTCCGTCTCTAGATAGTAATAATTACTATACTCACCGCAATCTGGATCTTCGCTTTGATGCGGGGCGTAGTTCTGTGTGTAGAATAGTTCCTCCACAGCGTACTGAGGCGGTGGTGGTTTCGATACTGACCTCATAGTGACGTCAGAACTTTTCATTGGTGGGTTCACCTGTTGCGGCACGTTGTACTGCCTGAAGTTTCCACTCCTGGAAGGTCCAGGGTTCCCGAACCTGAAATTACCTGAGGAAGCTCCTTTTTGCTTCCAGGGGAGCATTGATTGCACCCACTGCTGTCGTTGTGCAGGCGCCACGTTACTTTGTTGCGGCGCAAAACGTTGAGGTTGTGAAGCTGATTGGTGAGGGGGATAAAATGGGGATGTTTGCTGCAATCTAGGATGTGGACCTCTAGGAGAATCCTTTGGTTTAAACGAGGGCGGGATCGATACATCATTAAAAGAGTTATTACTATTGTACCTATGGTTCGCACCTTTCGCTTCTTCCTGCCTCGCCAACACTATAGCAGACTCCAATGTTATTGGTCGCATTATTCTAACTCCAATAGAAATGCGAAAATCTAAACTATCGACAAACTGTTGAATCGCCATGGATTCGTAATAATTTTTGTCGGAGTGTTGTCCGATCGACCGCAATGTGTCTAGGATTTCCCGTACGCGTTTACCGAACGCCTCGGAATCCTCATTTTTCTGCTTGCGGGTCCGCGTGAGCTCCTGCATTACCTGAGCCTCATTTCGCGTTTCCCCGAGCCTAGACAATAACCTTTCTTTAACACTCGCCCAGGTGCTAGCTATCTCACCGTAAGCGAGAGCCTCCCTAGCGGAGTCACTTATTTTACTTTTAATAATACAAATTAACGCGGGATGTGTGCGCGCGGCATCTGACAATAAGGCTAAAACGCCTTCCATTTCCCTAATATAATAATTTAAAAGTTTGGGGTTCCCGTCATAGCTAGGAATAAATTCCCTAACAAACTTTATGTCGGCGTCGCAATCGTTCACCGCCATTGTGTGGTGTTTTATAAAAAATGTAGGTAATTATTCACAATAACGTAATATGATCGCCGATCGTTCACTGACCTAGTTGTTGAGTTCTTATTGAATCGAATATGAGTATTACCTATGTTTATTCGCGATTTTAGCTTAAAACATGAACACTCTTCAACGCAATAATGATAAAAAACTACACTAAGACAGGAAATAGAGCAAGGAACTTGGTTAAATAGCGAGAGTACTCACCGGACCAGCCTCTGCATCTCCCGTCGAGTCTTAAGCAGTGCGTGGGGTTCTCCAATTCTCCGGATCTCCGCACGCTGATCTTCCGTGGGCCGCCCGTAGGTTCTTGATCACGGGTACGCGACTTGAAAATCGCCGATCGCTGCACCGCTGTCGCTGTCTGGCTGAAGACAGAATCGTACCGGATACCGGATCTCGATTCTGGAACTTAGAGATGCGAATTAGTTTGACGATCGCGTGACCACTAACGACTGCGCCAATTATGTATGGGCGGTCGGAAGACTTATTAAAAAAAAGAATTTATTTGAATGATTTAATTATAAAAGCTACTTAAAGACTAATTACAATTTTAATTTTTACCTCTAAAGAAAACAATATGATTATGAACTAAGCACTTATATCTAGGTCGCATGTGCCGACTGTTATTGCTGAGTCGGCTGGTCTTGCGTAGCTGGTGCCCAGCTAACTCAGCTTGATAATGTTTTTAAACATTTTGTTACACGAAATATCATATTTCGATTGGATTTGAACATTGTTACACAAACATACAACATGTTCGTGTAACAATTGGTATAACTGCTGTGTGTACGCGGCATAACTAACAGTAGTTTAACTAGGTATTTTAAAATTTGGTATTGTTTTACATCAAGTAACTTGTTTTAGGTTCTAAAGAAATATTCAGTCTGTTTCTCAGAGTAGGAGTACATTATGTTTTGAAAGTTTACATCTAGGGATGTTCTGTGTTACCCGTTCCGTACCTCCCGATGACAGTTATACAATGTTTAAATAGAAACATGTCTATCGAAGTAAAATAAGGATGATATTCAACACCTTGTAGATATACACTACATTCTTTAGATAAAATAAATGTATTTTGTAAAATAAAATGCACATAATAACCCAGTACCCTCCCGCACGGGACCGTCTATCTTCGCAGTGTATCATGCTAACCTGTTCTCTTGTCCCCTGCGCCAGCTACACGGTGGCGCTCGGCGTGACAGTGGGCGCGGGCTGCTTTCTGCTGGCGCTGAACGTGCTGGTGTTCGCCGGCATCTACCTGCAGCGCGGCCGCCGGCGGCAGCGCGGCCAGCGGCATCGCCGCCCGCACAGAGACGGTAAGTTACTACACCTCTCCTCACCTCTCACACACTCATCCATCAGTCATCATCTACCTGCAGCGCGGCCGCCGCCGGCAGCGCGGCCAGCGGCATCGCCGCCCGCACAGAGACGGTAAGTTACTACACCTTTCCTCACCTCTCACACACTCATCCATCAGTCATCATCTACCTGCAGCGCGGCCGCCGCCGGCAGCGCGGCCAGCGGCATCGCCGCCCGCACAGAGACGTACACCTCTGTACATACACCTCTCCTCACCTCACACACACCCATCACTCAGTCAATGACAAAGTAATTCACTTGATTACTGCAAAAAAAAACCACATGAGTTTCTTGTGTCTTCATTGGAGGTCGCGTTCCGAAGACACAGTAGATTACATTGTATAAATTGATGTTTCAAAGTGGTAGGTATGCTGTAAATATCCGAATGAATAAAAACATTTTGATTTGATTTGATTACTATTACGGGTACAGTATAGTCTTAAACTTCGACATAGAGTGAGTCACTTTACGCTAAAGTACCTATTGTAAAAGTAGGACTCAAACGACCATAATAATTTTCGGTTTCATTTTAACATTTTTTATTAATAATTATGTTTTAAGTGAGACGTCATGAGTCGTTTATAAGACAATTTAAAAATTTAACGAAAGTCAATAATTATTCATCCAAATAGTGTATTATATTATTATCAATTGACAATTCGCCTACACGTTACAAACGAGTGAACGGAACTATAGGTACAAGTGGCCACCACATCGGCCGTCACTCGACGTCACGTCACGTCACGTCACGTCCAGAGACTGCGTGTGGCGGCTACGCGGCGCAATAACGAACACTCTCTTCATGTCTAGTAGTTGAAAGTGAAAGTGTATACTACAGCTTCAATGGTCTATTAGACCTACGGGTCTAGATTGCGTTAAAATCGTTTTAGTTTCAATTAAATTACCTCGACGATTCGGCAACGGGTTAGTCTATAAGGTTAGCCTTAAGGCAGCTCCCGCTAAATACCGTCACCCCCTTGTGGCTACTGCTTATTGGCGAATACTTACCCATTACCTAGGAATCACTTACACTAAATTAATAGTATGAAATGAACTATAAACGCGGCTGCGTGCTACGCTGGCGCTGCGTAACAAAGGGTTAACGACCACATCAGCGCTATATAGAGCACATAACACTAATCTACGTGTATAATAGACGACACTTTCCAAGATCGTTACTTGTTTAATGAACTCTAAAGCTAAAGCTCCGTCCAGACCGCCGCGCAAAGACGAAGCGACCACGGGCGCGGTGATATGACACTACTTGAGTAAACTACATCAAGGGGCGTCGCGCGGCGGTTTTCTCAAACAATACAGCGTTCTTCCTACAAACACTCGTCGTAGAGTAACATTATAACTTTCCACCCACATTGGCAGTTTTGGCTTATTTCCGTTTATGCCATTTTTCTCCCAACCGGTAGGAACAAAACAGTCAATCTGCAAGAAAATACTAAGGTTTTCAAATATATTTTCAAAGTTAGATTAAGTTATTTGCATCTCATACATCAGAGGGCATCGTACTTCATTTAGTGTGACGTCACATATCCCGTATGTTTTATCTTGTCTTCCATTTATCTCTGAAAGTAACTTTGTTATGGATTAATTCATCTTCAGATATTTGCATACCAAATTGAAGTTTGCGTTGCGTGAAAGAGTAACAAAATCACACACATACTTACTTTGGCTTTATTTATAACTAGCTGCGCCCCGCGATTTCACCCGTGTAAGTCCCGATCCCGCGGAAATATCGGGATAAAAAAGTATATGTGTTATCTATCTATCTATATTCTAAGTTTCATCGCAAACTGTTCAGTAGATTTTGCGTGAAAGAGTAACAAAGTCACATACATACAAACTCTCGCGTTTTACATACAAACTTTCGCGTTTATAATATTAGTAGGATTAGTAGGATATTAGTAGGAAGCAGGAATATTTTTACCCGACTGCAAGGAAAGGGTTATGTTTATCGCGCCTATCTTGTTGAAGAAATAGTTACCGAACTACCTAAATCCACGTCACAGCGGTACGTATTCCGAGTCTCGAATAGAAATCATGTAATCAACTTATTTATTTATTTATTATAACTAATCATCTGTTGGGTTAAAATTGCGATAAAGGTGTAAATACCTGCGGTATGTAGTGTATACAGTCAGTGTATTATAATGAGAAACCTCTAAATCTCAGATAGTGCAGAATACTCTGAATTTTAATGTAATACTTACCTCCAGTTCCTTCCTACAATATTATTTATTTGCCAAAAACGAGAACTACGAAGTCTGGCAATGTTATTAAAAAGAATGCTTGAAGCGCTGAAAATGCCATTGTGTCTTTAGACAGTTGATGTTTTTTGGTGCCCGACTTACCGTCACACTGCTCTGTCGCTCTGATGTGTCGGTGAGGAATATATCTTCCTAACAGTTTGATGCTTGTCAAACTATTTCTTATCGACCACAAATTAAAAAGTGCCTATTAAAAGCAATCAGAATGAAAAGAAAAGGCGACCGCAATTAACACTAAAAGACAATAATAATTGTAATCAATCGACACTTAAACAAAAATTTAAGTTTCGGTCGGCAAAAAAATTCCAACTCAAAACAATTTTTAAGCTATTGCATAGCTTTTATCGCGGGATTTGAGCTTTGAATGAAGAAATTTCGTAACGAAAAAACCTAACACCCCCCACTCCGCCTACCATGTTGCCATGCCATGGCCACCATGTAGCTCGGCGGAGCGTTACCTCGGCCAACCATGGCAACGTGGTACAAAATATAAAAATTATTATAATTGCATAAGTTGATACAAAATGCTATGCAATAAATTTACCGCAGCAGTCCCCGAGTGCCACACGTTTTTTTTTACTTTTGATTTGGGAAGTTGTGGTTGTCCTATCCAACACACTATATAGCATCGATAACTCAACAGTGCGCTAGTTAAAATATATAAAATTTACTAACCGTCACACCAGTGAGACACAGGATGGGTCGGTTAGGCAGTCGTCAGATTTTTTAGTTTTATACCATTAAAAATGCTAACAATAAAAGTTTATGAAGCGTTTTAAATTGTCCTATTTTTGCCGAGTGAACTGACGCACTCGCTGATTTAGCAGTTAGATTTAATAGAGACATATTTATTTATAGCGAGCTCTTTATTTATCGAACCTTATTTATGACAAACTGTATATTCAGTGTACCGTTAGTCGGTAAAGTATCAGATAGGTGCTACATAAATGCAGATACCAACAGAAGTAGCTGATTAATATATCTTTTAATATCCATATCAATTTTAAATCCTTACTTATTGATTGACTGACTGACTTAATGACCTTATAAATCAACGCAGAGCCCAAACCGCTTTTATAAGAAAGACACTACTTGAGTTTAGTTGCATTTTGCCATTTGTTTTCTTACCTCGACGTTACGACTATGTTACAGCAGTCTGTGTCGCGAGGAGACTGACGTTCACTAGTTGAGTAGTTGCTCACACGCGCTCCGTTCTCAAGCTTAGCCACTGTGGAATAATAAAGCTGTAACGGTGTCTGTTTGTCAAACATCTGCATACTTATCGTAGTAAGTAAGCCATGTAGGTACCTTCCGCCGAGATCTTATGACTTCATTGCTTATGCAAGACGTCGGTACGTGTACATAGAGGTAAAGCTATATTATTTCTACTATACATAGTCCTCATCTAAACGTTGTCGTTGAACGTCCCGGTTGCATCTCTCTAGGAAGCCTGGGGTATTCTGTACATGGTGTACGAAGTTACATCTTATTGTTTTACTGCAATTTGAAAATATTGCAACGCAACGGCTTTATCCTGACTTACTAAGGGTCACACGTACCACAACCACACCACAGCCAGAACCACACCACAACGACGCCATTGAAAATGAATATTACAATTCACACGTACCACATTTTGCCGTTGTTTATCGACCACCTGTGTAATACGACCACATCGCAACCACATCGCGACGGCAACGCCACCACCGGCGGCGGCACCGCGGCCACATCGCCACTACATGACAGGGTCAATTCACACGTACCACAACCACACCACATCGACATTTTGTCGGTACCACAACGTAACTGCAAAAAGTCGCTGCAGCACTATTCACACGTAACCACAGCTTGACCACATTTTGTCGCTGCGACGTGGTGTGGTTGTGGTACGTGTGAATTGACCCTAAGCAACGGATATCCTAAATTGCTGATAGTAGAGCACTGAAATTTGGAGCGTGTGTACTTTATGTGATGTAGGCAGAGGATGATGAAAGACTCTTATTGGAGTCGAAGATACATTCCGAAGAACGTTATAACGTTGACTTGGAATTACTACATACTGACTACATGACTACATATATTACTATATACATGACTACATACTTATTACAAACTGCGGTAGATTTTACTGAAGTAGGTACCTGTTCGTATATTATTATTAGGACCTAGCAGTTTCACCCGCGTAAGTCCCGGTTCCGCAGGGATATCGGGATCAAAAGTAGCTTATGTCCTTTTCCAAGCTCTATACCAAAATTTATTAAAATTGGTTCAGCGATTAAGGCGTGAAAAGGTAAAACAAGATTATCCTTACTAATAGTAGGCATTGTAAATGCCTACTATTAGTAAGGATAGGGTATAGATTTCATCTCCATATCGTATACCTTCCACACAACAAAATAATCGGGAATAGTGCTTAAACTCCGTAAACGGAAAGCTTTTAAAGCGAACGCAACAGGCATTGTAAATGCCTACTATTAGTAAGGATAGGGTATAGATTTCATCTCCATATCGTATACCTTCCACACAACACAATAATCGGGAATAGTGCTTAAACTCCGTAAACGGAAAGCTTTTAAAGCGAACGCAACCGGATAAGAATCGGAAGCAAAACTTTACTGAGAGCTTTAAGTTCCCAGTGTTGCGATGTAAACAGCTCGGTTTCGGAGAATACGCGCCGAGAGTTCGGGTGATCTAGTTAGTTGTATTGTATACTACCAGAGTGTCGTGGTTTCACCCGCGTAAGTCGCGATCCCTTGGGACTATCGGGATCAAAAGTAACCTATCAAAAGTTACTCAGGGTGTATGTAGCTTTCTAATGGTGAAAGAATTTTGGAAATCGGTCCAGTAGTTTTTGAGTTTATTCATAACAAACATACAGACGCACACACACACAAATACAAATACAAATCTTTCCTCTGTGTAATATTAGTATAGACTACCAGAATCCCTCGGTTTCACCCGCGTAAGTCCCGATCCCGTCAGAATTTTCAAAAATCCTTTCTTATCGGATGCCTACATCGTATAAAGAATACAGTCTCCAATTTTCAGCCCTCTACTATCAGCGGTTTAGGCTGTGCGATGATCAGTCAGTCGGTCAGTCAGGACAAAGCCTTTGATAGATATAGATAAATATAGATTAGCTGGACGTCGCGGGTTCACTCGCTAGACCCGGGTTTCCACGGCGACCAGAGCAAGATCTTTCATGTGTTGATTTAATATATACAATGATTGTTTTCAAAGCGTCGTATGACTGCGAGAAAATGTGTTACACGGACATATTAATGACCTAGCTCCGCTTGCAGTGGACACCCGACTTTACCCGAGTAAAATCGCTGCGATTTCACAAGATATGATAGGGGGTATATATAACATTTAGATTATAACACAAAACATTGTTGAACCTATTGATCTCAACCTGCACAGTAGATATGGCATCGGAAGGACGACAGTTGAAACAAGCCACTGAAGTAACGCTACCTCAAATACAATGCCACTTTTAACGTTTTAAGCGTCATTCATCAACTTCATCTTAGCACTCGCAGCGATTGTCATTTCATTTGTTACTATAGACGTAACACAATATTGTCAGCGCTGCAGCGGCTTTTCATATTTATTTCGTGTAAAGGAACGTAGAATGTGTTTGAGACATCACCTCAATACTATAGTAGACAATATTATGTCAATGGTTGAACCTTGTTCAACCGATTTTACGTAGGTACCTAACTTCTAAGTAAATCGATTATAAATGACTGTGGGTATAAATTCTATAAATAAAATACGATAAATAAAAACGTAGTAACATTGCAGAGTGCCCTCGACGCCTGAAGGGTCACACGCCGCGTGACAGACAGACAGGCTCCACCTTAGTTTAGATTAATGTGAAAGAAATGTCTTCACGGTGCCGGATAAATGGTTTCCTCAAACTTTGCTTACTCAATACCCACCCTCATAATACAGGCAGTTAGGTACCTAATGTATGGTGGGATACTCATTTCTTACGAGGAAACCGACGGTCGATGCAGTAGGTAATCCTATTATACTATTACGAGTATAATCGCGAATGTTTGCAAGTGTGTATGTGACTATGTTACTCTTTCGCGCAAACTACTGAGCCGATTGCGATTGAAGTTGAAATATAGATAGCTGGAGACCTAGAATAACACATAGACGTTACTTTTTATCCCGATATTCCTCCGGGCTCAGGAGGAGCCTCCGGGCTTAGCCGGTTATTTTGTTCTACTATCAAGTACCTACCACAAGTAAATGTATATTTTTGTACTCATTATCTCAGCCCTTATCCGTCCACTGCTAAACATAAGCCTCGCCCATCATCATCATCCGAGCGTTGTTCCCGGTTGCATCTCTCGAGAGAGCCCGGGGTCCGCTTTCCTACTTTTACGTCTCCACTTCGCAAGATCTTCGGTATAAACATAAGCCTCGCCCATACAACGCCACAAATAGCTCGCCCGAGCCACCTCCTGCCAACGACTCCCCTCGACCGCTACAATGTCATCACGTCGGTCCACCAAGTAGGTGGTCTTCCAACACTCCAGTCCATTGCATCGTGGTGACGACTCGAGGATTTTTACTCCCCAACGGTTATAAGTCCTTCGATTACCTGCCCATTGCCACTTCAGTCCTAATTTTGAGTGCTACGTCGTCGGTGACTTTGGTTCTCCTACGAATTTTCGTATTTCAGATTCTATTTCAAATACTAGAGTACTAAGTATACATCCTATTTAAAAAACTAGCAATGTACTGTAACTGGCAAAAGTAGAAAGCATCTACATTTAATAACAATGAAAACAGAACGGCTGCCAAAAACCGCTTAAAAGTAATGTTAACCGACTTTAATACCGTTTTACTTGAAACTTGTATAGTGTGGCCATGTCTACTGTACCCACTGACCTCTATAAAACAAGCACGCTGTACTTACTCGTATATAGCTTTATTAATAAACGTGGAGTTAGGTCGAAGTAGTTTTACCACTTTTTGTTTCTGTCTGTCAACTTTGAAAGTTCTTGTCATGGGCTAAGCATGTTCTTACTACTCCTACCTTACTCACTGAGGCTAATATAGCCCTTTTAATAAAAGTGGAGTGAGGTCGGAGTAGTGAGAACATGCTTTTGTCTTCTTCCGTGACAAGAAATTTCAAAGTTCACAGACAGAAACGAAAGTGGTAAAACTACTCCGACCTTACTCCACGTTTATTAATAGGGCTAATATAAATACCAAGTGACCAATAAAACATCATGTCACGCTTCGTGACAGGGTCTGTCAACTTTCCGTTCCGCTGTTTGTGAAGTGTCACATCTCATCTCATCTGAGCGATGTTGCACCTCGCCCAAGGTCCGTTAAACTTCAAATTATTTGGGGTCGGTACAGTAGGTAGGTACGTCAACTATTTGACTACCTACGATTATTTTTTGAATTGAAGTGACACATTTAATTCCGTGGTAAAAAAAATATTGTAATATCAATCGTGGTTATTTATACAATACTAGCTGCGCCTTGCGGTGTCACCTGCATAGGTCCTGATCTCGCAGGAATATCAGGATCAAAAGTCTCTAAAGGTACCAAATTTCATCAATAATCGGTTCATCGGTTTAGGCATAGAAACGTAACAGACATACAGAATTACATAGTATTGTAATCAGACTATACCTACTGGATTGCTCCTTAGAGCTGCCTACCTAAAGTGTTGCCCCTCAAGTGCCCTGTCTGCATCTAAAAGACGATCGTTTGTTCGGTAGGTGTTCCTCATTCTGATTCAAGTCGTCGTCAGTCGGCGCGGCGCGGGCGGGGCGGTGGCGGGGCGGCGGCGGGGCGCGGGCGGGGCGGAGGCGAGCGACGATAGACGTCCTCGTTGAACCGCTGCCAAAGTGCGGTGATGTAACCTGCCGTTAGATGATGCCACGACACAAACGATACATAGTAGGCTCACTCGCCTCTCTGAATAACTTGACAAAAGAAAAAATAAAAGTGGGCGCAACGCAAGGGCGCGCTACTTACGCGGTCTGTTGCGCGTCAGCGGCAATCGCGGCGTAGCACATGCGACTTCTTACACTATCTTACCTTACTATCTTACTAATATATATATATAATATTATAAATGCGAAAGTAACTCTGTCTGTCTGTTACGCTATCACGCCTAGACCGCTAAACCGACTTTGATGAATTTTGGTATAAAGATAGAAGGGACCTTGGAGAAGGACATAGAACATAGACATTTGATCCCGTAAATCCTTACGTACGCGAGTGAATCCGCGGGCGAGCAGCTAGTTCAAATACACCTTGCTCATTAATACACATGCCGAGAGTACTGAGATACCGAGACGCGAGGTTTCTATGAAGTCATCTTACTGGGCGCCTGCCGATATTTATACTGTGACAACGCCGACACACGTCCGAGACGCCGCCAAACGATATCTTCTCTCTTCGCGTTCTTCTACACTTGTACATGTATTGCACACTTTGTGGACAGTAGGTATGTAGTTAGGTACCATCGCATGGAATTGAAGAAATTACATTTTCTATTGTGTACTGCATTGAAACGATTGCTGAACAGTATTGGTAAACAACAACAACGTACCTACTTATATTAATTAACGCACGCTTATCAACAGAGATTGCACAATGTGTTGTGTTTTTGGTTTGGATACTATACGTTTCTATCCTATTTATTGTTTAGGGTTCCACTACACACTGATAATCCAGGTGTGTTGTTGTTGTGTACAGGAAGCTCGAGCAGCCGCCAGCATGCCGCCGGCACCGGCGCGCTGAGCGCGGAGCCGCCGGCACCCTCGCCTAGGAAGAGCACGCTAAAGGTAACACTATCATTCTGACTCATTATAATATGATATCTACGACATGGTATGCACGTCATTCATTACATAAATTAATATATGTGGCAGAAGGTTGCAAGCAGCGCAATTTAGCCCCAAACTAAGCAACTAGGCTTCTCTATGTGTTAGGTACTATAGTTACAAAGGATATACTCCACAATATTTGAATACTTTTTTTTTTGTAAATTCATACATATTATAGATAACACGTAGTGTCAAAAACAAGCTTTTATGGTCAGCAATTCAGCATTAATACTTGTTTCCAGCGAGAATCGACCTTCTACGGCGAAGTCGGATTCTCGCCCTACGCACCACAGAGGCCGGCAAATAAATCGAACAAATCTAAAAAGTTACAGCAAGTAGACCTTGCTTTAAAAATAGAACACACTACAATCATTAAAATGTATTGTATATGTATGTAGTAACAAACAAGTGCAGTACAAAAATGTAAAATTGTTGAACAAAATATGAAAACAATTTGTTGGTAGTTCCCGAACGAGCTGTCGCCGAATAGATTACATAAATTACTTGCAGATCGTCGACAACAACTAGCCACCATTTACTATTCATATTTATGCGCCCCTACAGCACCGCACCGCGCGCCGCACCGCACCGCACCGCACCGCGCCGCGGAGTAGCACTACTGCGCTATTCATGCTCAATATTTATGCTTTCAACTCTCGAACTAGAAATTGGAGACTGATTTTGTTAGCCAGGTTTTATGCTAAATTGTATGAAAATTTTACAGTTTTGTTAAAAATTAAAAGAAAAAGTCATATTTATCAAGTTAATGACACACAAATAATGTATCAAATGGGATGCACCCAATTATGTCACTTTAACTCTCGATATGAAAACGATATCACCGCACATTAACCTCATTATTATATAGTGGAAACACTTTTGCAAAATAAAGATGGCCTATTTGGGAAATTCACCATTTTGGGAAAGGCCTATAAAATATCTTAAATATCATTACAATACCATCTTTTATTTCAAATTTGATGTTTGCTAAATAACATTTTATAATTTATCTACCTACTTATTACATTTTCATTAGAGAATAAAGAATGGAGGATAAGAAGAAGACAATGTATTTAGTTTTTGAGTCAATAAAGTCAGTTTGCAAGTTATAGTGTCACTTTTAATACATATATTATTTGCAATTACAATGATGTTATAATAAAATTTTGGACATTTATATTATCTATCCAGCGAGATCTCGACGTTTTCTATTGAGATCTCGACATTTTGCTACTCCATGCTAGCTAATCCGGATTAGTTAATTCGATGTAGCTGCGCAAGCCAGCCGGTCATTTTCAAAATTCCTTTCATACCTGTAGGTCTGTAAGTAATTACATAATAACTGTTACATATTCTGTGGAGCTAGCCAGATCGGACCGCTGACCACTCCGAATTTCATTAGGCACCAAAGAGATACGTTGCCTGAATATCAATACAAATTGTACTCGACACTATAGTTGGTAGGTAGGTATCTAGAGTGAGCGGTTGGTGTGTTGATAACTATCATATCGAAATAAATGGTTGCGGTTTATCGGGACAAAGTGATGCGAATTATTATGAACTTATTAATAAATAAAATTTTACTAGGTTTTCCGTATTATTTTCAATAAAAAAAAATACTTATGTGTTGAAATTTGACTGACATTTTTTTGGTAGGTAAAACTTCACGCACGCAAAATAGACGTGTAGGAAAATTAGCTAACGTTTTTTATCTTCAAAAATTAAATCATCGATCGGTTTCCACAGCGCAGCTGCGAATCAGAACTAAAAGAGAGGCCGAGTTCAGCCGGCGGCGGAACCGGCGCGGCGCCGCCGAAAAAACGAGTCCAGATACAGGAGATTTCTGTATAGATGACTTCTGAACCTTCTACCTACCAGTACGAACTGGTTTGAACCGGATCGAACGGGTTAAAGCAGAAAAAAGTAGAAAAATAGATAATTAAATGAGACATTAACAAAGTTTGAGTGTAACGATGCCCTCGTGAGCCATTCGAATGGAATTATCACGTTAAAACTAAGTCCTTTTCGTGAAAAACGGTGTAAAACTCGAGTGAATAATTAGCACGAAGTGAACCAGAGAACAAGACGAACTACGAAGTGGCAAATGCGATTACAATGTCCTGTGTACCGTGTTACGAGGTGATTGTGCACCGGAGCGCCGCAAGATGTCGCCGCATCGACGAGCAATAACCGGCTCGATGCACCATATAACGACACGTACTAGGATATATCTCTAATATTTTAAACTAATAATATATCAAATAAATACCGGTAAATATTCGGTTATAGATACCAATATGAAAACGACGTTATATTGTGCATCTTGTACCTTGTATTGTGAATATCTTCAACTTGTCATATAGATAAATTAGCTCTACCTAAATCATTAAAACTGAATCATCTCTTAACATTTCATGATGTATACCTACATATAAAGCTAGAATGAACAAGATTTGTAGGCTTACATCAATGCATCTATTTACAAAAGTTTCGATTCGGTATCGGTTCGGTGCGCACCATAAAATGTGACATAGGCATCAGCCTATTTCACAGAATGTGATATAGCTTGTATTATCGAAAGTAGCAGTCCATAATTATGGACAATTTTTGTTTTTGTACCACACACATAAATAAATTACAAAAAAGGATACTAAAGGAAATAAACAAACAGACTTAGTGCCTAACCTAGAGTAAACAATCGCCAGTGTTTGTACCTCGTGCGGTCGCTCAGCAAAAACCGTATCGGTGGCAATACCGGGAATCGGTTTCGAAACGACAACAGTTAGAAGCGAGCAGTTACCGAATGGAAACGTCTGTGAATAGATGCGCAAATCACGTTCCACACATTTTGGACGTCTCAGACCTGTTCATGTATTTCTAAATACCTAGTACTTAAACGTAGTTAAACTAATAGAAGATGTATAAAAGTTGTAAATAGTGTGTACACTTCTTGTACTCGCATACTGACTGAGACGTTTCCTTCGTGTCTACCTCCTGACCAATGTTGTACTACTTTGTTTTATATTGGAACTAGCGGCGTTCGGTTTCACCCACGTAAGTCCCGTTTCCGCGGGTTTTTCTCAGAACCCTCTTTGAATACACTTCACTTCACAAAGAACAAACACTCCAAATTTGTCATTCTTCGAATCATTTCGGATACAGATACAGCTTTTGATGGTGGCCCGCGGTTTTGGCATCTTTGTCTCAAGTCCATGGAAATTCCGTGATACATCGTAAATGTTTTGGATCTCGCGCTAAACAAGTTTTCCTGTGCTTGTGCTTAGATAAACTTTGTAAAGTTTTTAGTATATAATATTTTTATTAAAATATTTGTATATTTTAATTTAATTAAATTGAGTGGTATTACAGAACTTCTTCTATATACTTCCCAAGTTTCATCGCATTAGGTCCAGGCTTTGATTGAGGGAGTAACAAACTAACATTCACATTTATTATATTAGCACAGTTAGTGTAGATGGGAAAGTCATTGTTTAGTGAACACTGATAAGTAATTATTTATTTAGTTAATTTGTATTAACTGATGTATTTTGGGTAACCAAATAACAAAAAAATATAGAACAAAAATGTTTTATCTACTGTTAGTGATAGAGATAAAATACTTAACATGAGTTTATTCACATTCAGAGTATTTTCTCTAGCTACATTTTTCCTATTCAGATGTCAGTCACTAAATACTATGACATTTGTTGTATTTACAAGGTAGAGTACTGTAGGTACCTACTCTAGACAATTACATACTTTGAGTAGGTACTCGAAGTAGGTAACTGTTTAGGATCAATTTGAAGGTTACATAAGTATTTTATGTCTATGCTAAGTATAAACTGTTTTTTGTTCCTCTTAATATTTAGTAGGTCAATTTTACAGACTGTTTTTTTTCGAGAGATGTTTATGTGAAAGTAGAGACTATTCTATATACTGTTTTATGTCTCTGGTCGCTAGATTTAAGCACCTATATTATAATATAGTTGTATTATATTATATTGTTTCTCGATCATTAATTTAGTTGTTTCAAAAACTTCGATCTGTTTAGAGTTTCTACAAATTCTATATATGATTTGTTATCTAGTAATAATAAGTGGAAGTAAGTCTGTCTGTACGTCATGTTAGATATTTCGTAAGTAAATGTGAATTGTCGTCCCGAATGAATGAGGAAAACCTCTTGTTTTCTCTCACAACAAACTGTTTGTAAATCCAGGGGCATAGTTTACCAAGTTTCGGATGAATTTTGTCACGTTTTATTGGTTGGATAAATCTTGGAGAAACTGGCCGGACTTGACAACTTATTTATCTGGCTGTTACCACAAGTTAAATTACTTAACTACTCACCTCGATAGATAATAAAATGTCATGTGTAACTGCTGACGCGAGAACCTACTTGTCTAGTTATTTTTACTTCATGATTCTTTATGAATCACGTGGTGTTACTATAGCTATAAGGTATACTTACTAACAAAACAATGGATCTTTGATAACTGACTTGAATAAATGAATTGAATTGACTACTGGTAGAACTACTTACAAGTAGAATAGCATAGTATTACTATTATTATTCTTTAAATGTGTCCTTTAAGATGTCGCATCGACTAGGTATAATCTATTGTGGCAGCCCTATAAAGTTCATTACTAATTCCAGTTGAGTCCAGAGACACCCAAACCCTCAAATAGCACTACCTAAGGGATAAACTACCATATTACAACACATAAAGTTAGATTTTGTCTACATTTATCAGTTTAATTAATTCGTAGTTGTGTCATTTACAAACATCAAAATATTCGTACACGTAATCTTGGTACCTAGTATTTTCTCAAGTTTTCCAACAACTTGTAGATCATCATCATCATTTCAGCTGTAAGAAGTCCACTGCTGGACATAAACCTCCCTCATAGATTTCCAGATGCTTCAGATGCAAGTTGTAGATACTACACTAAATTTATTTTCTAAAGTCAAAATGTCTTTAAATTCAATTCAATTCATTTATTCACGTTAAGTGTTGGTACAATCAAATTCAACAGTATTAAGAGTAAATGTGGTAACAATTAGATAAACATAAGTATAATTAACTTAAACCACTATTTGTATGTAAGATGTATGTAAGATGTAGAGACCTACACGTACAATACGTGTAAGAAGGGTACTCTAACTAGGTAGATATCTATCTTGTATTGACTATTATGTATTCTGTGGTATTGATAACTCTATAGAGTTGTGATTAGATCGAGCGCAGACTGCACACATTTCGATCGTCCGACAGATCATCGCCCGTTCAATTTGAAGGCAGACGTTCAAGTTAACCTTCAAACTGATCTCTCAGCGAGCCGTCGAGCGATCGAAAAGTCTGCGTTCGAATATAAAGAATCTGTTACTAACTGTTTTAATTTTTAACAGCTCTCCCACACAGGTGCGGTATTGCGTCCCAATCCCTTACACACAGCTGGCAGTTATATCGCATACGTTTTTGCGGTATAGATTTTAGTACTTTTTTTGGAGTACCACAACGAATTTACACACTGCTGCGGTAAAACCGAATTACCGCAAAACACAAGCGATATTACCGCATGCGTTTTGCGGTAAAAACGCACCTGTGTGTTGATGGCTTTAACATTAAAAATCTGACCGACTAAGTAGTCCTACGTTAGAATAAAATGAATGATCAATACTCGTAGGTAACCTAAACCATTTGTATATAACTAATACATAATGTAACGGACGGATGGACGGTACAGTCTTGTATATAATTCTTGTCATATATCTGTCAACTTTGATCAATAAACAACGGTTTTAATAAGACCACTTTTCTTGAAGACTGTCTTTCAATCATTTTAATTTGATTCTCTCTTTGTGGCGTTGAAATGTAGCCTTATTTTGACTTTGTTTTATTTTATCTTTATTTATTACATTCTTTTTGTTTCGTTCCTTGTTTTTGCCACCAAAGTTACTTCCGATCTTAAATGAACGATGGTACTGCCACAGTTTACCTAACAGTAAGTACTACGCATCGCACATGGACGGAGAAGTCGCATTCAAACGGACTAACGTCGCAGAGCCCTACTTAGTTCACTATATACCTACATTGGGCGCTAAACACAATTGAGTTGTTAAAAAAAACAATAATTGTTAAGCTTAGGAGAATATCAGCTCGTACGAGCGAATGCCAGCGACTACGACCACGCCCTCTTGTTTGTAAGTCCGTGCTTCTGCCGGTATAGAACTATTAATACTATTTGTTTGTACCTATATTCGTGCAGAAAGTAGAATCTATTAAGGGCCCTATTCTGAAAAACTGAAAATCCATGTCGGGCGCATCGAAAATTGTTGATTATTTCATGACGGAATGTCGTAGAACTTTTTTTTGTGTACAGATTGTAGGCGACATTGTTTCCGATATTTTAGTGCAGTTTCCATACAAATATGTCGAAACGTATTGAAGCCTATCGACATTTTAGCCAAATCAGACATTTTTTGTCTAAAATTTGGATAGGCTTTGCACCAATAGGAGGTTCTAGTCTTAAAACTACACCAAAATGTAGGAAACAATGTCACCTACAATCTGTGCACAAAAAAAAGTTCTACGACATTCCGTCATGAAATAATCAACAATTTTCGATGAGCCCGACAGGGATTTTCAGTTTCAAGGTCGTTGGCGTATATACTCCTCTTAATACACATAAATTAAAGATGAAACTTGGCGTGAGTTTTAAAATCTCTGAAACGAGCTTTACCTACTTAGTTACTTTCTACTGTTACTTTTGCAATTGTTTTACTAATTTTAAAATTCATAATACTCATCGTTGTATGAAAATATTTATCAAAGAGAAATGTATCTACAGAAAGAGTATTGTGCATTTTTGCATTTTTGCAGATGCATTTTTCTTTGAAATATGTTTCTAAAGATACTCGCTTGCGTCCGGACTGATTCTTTCGTTCATTTGCCTCTTTGTTATGAAAAAATGTTTTTAGAGTTCCATACTCCAAGGGTAAAGACCAGACCCTACTACTAAGTTTTGTGACAATAGTACTACGGATCTCATCGTGCCCGAGGCCGGTTCGCGCTTGGCCGGCGTTTTTGTAATATCTCGAACGTAATACCTATTCGCTTGGAAAGACGTGTCATCGTCGTCGATATAATAATTGTTTGTTCGATCATGAATCGGTCGGTTGTAACCGAATTAGTTCCATTACCCCGAACATCGGCTATTCGTTACAGACAGACGAAATAGTCTGATTGCTCGCAACAACAAGACGTGAGCAAACATCGCGCTCCTTATTACAATGGAGAGACGAGGCGAGCGAGCGAGACGGAGCACGCCCCGCGAGAGGGAGAGGGGAGATCTTATACAATTGTTATCTATTGAATACAAGACGTCTTACAATAAATATCTTGTAAATAAATGAATTGCATGGTTTGAAATGGTTTCTATTTTATTTGTTTAGAATTATCTAGCTTCGCTCCGCGGTTTTACCCGTATAAGTCCCGATCCCGCGGGAATATCAAAATAAAAAGTAGTCATGTGTTAAGCCGTATCTCCAGCTTTCTGCATACGAAGTTTCATCGCAATCGGTTAAGTAGTTTTTGCGTGAAAGAGAAACTAACATACTCGTTTACTTACTTATTACCACACAACAACTTTAACATTTATAAACTAAAATAATAGTAAGTTTTCAGTGTCTGCTGATACCAGTAGAAAGAGTGTTTCCTCTGTTTTCTGTTTTGAGAAAATTCTACCAACTTTTAACATGCACTTAATTGGGGTTAACAGTTCCCGGAAACAAACGGGATACGCGGATACATGGCGAGCGGGGACGGTAGAAAGAGGGGAGGTGTGTGGGGGGGTTGGACATCATCAATCAAAGGCATTCAGCGTCTCAGATCAGGCAAAGCGCCCTCTCGAGCGGAAATGAGAGATTGAGCGACGGACTATTGGTTTGATGCAACACCTCATGCGAGATAAACGCGAAGCTATGCGTTCTAAGATACCTACAGGATAATATACTACATATACAACGGTTTTTTACAAAAGACAGGCTAGCTCATTGACCTCATCTCACCTGATGGGAAGCGACGATGAGGTCGATGGTATAACTTGCTTGCCTATAAAAACCTATTCACTTTTATCCGCTTTTATCGCGGGCTTTGACCTTTGAATGAAGAAATGTGAAAAGTGGGAAAAGTAGAGGGTGTTAGGTAACAAAAAAAAACCTAACACCCCCCACTCCGCCTACAATGGCAACGTGGTATAAAATAAATAAATTATTATAATTGCATAAGTTGATAAAAATGCTTTAAGCTTTACCGCAGCAGTACCCGAGTGTCACACGTTTTTTTTTTCTAAATAAGTCCACAAATTACGAAATTCAAGATTTTCGATCAATTTTACTTTTCATTTGCAATTACAATCAAAATTGGCGGTATTAATTAAGTAAATCATAAGTATACTTAAGTTTTTAAGCTAAGGCTTGATTCGACCAAAGTATACTAGGCAATGTATAACAACTCTCCGCATAAATCTTCATTTTTCGATTGAACGCAGCTCGCGAGTCTCTTTAACAAAAGACGACTTATGCGTAGTGCTGTTATTTGTTGCTTATTTCGGTTTAGTCGAATCGAGTCGAAGGAAATCATGGAAGATAACTAAGACGATTCATGGGACCTGGTGGTCTGAAATACAGGCACTCGTCTACCTAAGACACCAGTGTCCTTAATCTTCATAATCTTTTATCTCTAGAATGTAAAAGCATATTTTAGTTTATTTCTAAATTTGAAATGTAAACTTACAATCAAATTAAGCCTACTGTGTGTAGTGTGAGTGGATAATCCTTTATTATTATTCATCATGACTTTATGCATGGGTCACAGGACAACAGGCGGACACATCAATCATTATAATACCACATCATACCTATCTAAGCTTTTCCTACAACAATTCATGTAGTAATTACCTATCGTTAAATAAATCAGCAAGTCAATTACCCAGACATGTAGGATCGTACACAGTACATGTATCATTGCTGTCGGTACAGCAGTAGGCCGGTAAGCCGGCATTACCGGTAATCCTGTATGATTACTTCATAATCTGTTACTACATTGATCCCCCGTACTGGTATAATTACAGCGAGAACGATTCATGTGTTTAGGCACCGACAGAACCGACACATCGATCTATTTTAGATGAGATATTTAGGTAGGTACCTACTACTCGATCAACAACATAGTCATTTTATATATAAACTAGCTGACCCGGCAAACGTTGTTTTGCCTTATAAATTATAGATAGTAGCCGATTCTCAGACCTACTGAATACGCATATAAAATTTGGTAAAAATAGGTCGCGCCGTTACGGAGGAGTACGGTAACTAACATTGTGACATGGAAATTTTATATATTAGAAGAAAAATGATAAATGAGCGTCTGACCACTATCTGGATTATTTTCATAAGGACAGATTCTCAAAAAGACAGATTTTCAAAAGAAGTGGTAATGGAAAATAGTATAAGTAATCCAATTCCTTAAGATCCGGGCTATCAGTCGAACCAATGTACCTACCATGTATACCAGACTACATGGTACTGCTGTTACATGTGACAAGAATCAAAAACTTCAATAATAAAAAAATACTAGTTTTACAGTTTGTATACCACTCGACCAAGGGCATGTTTGTGACCTTATAGCATTGGAAGTTTGTCAGTTGTCATACTATTTTCTATTGCGCCAAAGTTTAGTATTTACGTAGCTGGAAGAGTTCAATTTCTAAGCTTCAATAATCTTAAGTTTACCTATTTAAATTGCTATACAACAGCGACAAAGATTTGCTACGTAGAGAAAATGGATGTCAAAAACATCAGTTTGAAAAATCAGCAAAAACATCGATTTTCTACCATAATTTTAACCAAATTCATTATAATGGATTAATCTTAATTAGTTCCATTTGAGGGTAAAGTTGTGGAAGTGTTCTCAAGTTGGCAACAATGATTGACACCGGCCCACTCGGTGGCTGATCAAATTTTAATTAGACTCGGAACAAAGACACGATCGCTGCGGGCGCTTGCGGGAGGTACCTAGAGGTATAATGATTTTAATAAAACAACAACATGAAAAACATTTATATTGACAACTAATTGACAAATATGGTTATTGAAACTAGCAGTGTCCCGCAGCTTACTGCGGGACGGGGTTATAATGCGTTTTTGAAATATCCCGGGGGATCGGTACTTATACCGATCCCCCGGGATATTTCAAAAACGCTTTCTTAGTGGATATTATGTAGGTACAACACATTACAAAGAACACTGTGATTGAGTCGAGTTGTTTAGGCTGTACGTTGATATAGGTATAGGTACTTCGTTCAGCCAGTCTATTAACCAGTTATGCGAAACTATGAATATTATATTGTATAGGTTGGTATTATAACATTTAATAATATTGTGCTTAGTTAGGTAGATGTAAATTTGCAACAACTGTGAAACTGTGAGATGAGCTTCACCCCTTCAAATGGTTACAAGTACAATGATCCAGCAGAAAAATTGCCTCATCTGCCCTGAGCGACATGGAAAACCCTGAACCGACCGAAACCAGGTTGTTGTTAGGTTCCTTTCACCCCGATAACAGTGGGATTATGATTAACTCAAATACGTGCTATTGTAATCATATGTTTTGCAGATGGATTAAAAAGTGTTCTATCCGGTGCCGGTGTGTCTATCCTGCTGTACACTGAAAAACCTTCATGGTGCCGGAGACAGCGATAGCGCGCTACTATAATGGTACAGTAATAGCCAACCGGTCAGTGGCTAGATCATGTGAGGATACTGCATTTTACCTTCCTTTATCTTTGCTTTATGTTTTTTTTTATTTTCAAGCATTCCATCGCGTCATTGTCGCTTCCCATCAGGTGAGGTGAGGTCAAATGCAAGCCAAATATTAAAAAATAATGATAGTGAATGGGGAATTAATTCGAAACGAAAGAGAATAAGTATGTCTTCAAACTTTGAACGAAGTAGATATTATTTTATATCTCTACGCAGTGGGCTATTGAATACTATTCATTTTTAATCATTAATCTTTTGTTTAAATTCGTTTTCAATCAAGCATTCCAGGTAATGGGTAATCCAACGAGGGTAATCTCAGTTTCACTGAAAGAGCCGTTTCAATATTAATAATAGACAATTTTTATTTTAAAAGGGTTTTATAGACCTCGGAACCATATTGACCATTCACCCGATCCCTGTTTTCAAATACTTTAACTAAATCTGCAAAAAAAACATTGTATGAATAGACGTCAGCTAAATGGTATGCAGACACACGATATTTGAGATATATGATGATTTCGCCTATTTGATAACGACGACACGCCCCGCTATAAAATTAAAATGGCAGGCTAACAACCACGCAATGTGTAGTTGATATAAATAAACAACAAATACCGTGTAGTAACCGTAATAAGCCGCCAATAAAGCCGCCGTGTCAATAACCGCATTAGCATAAAACCGCATAAAACCGTCAGAATCCCTAAAAGTCTTGTAAGTCGTCTCATTCACAAACATGTAAATAAAAAACTTTTCAGATACAATTTATCTTTTTCATTTATAAGTTGAGAGCTTCCCTTGGATTCTCTCAATAAAGGCGAACGTGAACAATAGATATCTTGATCGGCCGATAGCTCGGCAACCGTAAAAAAATGACATAATTTTGAATATAGGCGTACAAATTGGCGAGCTATCGAATGATAGGAAAGTCTCTTGTCTGCTTTAGGTCTTAAGTAAAGCGATCATGGTGTCATCCATCGTTAGGCGAGGCTCGACACTTCGCGTGTTTTTTACAGCCGACAAATTTGCATTATGTCGTGAGTGTTCATTGTCGCGGTGAGAAGAGGCCATGAGGTGGCGGTACACTGGGAGCAAACCACTGAACTGTGTGCCCTCTCATGTGAAGTCAGCAGAAAACAGCTGTTGCTCGTTTTAAAGGTTTCTTAATGTGAAAATTATTTTACCAACAAATTAACTTAAGAAACCGAAATCACTGAAAAGAGCAAAGTCCTATACTTCTTCATAACGCTAACTTCCCAAAACGTTAGCAAATTTGTTAAAAGTTGTGCTTCAAATTAGAAACGCAAGTTTCTCTTTTTTATTCTAACTTTTTAAAAGTTTTAAATGAAAATAATTTAGCTTAGCTTGAATAAATCACAAGGGCTTTAACTTAGTTTGAACACTATTTCAGGCTAACAATACAATATCGTGTTTAACTTCTGAAAGTCCTGAATGGAGGCTTCTGAGGTCGAGCTTTCATCGAAATAAAAACTTTTAAAGCTCAGCTTAATAGTTTTTAACTATTATGAATTGAACTAGTTAATGCGTAGTTTTTACTTTATTGCTTAATGATTTATTAATGGTTAGTGCCATTAGTTGGGAGTTAGGAATTCATTTGAAAGCAGCATCTGCAGTAGGTATCGTACTTTGTTCGAGGCAAAACGAGCAAGTGTTTTAAATGGTAACAAAATAAACGGGTACATGCTTTGATCGAGCGCTTTTGATCGTTGGATTTTTTTAAACTCTTAAAAATCGAAATAGGTAGTCTTAAGTGTATGTGTTTCTGAAGTGTTTGTATAAGATTTTAATCCGTACCCGGTACACCACCGGCTCGGTGTCGAACGTGGCATTTGTCAAAGTTGTCAAACTGTTAATGCGAATTTCCCTCCGCTCGGGTCATTGACGAAATGTTTGCAAATCGAGTCGGTAACTCATTTATATTTCACCCGGCGGTACTTTCATTCATTGTTTGGTGAACGTTAAGAAATTAAACTTGTAGTTCTGCAAAGTTGATGCAAATCCAAGAGGTTTGCGAAGCTAACAGAAGTTGAGAAGCTAACAGAAGCGACGTACCTTGCTGCCTTTCATGTTATTATAAGTTTTGCTGTAGATTAAGAATTGTGATGTTATATAAATTGATGCTTTGTAAGCTTGATGTTTTTGTTATTATCATGTTTTTATGGATTTATTCAGGGTTAGATAGCTTTCTCAAAGTTTAATAATGTATGAGTAAAGAATGAACTGACCAATACGACTGCTTCATCCAATTTAACGATCGAATAGACTGTAGTTTTGACCGATCAGTAGCTACACGAATTTTATTGTATCTACGAGTATAATAGAAAAACACTGTTAACTTCAAACTAAAGTATAAACTTAGTTACCCATAGTAGGTAACTGCTCGCATTTAAAATAATAGAAAATGTCGTGCAAGTTGTGAACAATATGCCAACAGTACGTGTAGGTACGTCGTACGTGATTCGCATAGTGACGTCATCGGTTGTTGTTGTCGTATCGTATTACGACGCGACAAGTCGACGACGACTCCACTCACTGTTGTTCCATCATGGAGTCGCTCGCGAGTCGCGCTCGACTCGTGCTGTGACTTTACAGCTGACAATTCATTTCACATTATCCCACGGTTACAAATTGCTTACTTTCGTTTTGAACGTGTAATTAGAATTATCTTATTTTGAATACTAGCTGCGTCCCGCGGTTTTACCTGTGTAAGTCCTCATCCCGTAGGAATATTGGGATCAAAAGCCTATGTTACTCATGGTGAATGTAGCGTTCTAATGGTGAAATCGGTCCAGTAGTTTTTGAGTTTATTCATTACAAACATACAGACGCACACAAAAATACAAATCTTTTCTCTTTATAATATTAGTGTAGATAGATGACAACGGCGTGGTTAATTCATAATTATTTTGAATACAGTCCTAAAATAAATGTGATAATTTAATTTTGAAAAATAGTTACTTCTATAAATCTCTTAAAATCTATAAATTTTAATACATAATGTAGACTATTGGAAATCTACATCCACGAAAATGTGAATCATAGACAGTTAACTATTCTATTAAATTCACCCATGTTACACCTACCATATTTATTATTATTTACTTAAACAATATTTCACTTCAATGTGCATCTGTAAGACATACCTACACGTTAAATGTTGCACAGAATAGTTCTGCTTATTTTGAGTATGAGTGTAGCCTTTACACAAATATGTTCCGATGAAATAACTTCGAAGTTCGCTTTAAAGCGGCCGGTATTGAAACTTATTCCGGAGATTTTCCGAGAATCGAGAGTTCCGGCGAGCGTCTGCTACGGCTGCGGTCGGGCGGTCGGGCCTGAAACTTGCGCCCAACTTGGGAACATTGCATAATATGTACAGATGGTATTGTTTTACCTCGGTAATTAACGTTTCAATAGGTATATTTTTACGCAATATGGTGCCAATCTATATACTTACTTATATTTTTATGAGGAAAGATTTGTTTGTGTGTAACGAATAGACTTCTAAACTACTGGACCGATTTCAAGATTCAAGAAAGCTACAATATTGAGGAGTAACATAGGCTACTTTTGATCTCGGCATTCCAACGGGATCGGGATCGCAGCCAGTTTATGTAGATATACAGTAAGTAAATCAAATTAAATAGCATGTATTTCAGCGTCAATTGAAAGTGTTTTGAAATCGATTTCTCCAAGTATTTATGTGTAAAAATTGTTCGTCCTTTTGCATCCTCATTGGATGATGAGGCAAACAGTGTCGCAAACTGCATCTTTACTTTATTATGTTCTTGTTTTATTCATGAATTGTATTTGGTGAGGCGATATACCGCTCACGTTATTTTTATACGTAATTTTCATACGCCTAATATATTTTAATAGCAAATCTTTGCTATCTCGCAGTTTCATAGATGTAGGACCTACATCTATGAAACTGCGAGATAGCAAAGATTTGGTTTGGAAACTAAGGTACCTACATTGTAGGTACCTTAGTTTATATACATTTCTATAATTTGGTGTCTGCAACATTTTCAAACTGCGAAAGCGGCTCGCAGAGCGGCCTCGGACCAATGAAACCACACTGGTCGATGAAGGCCCAATAGGAGCGACGCCCGCGTCGTAAACGCGTCGCCGATTGATCGATTGACGCCATTACGTAAGATGAACTCTCTTCTATGCTCGCAAAAGAAGCTTGAACACGCGCTCGGTTTCAAAAATACATATTTCCGCTATTTCTTCATTGTGAGTGCTTCCTTGCTGGACTTTTATTCTTCCGCAACCCTGGGACAATCTGTGAATAGTTTTCTGCGTGTTCTTCGGCCCGCATCCGGACTTCTATCTACTACAACTGCACCACGAGGCTGGACCGTTCAGTTGGTTGAAAAGGTACGTTGGCTTTCTCTGTAAGCCTCTGTGTGCCTAGCCGTAAGAATTGTTGTCAGACACCAAATACTTTCCAAGTCTTTCCAGGTTCCAGTAGGTCTCACATGAGAACTCTTTTTTCAATAACCTTACCCGCACCGCGTTAAAGACTTACCCTCCATGGTAACGCTCCTGGTGGGAAACTGTTACAAGCCCCACCAGTATTCAAAGGTCGAGAAGTTTTTTACCTACTTCAAAATTGCTTTAATTCAGAATTAAAATTTGATTTTGTTTGTATATTACTTGCCGTGAAGATTAGTTTAGTTTTGAGTTCAACTAATTAGTTTCCAAGCTCCAATTACACTCCTGTTTGTTCAATTAAAATTTGAGTAATATTAAGGTTTCCCAGCGACTGTAATATTTTTCATGAAGTAGATACTCTTGTATATTGTAAGTACATTGGAGTCTTAATGTTTAGAGTGAGCGAGCAGGCGAGCATGCTACATGCTCGCCCTCATCCACACGAGAAGAGGTCAAACGTAACCGTGTTCAAAACAAATTCCCAACATTTTTAAAGGATCTACTATGAAAATTCCAAAGAGGCTTCAGTGTGAAGTTAATAAGTTCATACGTCTCTGTGTGAACGGGTTTCAAACTCGAACACTTTGTCAACAAGTAAGCTATGCGAGTTCAAACCTTGTTTGCTTAGTCTTAAATCGCCAACAGCAGCACTCTGTAAAGTGGTCCAGACTGCAGTTAACACGTGACATGTCGAGAATGGTGCCGATGTATTTTTCGAAGGCTCAACTTGCCGCATTAGGCTCCAATGGATTTACTCCGCGAATATTATTGCGAAAGCAGTCTGCGAACTTCACATGTTTTGAACGAAACCAAATAGATCTGGAAGGAATATTTCAAATAAAACTTTTTGGTAATGCGGTGAAAATGCAGTTGAACTGTTGAAAGTTACATCGAGTTGAAATAACTTCAAGACAGAAATACTTCTCTTCTACTTTCAAAGCTTGAAATCTGGAAGTCATTAAGGAAGTCCCGTCGGACTCCAGTTTAGCGTTGTCCTTTATTCAACACTGTTTTCAAACGAGTTTCAGTTCACATTAAGACAACAAATGTTTAGAAAGTCAACACTTCGATAGCTGTCTACTTAGATAACGATGTCATGAAATTGTATCCAATTTGTATCTAGCACCGATGTGTGGAGGTAGGTATGGGAGAAGTCGAGTGCATCGCGGATGATAGAGGCGAGTGGGGTTAGAGGTAGCGTCTGGTTCACTACGCAAGTGGGTGAGCTGTGCGGATTGCTGGTGCAGTCGACTTGCTTTATATGTGCTCTGGATTTATATACTGTGCCACTTACGATGTAAAATGTATATACCTATATATTCGGGCCATTCTCGAGTAGGTATACTAGAACCATAGTATATTCGTCAAGCCGATGGGCGATAAACCCCGCGGAGATATTACAGAAACAGCGCATGTCGAGGACCCGCGCGTATCTTTATTGCGTATCGACCAGTTCGACGGGTTACCTACTGCGGCACGAAGCGGTTGCGAAATTTTACTTAAAAATGCTGAAAGTGTCCTTTTGAAAGGGTGTCCATGAATAATACATTTTTCATTATTAAATATAATACGTTCGACGGATCCCGCGCCTAACGTTATTAGCAAACAAAACACTTTAGTGCTGCCGGCTTCTAAATCTAGTTTCGGGTCGTAAAGTAGGTACTTTCATAAAATGGTAAAACAGCTACCTACTCGATTGGTTTCTACGAGCGAACTTGTAGTGTAGTAGAGTGGATGTGGCAGGCGTGGCGCGCAGCTCTTTGGCTGAGTGCCAGTGGGCCTTATGCCACTCGGCCGTCGCGTCGCGTCGCGCAACGCGTCGTACGGGTTTAGGCCTGTTTATTGTTATCCTCTCTAACAATACGGGACCACCCTCTCGCGGTACGACAACATGACAAACGTCGCGGTTGTCCCACACCGGACTAAGCCCCGCCGACGAAAAAAATGACCGCAATCTATCCCAATCGAAGGAAGCGACGTTTTAGATTAAGATAAATCTACCTTAGGTTTTAGATTCGGTGCAGAGCGCTGAGTCACGTTGAACCTATTACGAGTAATGTTTGACATTTATTTTTACCTAAAAGGATTTATAAAAGCGGGCGAGAGTGAGGCGAGAGTGAGGCGAGAGTGAGTCCGGACACAGCGCGTTCTATTGTGTTTTCACTTAGTTTCATTGTAAACTTAGACCTCCAACCTTTTATTATTATTTTTTCCTTTATCCTCTTACACAAGCTTTAGTACTCACTCGTTACAAAGTTTTTATAAAGACAAAACCATTAATTAGTTAGTAAGCGACCATAACAATACGAAAATAATTTGAATGTATATATTTTTTCACCAATTTTATTGTTGAATTCAAATAGAAAAGATCTATATAAGTACCTACTTACCCTAGTTACCCAATTCTTAAGATGAGTTTCTGCGGAAATTCGTAGTAAATGAAATGAATGATAAAAGCGGCGGTCGAACGTTCATTCTTCCTTATCAGTGGGCTCTGACTGGGCTGGAGTCGCCGCAGTCGGCGGAGTCGGCGGAGTCGCCGCAGTCGCTCGGTGCCCATTGTGTACAGAATCCGAGCCCATTATCAGCAGGCTTATTATTCACCTGAACGGGAGATAAATACCTAGTTGTTTCCTCAATTTTGAATTATTAATACGAGTAGCTTATTTATAGCAAAAACAAGGAAGATTCTGTGTTGATAAATTATTTTTATGGGCCAATGGCAGCTGTAATATTTTAAGACTATTTTTTGTTGATAAAGTATTAGGTATCAGAATACAAAATACCTACTGAACTTGACCTAGTTTACCTGAATGATATTTCTGATGACCTTAAATGTATCTTTGTAATGATTGGGTAGGTAAATTTATTTCACGACTATCGGGCGTACAAACCTTTTCTTATTTATACAATGAACTAGCAGCGTCCCGTAGTTTCACCCGTGTAAGTCCCCGGTAATTCTAAAAGACCCTTTCTTAGTGGATCTCATCCATCACAAAGAACACATCCACCAAATTTCATGTCTCTAGAACGATCGGTTTAGGCTGTGTGATATATAGTTTAGTCACTCAGTCAGGACTTTGAATGTTATATTTAGGTAGATATAGATAGTAAAATTACTAGATATCTATATAATATAATTTGAGTAGATCAAGAGTTCACAGTAAAGAATCCATCGGACCTTGTCACCGGCGTCGCAGGCAATCAGAGACAGATGGTGCGCCGCAGGGCGGGGCTCGGAGATATCATGACATTATTTTCTCATTGTTTTGATGAAGCGCGCGCCCGACGCCGGATCCCGTACCGTAACGTCGCGGCCCGGGTGCGGGCTGGGAGGGGATTTGATAAATGGAGGCATCGACGGTATGAGATCATTCAGCCCTATGTTGGGTTCTATGGTAAGTAGGTATAGGTAAGTAGGTGAACTCAAATCAAGTTTGAAGTAAAGAAGTTGGCTTTCAAAACCGGTGCACGTGCAAAACAAATTGTGGATTGAATTTCGGAAGACAAATAAATAAAAATCCTTTTATTAAACATGATTTGCTATATAATATAACCCAGGAGTTAGTTCTTAGCTGTCACTAAAGACATCAATCTACTTTTAAGTAATCTTTCCAAAAGTCACCTATTCATCCGTTCGTGAGCTACGATACCACAGACGGATACACAGACAGACAGACAGACAGATAGACACGTCAAACTTATAACACCCCTCTTTTTCCGTCGGGGGTTAAAAAATAGGTCTAATGAACAACGCTCACTCGTAGCTTTGCCCAAATCTCCAATATGGAGAAGAGCATAATAGCTATTTCATTGTGAAACTAATACCATAGACAAAAGACATCATAGTACCAACAGTGGTGGTACCTAGCTAGGAATAATATAAAGCAAACATTATTACAGAAATTCTAGTGAACTACACAAAGCGATAGTGGCCTTTGGGCAATCCCGACGTTCATTTACCGAGAGAAGAGCAATGAGAATGCAACTGGCGTGTCATTACCCGGGGAAGTGCCGGGAAGTGCTGGTAAATGCCGGGACACCAGCAAACGCGCGGCGTTGGACCGGGAAAGGGAATATTTGATCGGTGGCACGCACGCAACATCGACCAGCACCGCCAACTCGTAATTACTGACTGATACCGTTGAGGCGAATTCTGACTGTGTTGTTGCCAGAAAGTTGACCTAGGTTCGAACACTGCCGCCACTTACATAGTGTATATACCTACTCAAGTCTCTATCGTTCAGCTTTGTCAGATAGACTGACTTCGAGCCGTTTTCAAGTCCGTAGTCAGAACTCGCCAGCACAAGTAGTCTGGAAGCCGATATATGGAATCTATCGTAATGTTTAAAGTGTACACCGTTACGACGCAAAAGAGCCGCCTTGAGAGTACCTACCTAATAATAAAACCGGGCAAGTGCGACACTCGCGCACAAAGGGTTCCGTACCACTATCACAATTGGATACGGAACCTTAAAATGGTTTACAACAACCAATTTTTAAATTTTATAGGAAAATATGAAATATTTATATTCGATTTTTACTCCCATCAAACGACCGAATCACTCAAAAAAAAAAAAAAAACCTTGGCACAAAGAAAATCTGAAACTTATAAGAAACTCTTTGGTAAGTAAGGCAGACTGGTATATTTGACAGATAGGGCAGCCATTTTGAATTCCATGACCAACTCGATTTGTCCTGACCAATCAGAAGCGACCTCACATTGTATTTGTATCTTGTTATTTTTGAAACACGTTTGTTGTATGGGAGTCCCTCTTAAATATTTGTTTAATTTTGTTTTTAGTATTTGTTGTTGTAGCGGCTACCGAAACACATCTTCTGTGAAAATTTCAACCGTCTCGCTATTACGGTTCATGAGATACAGCCTGGTGACAGACAGACGGACAGACGGACAGACGGTAAGACGGACAGACGGACAGACGGACAGACGGACAGACGGACAGACGGACAGACGGACAGACGGACAGACGGACAGACGGACAGACGGACAGACGGACAGACGGACAGACGGACAGACGGACAGACGGACAGACGGACAGACGGACAGACGGACAGACGGACAGACGGACAGACGGACAGACGGACAGACGGACAGACGGACAGACGGACAGACGGACAGACGGACAGACGGACAGACGGACAGACGGACAGACGGACAGACGGACAGACGGACAGACGGACAGACGGACAGACGGACAGACGGACAGACGGACAGACGGACAGACGGACAGACGGACAGACGGACAGACGGACAGACGGACAGACGGACAGACGGACAGACGGACAGACGGACAGACGGACAGACGGACAGACGGACAGACGGACAGACGGACAGACGGACAGCCGGACAGACGGACAGACGGACAGACGGACAGACGGACAGACGGACAGACAGACAGCGAAGTCTCAGTAATAGGGTCCCGTTTTTACCCTTTGGTTACGGAACCCTAAAAACATACCCCAAATCGAGGCCCTGTAGCTCGGGTCTAAAAGAATATGGCTACCCGCTACGGTACCCTCTGCCCGTCGTAAAAGTCGACCAAAAGGGGCTTTGGCCACGGGTTGTTTACACCCACCTGTCTAAGTCGTAGCGCCAAGCGGACTCATCCGTGTTCCAATAAGTTGGCCGGTGCAGCCACTAAAGAAGACGGATCGGATCTTGTTCTACTTTCGTTTTTCTATTAGATGAGCATGTTACATATTAGACCATTATCATCACTCACAGTGTGATGGTGGTCAAACATTCATCTATCGCGTGTAAAACAAACAACGCATAATACCTACTGTGAAAATTGCTCCAGAAACAAAGGCAATAAAAACAATTATCTATTTCATTAATGAATTCAATAACCGCACCACAAAACCCTAATCCAATCTAAACACGAACACACGCGAGCAAAAACACCAGATACCTTTATTACGTAGATACAACCCTAAACATATTCCGACAATCCGTTATCGGTTAATCAAGGGGAGGAGTCGAGCAAAGCGAGCAAAACACTGCATTACAAAGCGAACTCGCCTGGAAAACTAACCCGACGGTAAATAAAAACCGTCCCATTGGTTAAGGGTCGATGCTCAATTTTGTTCCAGGGGTAAAATAACTTGCAGAACATAACCAAGTGAAAAATTAAAGACAATATGGAGAATATTATGCATTAATATTCTCCATATTGTCTTTAATTTTACAAGGCTGTAAAAAAAGTTAAAAAATTTAAAAATATTTTGATAGTATTGGGTACTATTTATGTATTGTATTGGCCTAAAAGCCGAAATAAATTATTCTGGTAGTTTTGGTACTGTAGTATGACAGTATTGAGCGTGTATCTTTATGATAGGCGCCATAATATCGGTCCGTGGGCATATATCGTCGTTTTTACAAGTTTACTCCCGAGATCTGCTACTTAGGTAATGGAAAAACCGAACTTATAACCAGTTTAATAATTTTGTTATGGCGCATGGCGTAACTTGCGGAACTTCTACTGAAATAGAATTCACCTCAATTTTCTCTTATTACTCTCACAGCGAACAGCTTAGGATCTCTGCACACCGTCCCGGCTCCACTGACCAGCTGAGTCGTATTAGTACAACATCGTATTAGTAGAAAAAATATATCAGATGTCACAGGCAAAAGAAAAAATCACAAAGTACGAGTTTGTATACAAGCAAGCACAAGATAAAAAAAATATCATCTCTGCTTCTCTATCGATGTCGACATATTATTATCTTGATAAACGCATAGAAATAATACTACATCGTCTAGGTTGTCACAAGACGACTTGGCAATTGATTATTAAAATTTAATATTTTAACATTTCAGGAGATTTTACCTTCCCTCTCGCTTTCTCTTAATCATTTTTTTTTCTTCATCATGGCGTCGATCCACGAAGTGTTGTAACTTCGCACATCTGCCAGCGTCGAGTTTATTATCCTTCTTCTTCTTTTAGCTTTGGCGTCGTACATCTTGTACATCTTGCCATTATCAAGTATTGGCCCGATCGGCCTCAAAGTTTCAAGTCGGGAGCTATGGCAAAGCGGTGGCAACTTTACCATAACTTTCACGGAGCTTTGACAGGAGAGACGAAGAAAGTCCATGTTTAACACTCAATTTTGTTTTCACTACACTTGTGCACATTCACGGAACTAAATTGAATAAGATCCCACCCAAAATTACACAATTTAACCCGGTTTACAACATAGTTTCACATAAACAAAATTGGAGCGCGTCATGTTGTCTCCACGTTCCCGCCAAAAACCTCATAATCATTTGATAATCAATCCATCTTTTTGTGTTATCTATTGTCAGATAGTGGCATATCTTGTCTATAGTCTTTCTACACATGGCGGACACGCAAGGGTAACATGACAAATGATTAGATGAAGAGAATATACTTGTGCTAGAATCGACATTAAATTCGTATGCTAACCCAACTAGTTGATCTCCAGTCGGCGGCGGTGCAGTGTGTCGAGACGAGAGTTTACAAATCTCTAACAAATTATATTGAGATAGTGACACAAAATCCCTAAAAAGAAGTAGACCGACGTTAGAAGGAAAGTAATTTATTCCGGGACTCATCAAACAAAATGTTTGCGACAAAGTAAAATCACGTCGCGACGTTCGGGTGGGTCGGTGCCGCTCGACGCTCTACACTTACAAAAAAACTAAGCTGTACCCCATTCAGACAAGATACCCGTAATTAAGGGGCTCTCACATAATCCCGCTTAATTCTAACATAATACCGAGAATTCCCGGACTCCACATTCCGCTCCCCGGTAACTTTTTTACAATAATGAATTTTATTTTTTTGACTCAGAATTTAATTAATTAGAGGAAACAGTTTCAAAGTGAATTAAAGACAAAAAGAAACGTGACGATTATCTGTTTCTTTTTGTACTGAAACTTTTATTTTAAAAGTATTTTTGATAAAGGTAAATTAATTTTTCTTCGGGCAGTCAAAAAAAGATTTTGATTAAAAGGGTGTTCGGGATTAGGTACATTTGAATAAGTGCTTAAAATCTTTTCATTGTTTTAGGTTTGAATGTTTAAATTCTTTTTCACCTCACAACCTCGGAAAGGATCGTTTTGCACGCTGATTTCTGCGTGCAAAATCGCATTTTGCGCCCTAGCGTGGAAAGAGATTTTAAAATTCGAATCTGTCTTCTCGATACTTTTATAAAGAGCAAGTCCTTTGAAAATGCGCTAACCGGAACCTCATTTCTTTTTTTTTTGTTCATGGCATCGAACCACGAAGTATTGTTGCACATTGCCAATGTAGTATTTTGTTTATTATCATTAGTATCAAGCAGGTTTTTTCATGAATTATTCAATTTAGAGATTGTTTGCATATTTTTATTATTTACGGTACAATAAGCGGTATAAAATGCCGAATTGAGTTTTCTACCGGAAAAATGTACCTTGCGTTTTCCTCGCTGTAGTGAGGTGAAAAATTGTGTGTTTCACTCGGCAGCAAAGTTTTTTGCATCTCGTACCTTTGAAACCTTTGCGACGCTCAGCATATATCTTTGGGGATATCCTGTAAGTTACTAGCATATAGTTAGTAACTTACAGGATATCCCCAAACATAGTTACTAACTATAGTATTAAAAAAAAATTAAGGTGATTTTCAAACATCAATATTAGTGAACACATGGCGAAAAAAAAAACAATGCTATCGCTTAATCTGTGGACGTGATACCCCGAAATGTGCAAAAAAGTAGACATTTTTCAATTTTTACTAAAAAGTGACGTACAGCTCGAACCGTTTGAGATAGAAAAAAAAACGTATTCTGGGCGGCCAACCCTTCCCCGCCAGCCGCCCGTTCAGGGATATCCACTGGTCTCCGGACACCCTGTATATGAACCACTCGCTTGCGCTGGTGGTTCAATCCTAGAATGCTTCGCTAGCTCAGGTTTCAATACAAGTCATCATCATCATCATTTCAGCTGTAAGAAGTCCACTGCTGGACATAAGCCTCCCTCATAGATTCAATACAAGTACTCGCTGCAAAAACCAACTTTGCAGCCTTGCATACCAAATAACTATTGTCTATAAATAATTTCGGTAAAGGTACAACATTTTCAAACTCTCAATTCATCAATAAAATACACAACAATACAGTTAGTTTGGATGAAATGTTTTGGGAATAATAAAGATATAAAATGTATGTAATGTCAACAGCTGTGTGGGTGGAGTATGCAGTTAACATGCATTATCAACGAGCTATAACCTATTAGAGAGAATGTGACCTGACAGTGCAATGTGTCGGCCGGAGGCGACGTAGACGCGACGATGTGGCGACGACGACGCGACTTGACACGGCGACACTTGGTTTTAGAAATACTTTACAAGGAGAAATTCATCATCAAAAATCTTCCCGTAACAGGATTCGAACCTGTACCCCTCGCTTGCGAGACGTGTGCGCGCCATTGCGCCACACTGGAACCCTTAGTTCCTTCCTTAGTTTTCTTTTGTAAATACCCACATTATTAAAACACCGTTACTATTTTTTATTCTCAAGGAAACATTTTATGATAAACAATTCAAACAAATATTTACATGGGTAGGTACATATAAGATAACACTAAATAATACTAAAACTAATACTAAAACTAAAACTAAAGAATCAAAATAATAACTTATATTAAAATAACCCACCCCGAATTGTACCCGCCGCAAAGGTACCCAAAAATTACCGTTACTTGACATCTTAAAAATCAATGTTAGATACCATTAACTCCTCCGAAACGGCTTGAAAGATTTTTATGAAATTTTAAATGCATATTACTAATATTATAAAGAGGAAAGATTTGTATTTGTGTGTGTGTGTCTCTGTATGTTTGTTGTGAATAAACTCAAAAACTATTGGACCGATTTCGAAAAATCTTTCTCCATTAGAAAGCTACATTCACCCTGAGTAACATCGGCTACTTTTGATCCCAATATTCCTACGGGATCGGGACTTACGCGGGTGAAACCGTGGGACGCAGCTAGTCTTTTATATGTCAAAACACGCCTTCCGGGTCAGTATTATTATAATATTCGATTCAGGCGAGAGCAGACTCACCACCGCCACAACGGTCGGTGCGCCAGCGGTCGTCAAAGCGACCGGGCGGCGGTGACCCGGTCAGCCGGGAGTAGTTTCAAAGTCCCTCGGTCCTGCAGTAGAGGTGTTACAAAGACTAGACTTTACCTTACTGACTAAACTAGCTGCTAGCTGTTACCTACATAGTTCTCTTTGACGCTATCCGTTATTACCACAAAATGCACGAGAGACTCGACTACCGCCTCTGTTTGACAAAAGGAAATAATGAACGTTATGAACGTCGTTAATTTTGAGACTGAATTTAGTTGTTCAGTTATTTTCGTGTACGAAACAATGTCTTGATAATATGATTTAAGTTTTAAAATAGTAGAGACATTCGCGTACCCGGGGTGTGTTGCACTTTGTGACATGTCAACAACAATCACAATCAAAAATGTAAACAAAAATCCCATACATTTTTTTGAAATACACAATTAACAGTGACTGTTTACATTCGTGATCTAAGTTTCTGAAATAGAGTGTAGGTTGTAAAAGATTTTTATTTCTAGATTTATAGGTGACCGTTTGGTCACTACGATACCTCGTGGTCCATGATCATTTGGTCTATTATGTAGCTCGCTCATCTAGGTATCAATTACATGGAGTCAATAAACTTTATCTGTATACCTACGCTCACACATGATGTTACAAATATGAACCGTCAATATCCTCGACACAAGCAACCGCCCGCGCCACCACATGCCAGTCCAAATAGGTGGAAAAGGTAAAAATTGAAGTAAAACCCGACATACAGAATAATATTAGTTATTCAGCAGAAAGCTCTGGCGGTCTGACTCGACGTAGGTACGATACTCGGGTACTGAGGCCACTTTTATGTTTGAAAGTATGGGAGTCAAGTGCAGAGATCACGGATGTCCCTGCGCCGAGGCTGCGGCTTCAGCCTGCAGGCACATAGCGCCACGCTGCATTATTCATCGCTCACCCGCAGTCGATACCTCGCAATACGGATTGTACTCGTTTTATACGTCACACATTGCTTCCGCGTGTTCTACCTGTGCTATCTCTACGGACGTTGCTTGTACAAATAGCACCGGTTTTTGTAGCTGTTGGGAAACAACGGTAAATCTCCGAGATAGTCACAAATGTGGAGAATACTAATTGCAGCGGTTGCCAGTTTGATTAATGCAGATGCGAAATTTAATGCATTTGGCCACTTGTAGGGACCCACAGATGATGTATTGTTAATAATAAATGGTCGAACAAAACCAGCTCACTTCTGTTTAATCTTGAAATCTGCTAAAGGTAGAGGAAAACAACGTTCAACGTTGGTATAAAATATAACAATAATATGATAATGACGCGGTAAAATGTTCTTTTCACAACGGAACTCAAACAATAATGTTCACCAGATAAACAGCGAAGTCACAGATCGTCGCGTGACTCGTAATATTTCATTCAACATCAAGCGACCTCTCAAAGAAATATCGACAAACGTTTTTTCATCGGTCCGACACACACGTAATTTGGCGTCAACGGACGGGCTCTGGCTCGGAAAAATGGCCGTAAATCGCGCGGTGACACCGCGGAGCTTCGCCAGCCGGGATACCACGCCACGCGTCCCTCGCGTCCCACGCCACGCCACGCGTCCCACGCCCGCGTCGCCCAGAGTTCAACAGTAACACGGTCGCTGGCTCCGCGCCAGCTGACACCCTCACAGAACAGAACAGCCTCGTTTAATTAAATCCGCTCTATTCATACGGCTAGCGAATGGCGATGGTGGTGAGATTGTTTTAATGGCCTGTTCTGAAAGTTTCAGCGGTTAGTAGTTAGCTACGTGTGAAGAGCCGGACACGAGCTCTGACCGCACTCTCTCCTTCATTTTTAACACTCTGGTTACGGTTTATTGAATTTTTACTGCTTTCTCAATTGAAATGAAATGCGGTTCGCATTTGAAATAGAGAACAAGGATAATGGAATCGGTTTTTATCGACGCACGTTCTATTCATAAACAACCTATTTCAGATTTCTGTAAAGCTAATAACAATGTTGTTTCATTTAAACACCAATTAGTGAAATATCTAAAGCGAGATTTACATTAAGAAACTAGTAGCATGCATTATAGAGTCAATTTCATAAAAGCAGTCGCGCAGAAGTAACTTTATCAAATAGTAAGATAGTACCACTGTGTCAAAGCAACATTTTTTTGAAAATCACTCTAGAAATGCATGGCACTAGTTTAATAATGTAAACCCCGTTTAACGGAACAGAAATCTGTACAAAAACAACCGAAGCCTAGACGTCTGGTGATCAAATCCCAGCGTACAGTCACGCACACATCACGTACAAACAACATCTTAATGGACAGTACTAACTTCCTCGAGGGAAACTGGACCTTTAGTCTAAGTTGAATAAAGTCGTTTGTCGAGTAGCCGTGCAATGAGGTATTGTAACTAAGTTATGTGCGCATTGGGAAGTTCGGAGCGAGCGAGGCCGAGAAGCTAAGTGGACAATGCCAAAACAGTGGCCGGGATATGTGTGCTCTAGAAACACGAATTTCAAATTTAAATTTGAATTTGTTATGAGTTGGTAAGACAAAGATAACGGTAACCTTCCTATATTTTGTTTAATATTATCTCAATTTATAATAACAAGTACTTAATAGATAAATTGATGTTTATGTACCTATATGCACGCAAAGTATTATAATAAGATTTTGATAAAATACTATCTGATGTATGATTGTTGTTTCACCGACATAAGTTCCAATCTCGTGGGATCTTTCAAAAGTCCTTTCTTATCGGATGCCTAACTTACATAAAAAACAGACTCTCCAAATTTCTACAACAACGCACAGCCTAAAATCAGCACTTTAGGCCGTGCGTTGTTCCATCAGTCAGTCAGTCAATCAGGACAAAGCATTTAATGATATAAATAGCAGATTATTCTGCTATTACTAGTGGTATTGGACAGTTAATTTCATCATTACATTACGAGTACTATATTATATTCGTAGTTCCAAACCCATCGATTTTCGCAATCAAAATAATCTGATTCAGAATTCAGCCTAAACTACAGCAACTAAACCATTTTTCTGGTTGGTTGTTGCTTTTTTCTAGTAAGTATCAATACAATGGGCGTTTATCCCGGGGTCCGTTGTCCGGTCATATTCCCCGGGGACAGTTACCGTGGAACTGTCACTTCGACTCCGACCTTTTTCCCGGGAATTCTCCGCAAATGAAATTCTTTCGGTCGCTCTCCGCTCGATGTGAGATTTCGCTGCTTGAAGTATGCCCGGTATTTACCTTGAATGCCTTTTCATTTTAATATTTTATACTGGTTTCTTTCCGATTAATTAAAATTTAATGATTAATTTCTGTTAAGAATATACCTACTCTAATATTGAAGAAATTACTGATATTGTAAATGTGCTATTCAAATTTAATTTTATCTAAATTATATTATTATGTTTTATCGCTTATACTGTAAGTATATAAACTTTTATCTTTCAAATTAAGGTTATATGAAATTTTAAAACCTATTAAAACCTACATACCGACCTCATAATGAACACTGACATAAATTATTATGAATCACATATGGGGCACTTGTAGTGTCTACTAAACCTAGGTAGATACTTAACGTGCCCCGTCACATTAGTAACTATTCATTAGTAACGTTCATTAGTAACAATTCTTGTAGGTAAGTGCGCAAACGACCTTCACATTACATGTTTACAAAACAATTGTAAGTCTCCACAGAATAGGCCGGTAGTTTTTGGACATTCATAATGAGATAACTGGTTTGGTTATCGCACACTCACACAATCACAACTATAAACGTGAGATCTGAACCGGTCTTAGTAGTAACACAACTGTAATCACAGTAGCACGCGCACGATACAAACATGTCGCAAAAAGTAGCGGTTGTGACCGGCTCCAACAAGGGCATCGGCTTAGCGATCGTCAGGTTAATGTTGCAGCGGTTCGATGGAGTTGTCTACCTCACCTCCAGAGACGATGCCAGAGGGAAAGCGGCCGTGGAACAGCTGCAGAAGCTTGGATTACAGCCCGCTTACCACCAGCTCGATGTTGTCGACCGAAGCAGCGTCGCCAAGTTCCGGGACTATATCAAACAGAAACACGGTGGACTCGATATACTAATCAACAACGCAGGAGTCAGCGCAGATTTTGACGACAGTTACGAAGCTGCGAAATATGTTGTCGGTATAAACTACTACTCGTTTCTCACGCTGCAAGAACTGATATATCCGTTAGTAAGGAACAATGGACGAATCATCAACGTATCGAGCGACTGCGGTCATCTCTCCAACGTGAGGAACAAGCATTGGATTGAGAAACTTTCAAAGAAGGACATAACTGAAGCGGATATCGATGAATTTGTGCAATGGTTCTTGGAGTCCAAGAAGAACGGTACATTCGATCCCAATGACATAGCAGATAATGCAACGGTGGCAGCGTACCGCGTGTCGAAGGTGGCGCTATGTGCCCTCACGATGGTGCAGCAACGACAGCTGAAGGATCGGAACATATCAGTGAACTCGATGCATCCGGGGCTGGTGCAGACGGACATGACCCACAACGTCGGCTTCTACACCATCGATCAAGCCGCCGAGACGCCAGTATACCTCGCTCTCGATGCGCCGCCGACTTTGCAAGGTGCCTACGTCTGGTATGACAAGAAGGTTCTCGACTGGTACGACTTCAAAGCTGATTACTATTTCAAGTCGAAAACTCTGTTTCCTGAGAAGTAGTTAATGACTGATATTTCCCAAGATGTCTTGTGTCGACCACGACTATTGTATTTACCTATTTATTTGTGTCAACTACCAAAAATATTGGAAAAGAGGTTTATTTTTGTCTTTTATAAATACATCTGTCGGATATTCGTTCCACAGCTATATAAGGTATACTCTGGTATAGTAATACTATCAAATTATAATATTACCAAGCTTAGAAATAAACTAATTTTCTTTTGTTTTATTTGCCATTTAATGTATAATTTAGCTTTTATCTTTTCGCTTTTTATTACTTTGAATTTTAACATTCGAAAGTAGTGAATTATGCTGAATAATAGTTGGTGCGCCTCGAATACCTAATGTACCTAACTAAATACATTAATATCCGAGACGCAGCAACTATTGGGTAAACTTGACTTCGACTAGACTACTACTCCACTGTGATTAATAAGTTTAATCATTAATAAATAAATGGATGTAAATCGAGGCTACTACCTAGTTCTTGCGTTAATTAAATCCAAGATGATTTAATTATCAACGTCAGAGATGAATGAGAGTATCAAGAGTCTGGCTTTCGTCATTTCCTAGAGCTTGCCACCTGCCACCAGCCCAACCCTGGTTGGATACTGTTTAGGTACATTTTGAACTATCGACCTGACGACGATGAGCTTAGATGTGGGTGATAGATAACCCCTCTAAAGACACTACTACTACTACTGATTTATATTTATTTAGAGAATTAATACCACAGTTTACTCAGTAGTTGACGAAATAATAATTGAAAATAGACCTCATTCTGCAGAGATATGTGCTTTCTTTGTGCGAAAATAAAATATCCTCCACGTCAAATAATATAGGTATATGCTCATGGAATCTGTATACCAAGTTTCATCAAAATCGGTTAAAATACACGCCCTATAGAAGAAAAGCAAAAAAACTACCAACCAACTGACAGATTAAACAAATTTTGCCAAATTTTGTCTCGCTAGGTCATAAAGTAATCAAACATCGCCATGCTTATCTCGTGATAAGCGTTAAATAACTTACAAGCTAATTCAGTTTTTACACAACTGTAGTCACAGTCGCACGCGCACGATACAAACATGTCACAAAAAGTAGCGGTTGTGACCGGCTCCAACAAGGGCATCGGCTTAGCGATCGTCAAGTTAATGTTGCAGCGGTTCGATGGAGTCGTCTACCTCACCTCCAGAGACGATGCCAGAGGAATAGCGGCGGTGGAACAGCTGCAGAAGCTTGGATTACAGCCCGCTTACCACCAGCTCGATGTTGCCGACCGAAACAGTGTCGCAAAGTTCCGGGACCATATCAAACAGAAACACGGTGGACTCGATATACTAATCAACAATGCCGCTGTCGCCAACTACGACGACAGTTATGAAACTGCGAAATCCGTCCTCGATATAAACTACTACTCTTACTACACGCTGCAGGAACTGATATATCCTTTAGTGAGGAACAATGGACGAATCATCAACGTATCGAGCGACTGCGGTCATCTCTCCAACGTGAGGAACAAGCACTGGATCGAGAGACTGTCGAAGAAGGACATAACTGAAGCGGAAATCGATGAATTTGTTCAATGGTTCTTGGAATCCAAGAAGAACGGTACATTTGATCCCAATGACATAGCTGACAACGCAACGATAGCAGCATACCGCGTGTCGAAGGTGGCGATATGCGCACTGACAATGGTGCAGCAACGACAGCTGAAGGATCGGAACATATCAGTGAACTCGATGCATCCTGGTTTTGTTCAGACAGATATGACGGGCAACTTAGGCTTCTCTACTACCGATGAGGCCGCTGAGACGCCAGTGTATCTCGCTCTCGACGCGCCGCCTACGTTGCAAGGTGCCTACGTCTGGTTCGACAAGACGGTTCGTGATTGGCATGACTACAAAACCGATTTATATTTCAATTCGGCAAAGCTAGTTCCTGACGGTAAGTTGGATATCAATGACATTGTGGCTATGCGCGCACTGATAGGTAGCGGCGGAGGTACTTCGCAGTAGCAGCATGAATTCCTTTGCGACTAAATAAAGTATTAACGAAATTAATAAAATTTTATTTACATTAGGTATTTAAGTTCTTTGGGTAATTCGATATTTATTCTGCAGTTAGTCAAACACTAAACAAACCATACCATATTAGTAAGTTTTCTATACATAGGAGTATTATCATTTATCATTAACATAATTTAATGTAATTCCGCCATTTCGAGTAATTTTATCCAGTTGTCAACCGCATTTTGTATTAAAAACATTCCTACTAAAATTACAGCATAAAAATACGATAACAGAATGTTTACATTAATCAGACAAAGAATGTTTGTCACCTTTGTAAGTACCTACGTTGTGATAAAATGAAATTCATTATAAAATACTTGTAAAAACAAGACTCCTCAAAACTCAAAACTCAAAATTTTTTATTCATTTAGAACGTATATTATACACACATACGTACGTTTTGAAACGTCGAGATTTTAATTTACCAAGGTTTCGGAACGCGCCCTCCGATGAGAAGAAACCACAAGAAACTCATGGGGTTTTTTTTTTTTTTTCAATTACTTATTTTTTTTTATCATGTTTTATATTACAATCGTCATAATACAGATCTTTAATCTGAACAGGAGCAGTTAACAATCATGTCCATGGATTCTTCTCATCAAAATATTTTGACGTGCTATAGTACGCCTTATTACACAATTTAAGTTTAATATATTTTTTGAATCTTGTAATGGACATGTCAAATACGTCTTCAGGTAGTTTATTATAATAAAGTACACTAGTGCTACAGAACGACTTACTTATTTTCTGGAGCCTACTATAGGGCACAGTCAGACCATCCTTATGTCTCAAATTAACCTGACGGACATCACTATATTTGTGAAATTTACTTGATTTATTCTTATGTACGTATAGCAGATTTTCATAAATGTATTGAGAGTAAACAGTTAAAATGTTTATCTCTTTAAACTTTTCTTCAAGCGATTCCCTGGGGCCCATTTTGTAGATAGCTCGCACCGCTCTCTTTTGCAAAACAAAAACGGTTTCTATGTCAGCAGCACACCCCCACAGCAGGATACCATATGACATGATGCTGTGAAAGTAACTGAAGTAGACTAGGCGGGCCGTTTCAACATCTGTGTATTCCCGGATTTTCTTAACTGCGTAAGCTGCGGAACTAAGCCTTTTCGACAGAGCTTCCACGTGTGGGCCCCATTGAAGCTTAGCGTCTAAAGTTATACCCAGAAAGACAGCCTTATCGACTATTTCGATCTCCTCATTATCAATTTTTACAGAAGTTTTAACTTGTTTTACATTTGGTAGTGTGAATCGAATACATTTAGTTTTAGATCCATTTAGTAGCATATTATTAACATTAAACCAATATACTAATCTAGAGAGAGCATTGTTCACGTCGTCAATATTAGATTGTCGTCTTTTTACTTTAAATACCAATGAGGTATCATCTGCGAACAATACTATCCCATGATTTTCCTTCACGAGGAAAGGTAAGTCGTTAATATATACTAGAAATAAAAAAGGTCCCAATATGGATCCTTGAGGAACTCCTAAAGTTACAGGTGATCCAGGGGAACGTTTACCGTTAATGTCGACACACTGAATCCTATCACTCAGGTAAGAAGAAAGAAGATCCAATGCGCCGTCCCCGATACCGTAGTGTCGTAGCTTCATGATCAAAGTATCATGTCGAACACAATCGAACGCTTTGGAGAGGTCACAGAATACGCCATATGCATTATGCGACTCCTCCCAAGCATCAAATATGTTTTCAATTAATGCAATGCCCGCATCAGTAGTCGAGCGACCCTTACTAAAACCGAACTGTTTATTGTGTAAAATATTGTTGTCATCAAAATGCTTTAGTAGCTGGTTCAATATAATTTTTTCAAAAATTTTGCTTAATGTAGGTAGTACTGATATGGGTCTAAAATTAGAGGGGTCCGATGTACTACCGGATTTAAATAATGGAATTACTTTACTAAATTTCATTTGATCAGGAAACACGCCACAATCTATGCACCTATTGAATATAATAACAAGCTCAGGTACAATAACTTCTATCAAGGATTTAACAATAGGAACAGAAATCCCTCATAAGTCTTTGGTTTTCTTTACATTGATTTGTTTAAAAATTACTAAAATATCATGTTTTTTAATATATTTGAATTGAAACGCTTTACTACATTCAGGTACATTTGCTTCTAAAAGAGATTTAGCAATGGGGGTAGAAGAGTTTAGGGCTTTTGTCAGAGTAGTAGGCACATTAGTGAAAAAATTCTCAAACTCATTCGCAACATCTTGGTCAGTGTTTGTCATCCTTCCGCCAATGTCCAACTTAAAATCAATATTTTTGTTAAAGACTTTACCAGTTTCAGCATTTATTATTTTCCAAGTGGCTTTAATTTTATCATTACTATTCTGTATTGTAGATTTAATGTGTAAGGACTTCGCCAATATACAAACTCTTTTAAATATCTTTGAGTAATTTTTAACGTAAGCCTTAAACTCCTCTGAAGTATGAAACTGTCTCTCTGCGTACAACTCGTAAAGTTTTCGTCTGCTTCTATGAATGCCGACCGTGGCCCAGTCACTGAACTCACGCTTGCCTGATACCACCATTGATTTGGACGTGAAAATAGATTGAATCTGTTCGTTAAGAACTGAAAAAAAGTTGTTGTATAATATGTTTGCATCCATATCACATGGTAGAAATGGCATGACGTTAGCCAAATTCAATTTAAGTTTCTCTAGTCGAACGGCAGTTACTGGCACATATGTTATTTTTCTTTTGGGTATTGGTTTTTTTACTATTACAAAATTGACTAACTGGCCACTATGATCTGATTGCAATTTGTTTATAACAGATTTGCTGATAGCAGTAACATCTTCGGATATGAAGATGTTATCTATGCAGGTTGCAGTAGTTTCAGTAGTTCTGGTAGGCTCCAGAAACAAATTAGTTAGTTTGTGTGATTGAGACAAATTTAAAAGTATGGTGGAGAAAGAAGATACTTTAAGTAAATCAACATTAAAATCTCCACATACAATCAATTGCTTTTTTGATTTTGTTAGTTTTGCTAACATTGCATCTAATATGTCAATAAATTTCTTAAAATTGTACGGCTTTGGTCGTCTGTACACACATGCTATTATTAACTGCTCCAGTTCTACACAAGCTATTTCATTTACACATTCTACAGACATAGATACGATATCTTTTCTTTCTTTATATTTTAGCTGTTTATTCAATAAAATAAGAGAACCTCCTTGCTACGTATTTACCCTGCAGAATGAGCTGCCAACCTGGTGATTGCTGAAACTGAACATGAGCTCGTGAGCCCGAAGGTGATGCTCAGTTAAGCACACAATATCAATATTTTCAGAGTTCATATACAGTTCCAGTGTTAGTCTTTTGCCCTCTGCAAAGCCACGGATATTCTGATGCACCAGGTTGATATTACTTACAAAGTTTATTTTACCTTTTTTTATTTGAGGGCAATTAAAAGTTGACTATTACAGCTAGAGGATACCTCCATTGTCGCAGAATCTATTTTAGACAAACTAACATTTATGTCATTGTGTTTAATGCAAGAGCGTGCCTCCTTTGTCTTAAAAGTTAATTTAAATTAGGTGGATATGAACAATTACCCAGTGTCAAATTATTATATTGAAGTCGGTTACAATGCTCAATAGAAGCATTGCTCTGGCTCTCGTTAATGGAGTCCGCGATGAATTATTAATGTCGGATATAAATGAGAGTTGTTTGGAGGTCGGCTCCTGCCTGCCTGCCGCCAACCCGACCCTGAACCTAGGTGCAGTTTGCAGACTTCGACCCGAGGACGATCTTAGATACGGCCAATAATCCGACTACTGATAGCAGCGGAATGCTAATGCGGTGCAGTGATTAACTAGTGAATGGCAACAGTAACTACTGATTAATTTTATTAAGAGGAGTATATACGCCAACGACCTTGAAACTGAAAATCCCTGTCGGGCTCATCGAAAATTGTTGATTATTTCATGACGGAATGTCGTAGAACTTTTTTTTGTGCACAGATTGTAGGTGACATTGTTTCCTACATTTTGGTGTAGTTTTAAGACAAGAACCTCCTATTGGTGCAATGCCTATCCAAATTTTAGACAAAAAATGTCTGATTTGGCTAAAATGTCGATAGGCTTCAATACGTTTCGACATATTTGTATGGAAACTGCACTTAAATATCGGAAACAATGTCGCCTACAATCTGTACACAAAAAAAGGTTCTACGACATTGCGTCATGAAATAATCAACAATTTTCGATGCGCCCGACATGGATTTTCAGTTTTTCAGAATAGGGCCCTTAATAAAGATTATGATGTAAAGAAATAATATTCATTTGTTTTCTACTTAAGAGGACAGTCTCCATTCTCCTTCTCTATACAAACGTAGTCGACGTTTTCCTCCCTGGATAAAGACATTAGAGCAAATATGTTTATGCCATAAAACCTATATCTGTCATGACTATGCATCTACCTTTTCTTTTTTTTTAATTTTTTTTTATTACTATTCTAATTAGAAAATGAAAAAAATCAAAAGGTATATGCATAGTCATGATATAGGATATGTAGATATAGGTTGTACGGCATAAACATATTTGCTCTAATGTCTTTATCCGTGGAGGAAAACGTCGACTACGTTTGTATTGAGAAAGACAATAGAGACTGTCCTTTTAAACTAGTGCCTATACTTGAGTTTGTTTTGTGGAAGAACTTTTCAGTTGGGCGATAACTAAATTAAGCAAATCATAATATTCAATTTCAACTATAGTCTATTATATTTTTTGTTATGATTTTGGAAACGCCCTAATATTCAAAAAAGTGAGGTGGGTGATTATTCAAGGCATATAAAATTGCTATAGGTGCTAATACTATAAATGCGAAAGTATTATTTTCGGTACAGAAATAGATGGGACCTTGGAGAAAGATATACTAAGGCTATTGATCCTGATATCCGTTCGGAATCGAGACTTACATGAGTGAAACCGCGGGGCGCAGCTAGTCGTTAATAAAAATAATAGTTATAAAGCACACCATCTTACTCACCTCGTCAATGTAACAGCCATTACCTATTTCGATATTAAAACTGAGATAACCCTTTTATGTTAAAGTGAACAATAGTAAAATGTTTTGGCAACTAAATTAGATACAAACAAACAAACAGATCAAAGTTTGTCAGACAATTTGTAAAGTGGGAACAGAGACAGAGTGCTCGGAGCTATGTCACAAATAAATATTGTTTGTGAGTTCGTTCAGTCGATGGTATTGTGGGATGTGGAGAACTTCAATACATTTCGTAAATAAATTGTAAATGAGGAGGAGGGAAGAGCGCTGCTCACAATAATATACATTTTCGATATACGCGATGCGACGAAGAAAATAAAGTTATATACCTACTTAAGTTTATTAATATCTCTTTTGTATATTATAACAGAAAGACATCCAGACTAGAAACAAATATTTATTTTTACGCATAATTACTTGTCCCCGCCGGGAATCGAACCCGGAAACTTCTGCACTGCAGTCGGGTATATGCCCGACGCGCTAAAGAGGTCGTCCTATATGAATATAGTGTGTTAGGAGCACGCATCGGCAGGATGGCCCCCCGTAGGTGACCCGCAGCCATTTTATTAATTAAAACAATGTAAAATTAATTATTTGTCCGTGAAATGTGAAAATGAAAAGTGTAATAAATTCGGAAACACGTGGTGCTTTCAAATAATAAATTGTTCCGAACCGGACCGGTATGTACCGGGTACTGCGGGTACACAGACACAGCTACTAACTGAGAACGCGAGACTACCGTAGACCGACTCCTCACCTCGGGCACTGCCTAGCGTATTGTGTATTTAGGGCTAGCTATCAGGCGACAGTATAATCAGTTGGATTAATTTGATCGACGCCCAACAGTTGCTAGCTGTGAAAAAACAGTAACTGTTTACACACATTTTAAACTTACACGATTCCTTTCCACTATTATTACAGAACCGTAGTTCTAATAATAATAAGGAACTGTTTATCTGCTGCATTTGACATTATGTACAACAGTACGGTTGCACCGCGACCGGCCGACAACAAGTCTATAGTCTGAGTCTCCCCTAAAGTAACAGAATGGATATTATAATTTTGACCCGGAAAATGTACACGATTTTGTGGAAATCAGCATAAATCGCTGTAACCGAGTTATTTTTATGGTGAATAAATCAAGTGGCTTGCTTGTGCAGTGCGGGCTGTTGTGGTTGTGTGACTTCACTTCGCCAACAAGTTTCATTAATTTTACATTAAATGGCGAAGAAAGATCAATTTCAGTTCTGGAGCAGAAACTGAACTTTTTTTATCAATGGCATCTAACCTACCTATAACATTCAAAGTCCTAACTGAATGACTGACTAACTAACTGAACTATAAATATCGACGGTCAGCCTAAACCTGCAGATTTTGGGGTGGTGTGTTCATTGTGATGTGTAGATAGTAGATAAGAAATAATGACTACATAGACCGAACTGAAAAAATGTATAAATGTCTTACGTTTTGTTAATATTACAGTCACTTCAGTCAGTTTAGAAAAAAATAGATTTTTTCTAAAATGAAATGTTATCAAACCTCGTAATAAAAACTTCATCGTTTTAGAAAGGCCAATATTCCACACCACAACCGCAACTTCCCGCCACCGAACGTGAGGGATCAGTCTCAAGTTTCACATTTTACAGTAAACATGTTGTTCAATTTCCCGCTCATCTTATTTGCGGTTCGTATAGATATGGGTACCTACACCCTATAGCTAGCCATACTTCGCTACACCCTATAGCTAGCCATACTTCGCTACACCCTATAGCTAGCCATACTTCGCTACACCCTATAGCTAGCCATACTTCGCTACACCCTATAACTAGCCATACTTCGCAACACCCTATAGCTAGCCATACTTCGCTACACCCTATAACTAGCCATACTTCGCTACACCCTATAGCTAGCCATACTTCGCTACACCCTATAGCTAGCCATACTTCGCTACACCCTATAGCTAGCCATACTTCGCTACACCCTATAGCTAGCCATACTTCGCTACACCCTATAGCTAGCCATACTTCGCTACACCCTATAGCTAGCCATACTTCGCTACACCCTATAGCTAGCCATACTTCGCTACACCCTATAGCTAGCCATACTTCGCTACACCCTATAGCTAGCCATACTTCGCTACACCCTATAACTAGCCATACTTCGCAACACCCTATAGCTAGCCATACTTCGCTACACCCTATAACTAGCCATACTTCGCTACACCCTATAGCTAGCCATACTTCGCTACACCCTATAGCTAGCCATACTTCGCTACACCCTATAGCTAGCCATACTTCGCTACACCCTATAACTAGCCATACTTCGCAACACCCTATAGCCATACTTCGCTACACCCTATAACTAGCCATACTTCGCTACACCCTATAGCTAGCCATACTTCGCTACACCCTATAACTAGCCATACTTCGCAACACCCTATAGCTAGCCATACTTCGCTACACCCTATAGCTAGCCATACTTCGCCACACCCTGCTAGCCGTACCTCGTACGTAGGGACAGTTTTTTCATCTCACGACTGCGGCTCGTTCTTGGTTGTGCGTGTAAATCCACATTATTCACGTACACGTTACGTCTGCGTGCGTGAGCTCGATTGTACTGTAACCGTTCCAGCTCACTCACACATGAACAATATGCACGTGAATATACTCACACAACCAAGAACGAGACGCAGTCGTGTGATAAAACAAGTGTAGAAATACCTACAGTGCACGCGAAATGTTTCAAATCGTATTCGGAGGAACGCGCTTTATTTATTCAGACGTATTCTCGCTGGCCGCCATCAGCTGTTATAGTGCAGTACTAGGGCCACTATCGATAAATTATTTATCGAAAATAAAAACGTGTTCTTTATTATCAATTGCTGGCTTAGCGGCAGCCGGTGCCGCCGCCATCGCCAGCGTTCCCAGTGCAGAGCTAATATTTCAATATTGTATCCGTTGGTCAGTTAATAAGTACTTATCTAAAAAAGTCCTGACTACTCCTAAAAACTAAAAAAATAAATAAAAAAAATAAAAATAGTTTATTACCAAAAAATGAGTACAATGGGTTACAGATAAATATCAGACCTCGAACTAGGAACAAGTCCTGTATCTCGAGAATCTAGAGACGATTACAAAAGATGGATTAATGTGAATTAATGTAACCGTGGAGATAAAGTAAAATTAAAGTATTAAAGTAAAAATATTTGGCAAATCAAAAGGAAAATGCAATAACCTACCCAGGCTCTGTGAGAATATGTGTGTGTGTGTGTGTGTGTGTGGTGTGTGTGTACGTGTGTGGTGTGTGTGTACGTGTATATGTGAGTGCGCGTGTGGGTGAGTGTGAATGTGTCTGAGATTTTGAAAACAGAAATATGACTGACTCAATGACTGAACTATGATTAAATCAACGCTAGATGGCACCGCATACAATATCGTGGCATACAATCGATATCGACACACTTTTTAAACCTACACGATTTCCGTCCGTCCGTTCCGTCTTCTCGGGACCACGGCCGGTATAACCCGTTTACCGAAACGAGGTAGATAAAAACAATGATTATTTTCAACGCGATCTAGACCCGTGTCTAATAATAATCGATATCGACATCATTACCCGCCCATCCCTAGTCTCGGTGAAACTTCACGTCTTTTTATTATGAAGTTTGTATCGAGACGTCGACCGCCCGTCCGCTTCATAACACCTCTGTTGTTGTCTGTCTGAATGCAGTAATGTGATGTTAAAGATATTTCACTCACAACTCTAGAGACAACATCAGGTAGAATATACCTTCTGAACTGAGTACTCTTGTACTGACGTCCAACTTAGTTTTGTATCGTTCGTTAACTCTCTCTCACTCATCTTAGCGTGGTTGGATTCGAGGGGTGCAACCGAGAATATAGCTTGGGGTTTTACCGGACCCGGAGTCCCCAAGGTATTTGGGGTCGTTACACTAGGCAAGTTATCAATGACCACACATAGTGCATAGATTTGGCATCTTTTTTACCGCCAGCCGCCTGACACCAACCCCTTCTTGGGACTAGGGAGTTTACGTTCCAGTGGACAGGGATAACTCCAGGTTCGCTAGTCTCCCCCAGATCCTTTATTCACCTTTCACGACACTCACGGAAATTGATTGGAAACGCTATTTTATGCCGGGCTATACAGTCTAATATCGTTTGTTAACATGTTTTTTCTCCTGTCTATGCACATTACTACTTGTCATCATCATCATCATCCGAGCGTTGTTCCCGGTTGCATCTCTCTCGAGAGCCCGGGGTCCGCTTTCCTACTCGTCCGTCTCGATCTTCGGCATCCCGTGTAGTGAGGCCATTTGCACGCATATCCGATCTTACAACGTCAAGCCAGCACTTCTTGGGTCTTCCCAATCTGCCGCGGCCGGGCGGGGGCGCCATAGCAAGACATTTGTTTCCCACGTAACTAGCCGGTTTCCGTAGAACGTGGCCGTACCACCGTAAGCGGCATTCTTGCAGTTTGTCTGCAATGTCTCGGACATGAAGGCTGCCCCTGATGCGGGAGTTTCTGACGCGGTCTTTTCGCGTCACTCCACACATCCAACGCAGCATCTTCATCTCCGAGACACGCAGCTCCTGCTTATGTCGCTCAAGCAATGGCCACGCCTCACTACCATACAAAAGGACAGGTCTAATGGTCGTTTTATAGACCTGTCCCTTCAGTTTAACTGGCATTTTCGGGTCCCAGATGACACCAGTTACCTCTCGCCACTTGGCCCAAACTGCCGAAATGCGGGACTTGACGTCACAATCGATGTCGCCGGACTCGTGAAGCACAGATCCCAAGTACTTAAACTGGTCTGTCCGCTCGACCATGTGGCCGTCTACGCAGACAGGTGTGGGATCTGTGGTATTGCTAGCCAAGTATTCGGTCTTCGCTACGTTGAGTTGCAAACCGCCGTTCTCAAGTGACTCTTTCCTCGCATTTACACGCCTTCCAAGCCGTCCCTTATCCGAGACCGCTAGCGCAATATCATCAGCATACACGAGCATCCACGGGGCTGCTCGTGTGCGTCCCGGATGATTACGGACAGTGCGTCCAGTATTACGCTAAACAGAAACGGACTTAGGACGGATCCTTGGTGGACAGATTTAGTGTCACCAACAGCAGTTCGCACCACTGAATCGGAATTTCGGTACATGTCCCTGATGGTTTCAATATAAGTTTCAGGCACCCCTTTGGACCGCAGCGCCCACCAGATCATCACGCGAGGAACACAATGCATATTACTACTTGTGCCTACTATTAAGTGTTCTGTACTTATATCACAGATATTGTAGATATGAAAGGCTCAAAGAAGAACGACGGTTATTATTTTCAAACAGAATGAAAATGTTGAAATCATTTCGTATCAAGTTAATGTTCTGATGGAAACAGGAGCGTTTTGTTTAACTGACGCAGACGATTTATGGATGTACATTTTGTGAAATGTACTTTGTACGTCGAGTGATGTAATGAATATTTACAGACTTAAGGGTTCGCGCACATAAAAACTACTTTGCGTGCTGCACTGCACGAACTGCTGAAGATCGTGTAAAGTGGACTTTCCTCCTTTTACGTGAATATAAGGAGGAAAGTGGACGGGATCCACTTTCCTCCTTTTACGTGAATATAAGGAGGAAAGTGGACGGGATCCACTTTCCTCCTTTTTTCGATTTTCGAGAGGAATGCAACCGGGAACATCGCTAGGATGATAATGATTATAAAGATAAATTGCTTATCAAATGCAAAACAAATTGACTGCAAATTGTGTGTGTGTCTATTGATAACTTATTCCAGACCCCGTCTCTGATACCGGTACATACCGGTAGAGGTGGGTAGGTAAGCAGGGACGCTTTATCATAAGCATGAAATATTAGTTTATTGGGGTTGTGTGTTAGTAATAAAATTCTAATTCGTAAATAGTCTGTAATAAGTAAAAATAAACTTACGAAACTTAATATTAATTTTCAATAAAAATGAATCACATAGGTACACGAACAAAGTCAAAAATTAAAAATAAAATAAATAAATAGAAATACCCAGTACAAAGAGCAAAATGAGACAAGACACCCATGCAAGGCGTCCCGACCCATAATACCAAGCAAACACACGGAGTTATTTATAATTCCCGGCAAACAGCCAAAAAAAATGGCGGATGCACAAAGCCGATTTTTAAGAAGTCGCATGTAAAATGTACTCGTCAAAATTTTCGAACTTGTATGCCGGCCACTATATCTATTTGAGTCACCATACTGAGAGTATACCGCTGAATTAAACTTATACACGATCGCCATGAGATTCCGTTTGTCGTACGTATGTACGCAGTATTTGACTTCACTTGGTACCTACACTATTCAATTATTTGTCCGGGAACTGAATGACCAAAATAAACGGACACTTTTTATTTTATTTAAACAAATAAGGTGCAACCGTATTTGTCCTCGCATAAGGTTGTGAAATGGGTGTAAAAAGAGGAGGGGATATATGAAACTACCCTTTGACTGCTATAGATATAAAATGCTTGTACTACAATATAGAATACTGGTACAACAACGTCCTGAAGTGATCTATTGCATAGGTATAATAAAATAAAAGTGTCTGGATTATACCAGTATTTCAAGAAACTACGGACATCTGAACCGTGATCAAGAGTTTGCTAACGAATTTGGTTTTTATGGTATTTATCTAAAAATAAAGTTTTTCTTTGTTTTGTTGAGTTAAGTTTTTTTAAATTAATATTTGATACCTAAGTTGACTTATAAATTTATAATATAATAATATTTGTTTAAGTTATGTATGAAATAAAGAGTTATTTAGAAGCGAGTCTAAAGGTAACTGTAATGTATCTCTATGTTCGCACTGCAATTACAGCGCAGAAAGGGAGTTTCATTAAGAGTAACTGGATTTTTTGGGAATAATGCTGCGATGAGTGCTGCTGCCCGGGGCGTCCGAGCCAGGGACGCCTGGCTGCCCAGGGCACAGGGCAATATTTGATGAAGGTATAAAATAATAAACACTACTAAACTAAGTAGTTCTGTCTGCATTTCAGACGGATGCTGTCATCAGTTCTACATCATCTAGCACCACGATGAGACTATTATCGCAAAGAAATAGACTAAAATTTTGGGGCCTTGGGTAGGTACTTGTATTTTACCTTATAGGTGGCGTATTCGGCATGTTTAATGAATAACGTATAAATTAAACTAAATAGCTTAACTAACAATCTTTCTTAACAGTTGAGCAGTAGTGATTATGTAAATGGCAGAACCCCTAAAAAGTCTAAGGCAAATATTCTAAACGTTCTATGTGTAGTAATCGAAATCCTGTCAAGAGTCCCGTCACTCGACCCTGTCGGATCCACATCTGCAGCGCGACCCGATTGGCTGGATCCCGTGATCCTCGCCTCGCGTCTCCTCGAGAGCACTACTACTTCAACTCGAGCGCGTATCGTGGGTGAAGAGGTGTCGCACAGCGGAGCGTCTACTTATACTCGATGACATACGAAAACGGTATGTTTTTTATACACTCAAAATATAATTGTACCTATCATATGATGTTGTTTATTTTTACTTTAGACAAAAACAACTGTACTAATTATTAAAAAAACTGTGAATATCACACAGCGCCATCTAGCCCCATGTTACTGAGCTTGTGTAACGGTGACTATAGCCAAGGGATATGATAATTATATTTATTTTTCATTTGTAGGTAAGTACTTAACATACATAGAGAGACACCCAGTACCCGAAACAGTTAATTTAAGCATAAATACTTGCTCCGGTGGGAATCGAACTCGCAACCTTTTGCATTGCAGTCGCACCCAGAGTTCTTCGTAGTTGCAATTTACCCGTTTTGTAATAATATCGGCTCCCAGTCTGATAGGCCCATACGTATAATTTTGAACCCTGTATCTTGTCTGTAAGGAATAAGTTCAGCACTGTAGTCCGGGTCTAAAAATACTATCAACCAGATGAATATTGGTCAAATGATCATCTATCGTGTTTCAAAAAAGCTTTTCAACTCGATATTTCAACCGAATTGGCACTTAAGCAAGAAGACGTAAGTAGTTTAGTAAGCAAGGTCAAATTAATAGCTCAACCAATTTGTGCGAGTTGTAGTACGGAGAAAAATATAGGCTACTTACTATACCGCTCATTCGGGTAGGTTCTTAGTCTTACCGTGATAGTTCTATGGTATTCAAGTGAAATAAGTCCTTACCTACTTGTCGGGAGCATAGCGCCCGCTCATGCGCTGCCGTAGTGCGAAGCTAGCTCTCCAGACGTCATTCATAGCGAGCGCGGGCGAGGGCGAGGGAACGACCAAATGAAGGAGAGTTTTGGAGGGATTTAGTGCGTCCTACAGCCGGATTATATTAGAAGCGGTTGTAATTAAACCAGTGCCGTGTTCAGACAAAATTACTGAGTTTTTAAGGCTTGGAACATGCATCTGATTCTATACTCGATGAAGGTTTTAAATTTGGAATATTAATCTGCTACGTAACATGGTCAAAATATACTGTTTAATGTAGGTTAGGTATCTCCTAAGTGACCCTGGTGTCAAACTGGCATTCACACATGGATTACCATTAATACATTAAGATGATAGTCTCCATTCTCTTTCTCCATACAAACGTTGTTTAAATTTTCCTCGCTGAATAAAGACATTAGAGCAAATATGTTTATGCCATAAAACTTATATCTGCCATGACTATGCATCTACCTTTTTTATTTTTTTCATTTTATTATTTTTTTTATATCTTATTATTATTTTAATTAGAAAATAAAAAAATAAAAAGGTAGATGCATTGTCATGACAGATATAGGTTTTATGGCATAAACATATTTGCTCTAATGTCTTTATCCAGGGAGGAAAATTTAAACTACGTTTGTATGGAGAAAGAGAATGAAGACTATCCTCTCCTCTAATATTTCGGAAAGTTGTACGAGAACTGTCTAAGATCGTTTTCTGGCAAAAGCCAGGCTATGTGCACCAACAGCTGGCCTTATTAACGTCAAATATGGACTATGGAATGACTATGCAGATGAGTTAATTATGATTTCATATGGCAAACTGGCTAAATATAGAAACTTATAGTTAGTGTACCAATCTATATTATGAACTAGCTGCACCCCGCGGTTTCATCCGCGCAAGTTCCGATACCACCGTGAAAATATCCAGTTGAAATGTGTTATTATGTCTTTCCAGCATACAAGTTTTATCGCAATCCGATCAGTAGTTTTGGCGTGAAAGAATAACAAACATATCTACTCGTTTTTCACATTTATAATACAAATAGGACACGCAGATTCACCCGCGTAAGTCCTGATTCCGTTAGAATATCGGGATTAAAAGTAGCCTATATTACTTAATGTACCTTTCTATTAGTGAAAGAATTTTAGTGAAAGAAAAAGAAGAAAAAGAAAAAAAAAGAAATCGGTTCAGTGGTTTCAGAGATTACCCGGAAATACATACTCACATACACACATATGACACATACATAAATGTTACCAACGTTACCTCTTTATAATATTAGTATAGTTAAAATGATTGAATAGAGTAAATGATCAGTTTTAACCTCCGAACATTTACAAATGGTGGTATAGTTGCGGTCGTTAGTCGCAGCGCAGTCATGATCTGTAAAATCATTGTAATAATGTGCACCGACATCTATAGGCAGGTAGTTACATTGAGCACCGGGCACCGGGCACTGGGCGCCGGGCGCTGTGGGCACGAGGCTTGACCCACAAAATTAAACGGTTTATACACGATCAAAATTATTATTCGGGTCACCGCGCTGTGAACCCGACCCGATAATTTGATCAGATAATCGCGAGAAAAACCGAACATTTGTATATCCACCCTTATTTAAGGGGGTCGTCGTGTGTAATCAGATTTTTTGTCGTTTTCTGACTGTAATGCACTTTATATTCTTAATGAGATGCGTGCGGCGGTTTCATCCACATAATTAGTTTTAGTACAAAAACAAGTTCATTTACCATAGGGTAAATTAGCAAGAAAACCTAGGATAAAATTGCAGGGGTATTCACAGCCTTTCAGTTCGAACCCGATGTCGGTTAGTTTATCTTTGTCTCGCTCAGCACGATCCAATAAGACATTAACAGAAATGGTCGATTATCGGTTTTGGACCAAAGCTCCCTGATTAACACACAGGTGGATGCATCTACTTGTAAAAGTTTGTGTGTATTTTTGTTAGTCCTTTACGCAAAAACTACTCAATCGATTGCAATGAAACTTAGTATGCAGATAGCCGGAGACGTGGATTAGCACATAGACAAGGGTCAAGAGACAAAATACTTTATTTAATTTAAAACTTGTATACAAATACTTGACCATTTTGAAACGTCGACATAGAATTTAATTTTTGTGATGTTTCGAAACACGCTCTCCGATCAGAAGAAACCAAAAGAGGCTACTTTATATACTTCCTTATCCTTTTACGGACGCGGGTGATTCCGCAAGGCACAGCTAGTAGCACCTATAGCAACAGTAACAAAATATTTTCAAACAGTTTCACTTCGGTTTTATTAAGGTAAGAATCAGTTTGTATGCTTAAAATAATTTCAACATCTTCAAAACGTATTTAATATTTACAAACCCGTGCATTTCTAAAGGTAAAATCATCCATTCTAACCATATTTCCATTCAAACAAAATCTCATCAGCTCGGAGCACACAAAAGCACTCTGCAAACAAAAATAGTCTTTCGTACCTCATCAGAGAGCTTAATATAATTAAGCGGAGGATGAGAGGGTCGCCTCCTCGAGCGTTGTCTTAATTACTCCTTATTTACTCTTTTAATTTTATTACTTTCTGCCATAATAGCGCCCCGGCTTGTTCTTTTAACGATTATCCGAAGAGTTTTAATTCAAGATAAAATGGCACGTGGGTTTTGAGGATGATGGTCGTGACGTCAGAAGGGAAAAATATCGAGAGAGTTTTATTGGAATAGACATCTCGCTTCCGGTTTTTACTTTATTTGGATAACAAAGGGTTTGGTAACGCGTTAGTTTTTCGTACATTTTTACCCATCACACACACATTATACTCACATATCTCTCTATTTTCTCACATACTATCTTCCTATTTGTATGTTGTCTGGAGGAAATAGCTTTTAACGATGAGGTCGCCCATTTGTACGACTTTTACTTTTAGACTATCTTCGTATTTGTCTTACTTTTGGTGTATTCTAATTGAAATTTGTTTGTCATGCAAATAATGCATTAATCTATCTATCCATTATCGGCAAAAAGTCACGTGCTCGAACTCCTATGTGCTTCAACGTGGCATGTAAATCAGGTGATTCTAGTTGTTATCCCTGATAGCCAGTCGTTAGGTCAAGTTAGAGGCCCCAGGGCGACCTGAAAACTCTTACTTACTCATACTCTCTTGTTAGCTGTTAGTGTTAGTGTTAGTGTTAGTGTTAGTGTTAGTGTTAGTGTTAGTGTAGCTCACCTATAGGGTTACTATACGAAGAAGAAGAAAAAGGTAAATTTTTATTGAAATGAAAGTTTCCGAATCTAGAGTTATATGAAGGTGGAAGCAAGTAAGACTAAAATTTCGACAGAGTGCATTTCTTCCGGACGGCGCAGACGTATCGTGCTTGGCTAAAATAGGGTTACTAATGTAACAAATACACAACCGTTTTCACGAATATCAGTCGATGTGAGCAGAGATATGTACCCTCGTCTAAACAAAGATATCACTCGCTAATGTATGGGAACAAGAAAAACTGTCTGTCTGTTGTGATCGGCCGTGAATAATTCATGCGAAATGAAGGAGACAATGCGGAAGTGACGTCACACCTTCGGTACACTTCCGCGGGTTGTGGCCGCTGCAGACCGCCGACTTGAAGTCGGACGACAGTTGAACTTGAACGAGTCAAGACAAGAGATACAAGCGATCACTGTTCTTGTAGCACGTCTACGGTTTGAGGGCGCTACGAACTTCGTAGAGGCCCCGAGGAGGTGTGCCTTCATAGAGGCCTTCAAATGCCTTCATAGAGGTACACTCTATGAAGGCATTTGATAAGAGTGAACTCTTATTAACATAACTATTTATGTATGTCAATAAATTAATGATAGTAATACGGCAAAGGAACAACGAAAATATTTTTCAAATTAGCGAAAACTATAAATATGGATAAACATCTAAAATCAGCATTTATACTACAAGTAGCATTTTCTTTATTATTATTTTTTAAGCTATTGCATAGCTTTTATCGCGGGCTTTGAGCGCGATAAATTCCGCGCGGTTCAAGAAATTCCGTAACGAAAATAAAACCTAACACCCCCCCACTCCGCCTGCCATGTAGCCTAAGAAAAAAAATGCTATGCAATAGCTTTACCGCAGCAGTCGCCCAGTGCCACACGTTTTTTCTTATAATTCGTCACCGACTTAATATTTGCGGCGTCCCGTCAGTCTCCAGTCTACGTGATCAAGTCGGGCGTATCCATCCCTTTCCCTCCCGTTACGTCACGTCGTTGGACACTTCCAGTGGAAACTATCAAAGTAAAGTTTTATCCTAACAGCTTGAGGGTACTCCTTGTTCGAGAGCACTCGAGCCGCGTGTCACGCTGTCACGCTCCGTCACTCCGCCGCGTGACGCGTGACGCGACGTGATAACACGTGACGCGTGTGATTCGACGATTACTGACATGTCTATTCTTATTTGTTGGGCTCATGTTCGTTACGTGTTTATTTTTGATATCAACTGTGACTTTTATCGCGGTTATTATAGCATTTTTCTTGATAGCGCGGGAATATTATTGTAAAAAGTAGCACATAGTTAACACGCGCCCACAACAGACTCAACCTGGGTCTTCAGCTTTCGGAATTGATTCAGGTTTTCACAGGAAGGAGCAGGCACTGAAAATTGTAGTAAAACAGTAGTTTTACTCTTTTAATGCCGATTGAGAAAAAGTAAAGCACAATCATAAACCTTAACGCATCGAGCAAACTACACAACACCTCTTAGTATGCTCTCCAGGTGACCTAATGTCATGTCATGAATACCTTGGCATATTTCTCGTTCGTTCCTACCCTTGGATGATTAGTTTTTTGAAAAAATGCTTTTAAAAATTCTGCCCTCGACACGACTTGAACCTGCAACCTTACAAACCGTTGTACTGCGCTAACCAATCAAGTCCTGTCGGGTCATTGAGTTATTATATTGAGACCAATGTGTCGGGTGCAGAATTTTGGAAAACATTTTTTCAAAAAACTATAATAATACGATAACATGTTACGCAAGTGCGAGTAGTAGAGCAATATATCCGATTGAAAGAACCAATAACGTAAAGGGCTGGCGGTACGTAATTTATGGCCCACTCTGTAAATAAATTTTAAATCAATTTGAGAGAGCCGCAGATTTAGAAATAGATTTATGGACCGGAAGTTATGGTGGACTCCAGCCGCTTCGGGGTCATCGTACACTGCACACTTCTCATCGGCCGATTAATTGATCATTATAAATTATCATTCACACATACACTAATCTTTACTAAATTATGATTGTGTAATTGATTTTAGGTCAATCATATAATTTGTTACGATTAAGACTCATAACGAGCCACTGTTTTAATGGATTGACCAATATTACTATTTGTAGTAACTTACTAGGTAAGTATAGACTACCATTACCAACAGTTAGATACATAAATACTATTGTCCTATCAACTCATAGTGGGGTTTAGGTATCACCTACCTACTAATAATATGACCTATATACTACCACTTCTACCTTATTGTTTGTAACTAATGAAAAAAGGAAAATACTAGTCAGCAAAATTTTAAGTTATAACTTTACTTCACTAGACTAAATTTTGTGTGTACCTTCTGTCAATGATTAAAAGTATTTTCTGTTTGTATGTTAGTACTGCAGTGCTAAACAGCTAAACAATTATTCATTCTGCCGGCATTAAAATAAAAGCTATCGGTCGACTGTGCTGTGTGGTCTGGTGTCTGCGTTCGCCCTTACTTTTACTTAGATATTGGTTGGCTTTAGTAGATTGAAGCGGACACTCGGTGAGTATTGTTCGTTCAGAGATTGTGATCAACTTGGACTACTGTCATTCATTCAATTTGGCTTGGCTTTACTATATTTGTTAACTACATAATGATTCTACAAACTTTAATATTTAGTACATGTAAATAGTTTTATCGTTTTATATATTAAATATATTATTTGCAGGATGGAGGGCGTAACGTTCTATAAAGCGGTAGACTGCCTCTCTTTTTCTATCGCCCCAGTGTTTAATTCTGCAAGTTTTTGCAACTAAAGCAAGATGTCCAAGAACAAAGAGATATAAATTAATTTAAATTACTGCTTTTTGAAAAAATGCTTTCAAAAACTTTAGTACCCGGCGGGATTCGAACCCGCGACTATTGGTAATCCGAACCAACGCGTTAAACCGCTTCGCCACGGGTAGCCCAAAAACTTTAGTACCCGGCGGGATAAAGCGAAGCGGTTTAACGCGTTGGTTCGGATTACCAATAGTCGCGGGTTCGAATCCCGCCGGGTACTAAAGTTTTTGAAAGCATTTTTTCAAAAATCAGTATTCCTAAGTGTGGATTAACACTAAGAAATAATGTTTAATTTAAATTAGTTGAAATGCAGATTTCAAAGTACCTAAATCTGTATGATATTGTCTAAAGGAGAGAGTTTTTGAATTCCGCAATACAGGCTCTGCCTTGTTTGGAATTTACCGTTCGATAAAATATAATATATCTTTTATAGTCAATTAATTTACTTACCTATTTTACTTTTAATGTTTAAATATAAATGTCAGATGTCGAGGATATACTTATATCACGGAGCCGCTAGCTGGGTAATCTTGGATTATTGAATTTGTCGAAACAATCAGCGAGGGCGCTACATCAATCTTGCCGTCTTCATTCTCTACCGACCCAGTACAGTGTATAGTGTAGTGTAGTAGGTATAGTATAATACATTACATCACACTACACCCGTTATCAATCTCAAAACATGGAGATAAATCGCCGCAGGGAAGATTGAACGACCATTTGTTACGTGTAACAGTTCAACTAACAATATCGGTAGGTATCTTCAAGTAGTGACTAACTAGCTCGTTAGCTGAACCTAGCGAGGTTCCATGGGAGCTTCGAGAAAACGTCTCTATAAACGCACTGTCCAAATTTCAAAACTCAAAACTCAAAACTCAAATTTTTTTATTCATTTAGAACGTATATTATACACACATACGTACGTTTTGAAACGTCGAGATTTTAATTTACCGAGGTTTCGGAACGCGCCCTCCTATGAGAAGAAACCACAAGAAACTCATGGGGTTTTTTTTTTTCAATTTCTTATTTTTTTTTTATCATGTTTTATATTACAATCGTCATAATACAGATCTTTAATCTGAACAGGAGCAGTTAACAATCATGTCCATGGATTCTTCTCATCAAAATATTTCGACGTGCTATAGTACGCCTTATTACACAATTTAAGTTTAATATATTTTTTGAATCTTGTAATGGACATGTCAAATACGTCTTCAGGTAGTTTATTATAATAAAGTACACTAGTGCTACAGAACGACTTACTTATTTTCTGGAGCCTACTATAGGGCACAGTCAGATCATCCTTGTGTCTCAAATTAACCTGACGGACATCACTGTATTTGTGAAATTTACTTGATTTATTCTTATGTACGTATAGCAGATTTTCATAAATGTATTGAGAGTAAACAGTTAAAATGTTTATCTCTTTAAACTTTTCTTCAAGCGATTCCCTGGGGCCCATTTTGTAGATAGCTCGCACCGCTCTCTTTTGCAAAACAAAAATGGTTTCTATGTCAGCAGCACACCCCCACAGCAGGATACCATATGACATGATGCTGTGAAAGTAACTGAAGTAGACTAGGCGGGCCGTTTCAACATCTGTGTATTCCCGGATTTTCTTAACTGCGTAAGCTGCGGAACTAAGCCTTTTTGACAGAGCTTCCACGTGTGGGCCCCATTGAAGCTTAGCGTCTAAAGTTATACCCAGAAAGACAGCTTTATCGACTATTTCGATCTCCTCATTATCAATTTTTACAGAAGTTTTAACTTGTTTTACATTTGGTAGTGTGAATCGAATACATTTAGTTTTAGATCCATTTAGTAGCATATTATTAACATTAAACCAATATACTAATCTAGAGAGAGCATTGTTCACGTCGTCAATATTAGAGTGGTTATTACAATTCAGAGTGGTTATTAAATTATTCCTGCAATATAATTGTTTAAGGTTCCAAACTACATCAGTAACAAATACTCGCTGTGAGATCTCAGATTGAAAACCGTTACGGAAGAGATTACTGAGAAAGGCACCAACTATCAAAGCTATCAAAACGCCGTAGCTGACGAGTTCTCAGAAGCAGGTAGTAACAGCTTCACAAGACTGAGAAGAAACACTGCCGTCAATAGCATAAACACAGTAAGTGCGATTTTTTTCAAAAATGAGTTAGATATACCGGCGTACCTCACCTCCTCGACCGTTCCTCACAGCAATGACCTTCATAAAAACAAAGTGACTTGACCATGTCAGACCAGACCACTCAAAAGACAAGAAAATTTCATTTCAACATCATAGCGACCTCTGTGGCATGTCAGAAGCAGGTCCGACTGCAATGCAGGGGGTTATATTCCCGTCGGGTGCAAGACGAGTTTATGCTTAAAATATAAAATATTTGTTTCAAGTCTATGAAGTAGTGTGTGTAGTGTGTTTTCTATGTTTCATGTGTATGTATATTTACAAAAAAAAAGTATAATATGTATGTCTAGTACCGATGGTACATTCCTAGCGCTTAGTTTGGGGCTAGATTGGGTTGTGTGCAACGTCATGCAAAATTTATTTATTTTTAGCAATTGAAATATTTTAAAGGAAAAATACTTCTGCAAAAACATAACAAACAATCTTTGCAATTATTGCAAACAATACACTCAAAACTTTAATATGCAACTGAACTACAATATTTAGCTCCGCTTAGTAAAACTGCCCGACTTCAGATTTCATAACAGACTAGCTGACCCGGCAAACGTTGTTTTGCCTTATAAATTATAGATAATTAAATTTTTCCTGAATTTTCTTTGCTATAAACCTCACGGAGCCCGAGACCTTTCCAACGAATGCAAAACCGTGAAAATCGGTTCGTGCGTTCTGGAGTTATAGCGTCAGGAAGGAAAACCCGACTTATTTTTATATAGTAGACTAGCTGACCCGGCAAACGTTGTTTTGCCTTTTAAATTATAGATAATTAAATTTTTCCTGAATTTTCTTTGCTATAAACCTCACGGAGCCCGAGACCTTTCCAACGAATGCAAAACCGTGGAAATCGGTTCGTGCGTTCTGGAGTTATAGCGTCAGGAAGGAAAACCCGACTTATTTTTATATAGTAGATAAGTTGCTGGCATTGTATATAGATGAAGTTATTTTGTCCTTTTTGGATTTCGTAGTCAACAAGAAACCCGTATAGTGTTTTAAATCGGATTTAATTTTATTAAATACATTAGGTGAGCTTTTTTAAATCCTTATACCAATAATGTTATTGCCAAAGCGAAATAAGAGAACGTAGATGCCAACAAAATTCTCTAGACAATTAACAAATTTTTCATTTTAACGTCTTCTGTACCCCTTTAACTTGTTTGTTTATTCAGAATTACCATAATAATTATGTTTTCTGCAAACGAACGTGAGTCGCGAACATTTTAAAATGATGAAGTAATAAATAAGTGTAATCTCCCCGCGTAATATGTCAGGGGTAAACAACATTTGGGGCGGAACGTGACCGGGAATCGCCGGGAGTAAACGCTTATTAAATTAGCTGATAAAGTTGCTTGTTTAGTGCTTACGTCTGGTATTCATAACCGATCAGTTTTACAGATTACAGATCCATGTTTTACGGGGGTTTCAAGACAAACTTGTCAAATATCCTTATAACATCGAATATATTATCTTTCCTTTATATAAAACGGGATGTGGAATACGATTAAGTATGAATTTTGGGAGTACCTCAGTTTTTATTTCGATAACGTTTTCAAATACGCCATGAAAGATAGGGGTATAATCTCAATGTCAAAGCAGACTCCTTAAGAGTGTACTCTCGTGTCTTTGTTGTCTTTAGTGGTGCAAAAAATATTATAATGATATTCCCATTTGTCGCATTAGCGAGAAATATTTTACCAATAAAATGACGTCCTTACATGATGACATCTTATCGGTAGTACACACCAGGAAAGAAACATAAACAAGAAAGCTTACTTCGTCCAAAAGTTCTTTGGTTGTCATCGGCGTCGCGTCGATTAGTTAGACATGCATAAATATAATACTTGCACCCGGCCGGAATCGAACATGCAACCTTCTGCATTGCAGTCGGGCATTCGTTCGACGCGTCACAGAGGTCGTCAGGAGGTAGTAGGTACATATTTAAAACAACATGAACTCAACATTTTTAACTGTGAATGCTTATAATAATAAAATGTGTCAAATTGTTCAATCACTGAATAAACATATAACCCTTATTTGTGTCGCGCAGTCGGGCAATCATAATCAGTCTGCAGAGACAGCTCGCCATAATATCGCTGCACTAACAAACGATGTTTGCTGCATATCGACTGTTTGCTAGTTACACGCGACATTAACCCCCGCTCAACCTTTCAGACGTGCGGTCCCACCACAGACACTAAATACCTATATAAAAGAATGTAGTAAGTACTTGAGACAAAAAAGAGCACTCTTCAAGATATAACCGTGGGGAATAACTTAACGTTGAATTTACGTCGAATGTGACAGCTTCTCAAGTAACTGACGCTTGAATTGGGGATCAAAATGTTACTCAGGATAATGCTCTGACGGGTACTCCGTGTTGATACAAGAACGGGGGAAGCCTTGGGGATACGATGGATTCTCTTATTTTATAGGTATTATATTTCAAGTATTTTGAAACGTATGAAGGTGAGAGGATTGAATTTTACTTATAAGTGGTTAGTGCAAATCAATTTTTAACCCCCGACGGAAAAAGAGGGGTGTTATAAGTTTGACGTGTCTGTCTGTGCGTGTGTGTGTGTATATGTCTGTGGCATCGTAGCTCACGAACGGATGAACCGATTTCAATGTAGTTTTTTTTGGATGATAGGTGACTTTTGCACGAGTGTTCTTAGCTATGTTTGATCAAAATCGGCTAAGCCGGTCATAATATACGTGGGTTGAAGCTCGGAAATAAAAACCGAATGTTTTCAAATATGCCCGAGTGGGGTATCAAATAAAAGAGCATAACTTTTGTGACAACAATATGCATGTTTTATCAAAATCGGTTCAGCCGTTCAAAGTATATTTAGGGTCAAACTCGGAAATAAAAACCGAATGTTTTCAAATATGCCCGAGTAGGGTATCAAATGAAAGGGCGTAACTTTTGTGACAACAATACTTACAAAAAGTGTGAAATAAAAAAATAAATTAAAAATTTAAAAAACCCCCGACTTAAAAAATCTACCAACTTAAAACAAAACTAAACTTTAAAAAGGTAAAAATAAAAAAGTCATGTCTCTGAGTAGGTATGTGGTACCTTACGTTCCCGCGTCGGGGGACGCGGAAACGTTAGATACTATAAGCACGGGTAGGTAACTATCAACTTTTGAACTTCTGTGACACATTCCCGCGTCCCCCGACGCGGGAACGTAAGGTACCACATACCTACTCAGAGACATGACTTTTTTATTTTTACCTTTTTAAAGTTTAGTTTTGTTTTAAGTTGGTAGATTTTTTAAGTCGGGGGTTTTTTAAATTTTTAATTTATTTTTTTATATTGAATAATATAATATTAATTTTGAGTTGATTAGTTAAAAGAAGTAAAACAAAGTTTATGTTTATAAAATGTCCTGACTAAATCTGATAGTAAAGAGTTGACATTTGGAGAATGTGTTTTTTAACCGACTTCAAAAAAGGAGAAGGTTCTCAATTCGTCTCCTATATTTTTTATGATGCATTCGATAAAAAGGTTTCGAAATTCCCACTTGATCAGGACAGTGTTAGTTATTCATAATAGTAAAACTTTTCCAATTTAATATGCTAGTGGATATCAGAATTTCTTTTGTTTTACCTATCGTTCTATGAAAATATGACTAGTACGTTAGGGACCTGGGTCCTACAGGATCTTCACTATACTAGCCGATAGTACGAAAACTATTGTAGTGATAATGTAAATGTACAAAGGTATTTTATATCTATGAGTGTCGCAACAACAGCTAAGCATGAAGCGCGATACATTTGCATACTTATTGCTACTTCTTGCGCTTAACTACCTAACTACTTGGTACTATTTACTCTTGAACAACTTTCTTTGCATTTATGTAGGTACTTTACAACCCGGTGTACTTAATAACTATGTTCCTTACACGAGTGCCTTTATTAACCAATTATAGTCGACTTTTGTTGTTGCCGATAGTCGAGTATAAAATCATTAAAAGCTAGCTGCGTCCCGCGGTTTCACCCGCGCAAGTTCCGATCCCGTGGGGATATTGAGGATCAAAAGTAGTCTGTTTTACTCCTCGATAATGTAGTTTACTATTAGTGATAGATTTCTTTAAATTGACTTAGTAGTTGCGGAACCTATACGTTACAAACGATGAAATCTTTCCCCTTTATAGTATCGATGATTTTCAAGTTCTACTATTAATAGATTCAGTGTTTTTTTTCTTGCGTGTAAAAGCAACGAAGATGCCTTAACACCAAAGTAAAGATCATAGTAATAACAATTTCCAGGAAAGTAGGTATGGTTGATAGATATATTTAAGACTAAATGTTACAATTCAAAAGTCACAATTCAGAATGATAGTCAGTTCTCAGGTTGTGAAGTCCAAAAAGGAAATAAAGAAAGTTTCAATTCCCTTCGTAGATTCAAGAAAACATTTTCTATCAACGCAAATAAAATCTGTAAAAGGTTTTTCCATGAAATATGATATTTCGATATCATAATTCCAAAATAAAAACTCTGTAAACTTTGTTTTTATGTATTGAAAGCCTACAAAGTAACTTCGAATCTTGTTTGTTCCTTTACTCAATAAATATAACTTGAAGAAACAAATAGGTCTTATTTCCAGTAAACGAGACTAGCAACGCGAGCGCCGAGCGGTAGTTACGCTCACGCGCTTTTCCATTTCACAGTTTAATAGGCGGCAATACTGCCTCGCCATGCATACGGGTTGGTTAGCCAAACTGCCTTTAAATAAATAAATAAGTAAAACATAAATTCAATAATTGTCATCAATTAAAAGAATTTGGTACTAATTACTACTAGGACTTGTGGCCTGGAGCTTAAACTAAGTTAAACCTATAATTTTTAGGAGTCCAGGTCTCCGCCCGCTCTCGGGGTTATACAATATTGTAGGCCTTTCCAAACTCGTGTGCTATAAAAGGCATGACAAGATATGCCTATGATATGGTTATTGGTTTGTTTGTGTGTTTGATAATGATATTAGGGGATATTTTATGTATAATAAATTATATCGTATTCATATATACCTACCTACTTACATTATAATTTTGTATTCTCTTACTAGTTTTCCACGGGATGGGCTAGCATTAGACCTAGACCTAGACGTTTCAACTATATTACCTACGCGAATATCTAAGACCCGGGAAAATGTTCATATTTTATTTACATGACCTGAAAACGCCAGCGGCGCGGCGCTTACACCGTTCGAAGCGTTAAGCAGCCTCCTGCGCCAGCGTCTCATCCACAGACTAGAAGCTCGTCTTTTTGTTTCCAATCAGTGTGTTGCAGGTCTCTATTTTAACTCGTTACGTTCCAGCTAGATGCTGCTACCTACTACTGGAACTCGAATAAGTTCCTTAACTCAAGTCACATTTCAATAAATAAGATACAAGATCATTTTAAACCGTTTTGAAATTAGGAATTTTTAGTGTGGTTTCGGAATGCGCACTCCGATGAGAAGATACGACAAGATTACTACAAAATGATTAAATTAACTTGTTGTAGACTAAATATAAGGAATTTCATTGTATTTTGCACTGTAACTGTTAGAGACATAATAACTGAGATAATAATATAAACTTCGGTTTCTCAAGATTTATTACCACCGTTCGACACTTTCTTATGAAATAGTTTCAGGAGTTTTGAAAGATGGTTTACTGGAACAGTCGTTTAAAATCTCTGAAATTGTATTGTGCCATATGTTTCAAAATAGTATAGTTGATAAATAGTGTGCAGTTACACTTTCTTATGAAATATTTTCGGTAACCATTGTTAAAGTAAAATCTCGAGAAACCGAGGGTCATTGTGTTCTTTATTTATTTATCGATAATAGGTACCTATCGTGTCGGGTGTTTCCTATTTACCCATCATTTTTGATATACTTTCCTATTTGTTACATTGTAAATAAATAAATGACGATCGAAGTAGAAACAAAGACGAATGAAACAAAACCAAAAGACGCGAGTATGCGGTCTCGTGGTAGGGGCGTGTGTATCAAGGTATGTTCGAAGATCGAGGCGTCTCCGGCGACGGGCGAGCAGCGAACAAATACCCCCAACAATTGCGAGAAAAATCACGATTCCGATTCACTTTGTTTGTATTTATTCATTATTTTCTACGACTTCGACTTTACTGCAATTGGCCGATGGTTGTTGCTTTTTATTTAGTGGAAATGTTGTCTCACATCAACTACCTACCTACTTATTTATTTTCAATAGATCTTTGAAAAATAAATGGACGTTCGTTTCGAAACAATAGGTAGGTACCTCACCTACCTGAGCGTGTTGGTACAGTGTTGGTGTTGGTACTGTTGGTAGCCTCGCACGTTTACCGTCGAATTTTCTTTCTTTGGTAACTTTAATTTTAAACATTATTATTATTGTAGGTAGGTATATATTTTTTGTACATACTTTAATTTAAATATAGCTTTCTTCTTAACCACAACCTTCAAAATCCTTAATAGTTTAACAATAAATAGGTATCTTTGTAGCTCTGTCCATATGGTCGTACCAATACAGGTAATGTAACACACTTTCCTGATCCTACCATCACTGTATGATCAGAATATCGATCCTCTAAAGATCACTTCATCACAACCCGAGACAACACTACAATTAAACTCACATTTACAATTACAAACACAATAACAGTCTTTCAAAGTTTCCCCCCTTCCTGCAATTACCAATTCCACATATCCGTTAAACATTCTGTCAGGAGAAATAAACTTTAAACTCATTGATTTATAGTCGAGAATCACATCGGAAACGAAGTATGAATAATAATTATTATCCAAGTGAATAATATCACAAGGTCTAATGGAGTAATGGCACTCGCTTGTATGAATTATTCACGTATCGAAATAAACGAGGCGACGCAAGTTTTGCTCTGTTAACATTTGAATTAAAACTTTTGTAGTGAGAACATGGTTCCATCATACACGCCTCAATTTGCGCAAGCATTAGCGGGAAATACAGGAAACTGTCAAACTAGTTTAAGATGTTATTGTAGTACTCCAATTATAGAAACCTTATTTACTTACAGTGAGTAAATAAAGTTTCAATAATTCAGTTACACAGATCGCAGAGAAAGACACGTAGTGTAGAGTAGGGTAAGGTAACGTACCTACATATGTTACAATGTACTTACGCAACTAGGTATATAACCGCGGGGCATTGCTGGTATTAACTATAATGAGTAATCCCCGGAATGACTAAAACTACTTCAATGATTCACCTCAGTTTTCCCACGAGATCCGGACGTATGCAGATGGAAACACGAGCTGATGAAAGAGTTATAAAAAACACGGAATGTTGAACATAGTCGTAAAAGCTCGCAATGTTCTACTGTAACTGTACCTACACTACCTACACTCGACAAATATTCGAACAAATTTTAAACTTTGACGTAAAAAAATATCGTAATACTGATCGGAAAAGGCTAACAAAAATCTACAAAAGTTCATGAAAATCAGATCAAACAGAAAAATGACTACCGCCTAGAGATAAAATATCTTTATCCTCTCAACACAAAAGAAGAACCAATGGGATATGAAATATGAAAATACGTACGATAGTTTTCATAGCATGAAATACTTTTTTTTTAGATTAGATTAGACTTTTAGACTAGATTTTAGACTAGATTCTTATGCATAGTCATAGGACTCACTCTCACGCTGTAAAAACGTGAAATGATGCAATATATTACGATCTTCGTCATACAAAAACGATCGTTGTATCTATGTTGTTCTATTTTCTCACTCCTCTTTGGGTTTGGAAACATGGCTTATCAAGCAAAAAAACAAAAAAACACTAAAAGAAATTATATCTTAGCAATTATAATTTCATATCTAATATTGTTTTTCCGACCGAAGTGAAATTAAGCCTTAAAATATCACATTTGAAGTATTTCACGACAACTTAAACGACTTCAAAAAAGAAGGAGTTTCTTAATTCGAAATAGGTTATTTTTTATGTTTCTCCGCCGATAACTCGAAGACGGCCCGACCGTTTCTTAAAGTAAGAAAATTATATTCATTCATAATATGTAAGTTTTGTTAAATATCGTTGCGTAATTAGAAAATGAAATGTATTATAGAATATCTGTACTTATTTACAACTTGATTCTGTTATTTATTTTTCAAAGTGTTTCCTACACTTTGGAAGACTGTTTTCTTTTATTGAAGGAAATGCTTTCCAAATATTTGCACCCACCACGACTTGAACCTGCAACCATTACATTACGCAGACTGCGCTAGCTAATTGCGCCACAGGTGCCTGTTCTACCGTGATGAATTTATGGACAGCATCTCTTCAAATCAAATCAATCAAATCAAAGTACGTTTATTCATTCGGATATTAGCAAGATATCTCTTTGAAATGTCATTTTTTTAATATTTAATCTACTCTACTGTAGCGTTCGCGTTTGCGACTGAGGTACGTAGCGACAAATCTACCGGACCCTTTGCAGATTACCGGTTTGTATTTTTCCATTTACATAGAAATAAATTACAATGTTAGATGAAGCTTCCAAAAAAAATATCTGATTCTGGATAAAATTAAAACCACATCATTTGAAGTCATAATCCGAAAATAAATTCTGAGAAAGTAAAAAAAGATACGATGTCTCTATTATACACTTTTAAACATCAGTTGTCTAGCCACTTACCTTCCATAATATTTTTGGGCGAATGACAAACGAAAGTTGAAACCCTTTGAAATTCAATTAAAAGTTTGTTGTTGAGAGATAAGCAACGCTCTACGCTCGGTAACAACGGATATAAATACAGTCGGAAGTGAGAGATCGAGTTTGATCTCTCTGAGGTACTGAGGTAGAACACCCTATTATTCTATAACTTCGATATAAACTATGTCGTATGAATAGGTGCCCTGGTATTGGTTATTATATTACACAATTTAATTGATTTACTTCTTGTCGTCGGTTCTTAAATTGAAAACAATACTTTTGCCCAGTGATTGAACAATAATCATATGCCTTGATACTTTACGTTTTTGAAGTCAATTATATATTTTTTATGTTTCATCAGTTTTAGTGCATTTTCTGCTGTCACAAAAGTACATTTTGATCGAAAGTGAAATATTTATGGCATTTTAAGAACCAACCACGTTCATCACTTCGAAGATCCTCATCAGATCCTTACCAATTTTTTACAGGACCAACTCCACGTTTATTTAAAAAGAAATCATAATAATTGGTTAAAGTCGTCTTCGAGTAATCGAGTAACCTTCTCCTTTTCTTGAAGTCGTTTAAAAACGACATTTGTCAACATAAATTAGTTGATATTATACTCATATTATTTCCGTAGCTGATCACAATATCACTCCTCTGACAGTTTAATCCGAAGCTTCGACAGTTGGGCGCGATAAGAATGACATGTGGCCCGCCCTGGGGTTACACTATAGGTATACATACATTCATATCTGTTGACAAACACTACGGCCACTGAACTGAAACTAAACAAGTACGCTGGAATTGCTATACCTTACAAAATGACATTAGATCTTTGTGCCGATTTGATTTGGTGATGGTGATGATGATGGTGACCGTCTCCGAAACTATTAGTTCCATGGACGGTCACCGACACTTTCAATAGAAAACGCGCGACAACAGCGCAACATGGCGCAAATCGCAAACGAGTCGGTATCGGTCGTGGACTTAAATGGAAATGTTTTGGAGCGTTTGGGACATTATTGTTACGGAAATGTTCAAAAATCAACCTGCTTATTTTAAAGACTTAAGGTGCGGAAACGATTCGGTATAGGTCGTGGACTTAAATGGAAATAGTTTTGGAGCGTTTGGGAAATATTGATTTTTGGAGCTTTTGGGACATATTGTTACGGAAATGTTAAAAAATCAAAGTACTTACTTTGAAGACTTAAGGTGCGGAAACAAGTCGGTATAGGTCGTGGACTTAAATGGAAATAGTTTTGGAGCGTTTGGGAAATATTGATTTTTGGAGCTTTTGGGACATATTGTTACGGAAATGTTAAAAAATCAAAGTACTTACTTTGAAGACTTAAGGTGCGGAAACGAGTCGCTATAGGTCGTGGACTTAAATGGCAATAGTTTTTTGGATTTTTGGAGCCTATGGGATATATTGTTATAGTAGTAATAAAAATATTTATATTCATTTATTCATTTACGTACAAATATTAAATTAAATATAGTAGTAATCGTTTTGTAAATTATTAAAATAAAATCGCTGGATCGTTCTTGATGCAGAGATTTGCCGTCGCCATTCAGCATGGCAATGCTACTAGAGTTATGGATACCTTTTTACCTGAAACGGTTAGGGGTGGCTTATTTGAATACGTTTTATTTTTATTTTGTAATTTTTTGATTCTATTTCGAGGAATAACTTGTTCAAACTTTTACCTAAATGGCAGGACATTGTTGTATGGACCAGTGGGATAACTTAACCAAATTGTGCTCCCTTTCAAAGGAGAGCACCGCTCGCGCTGTATAAGTTCACCTGACTACGACTGCCAGTTTCGGTCTTTATAAACCTTAATTGTCTACTGGTTTCTGTACATAAAACTACCCATAATTTATCTAATGCTGGGTGCTGGATGTTAAGTTTGTAGACGGCCTCTGTAGCGTGTCAGACGCATCTTCAGTTGTGACGCAGAAGGTTGGGGGTTCGATTCCCAGGGATAATAAAATTATTTATGGTAACTATAATGTTTGATTCTGCTTGTAGCTGTTTCTACAATATGTCGTATGTCACATATGTCAGTAGGTATTTAAAAAAAAAAATGTACTAAATCGTTTTCTAGTAGGTACCTACACACGATACAAGCCTGTTTGCTTAATTTGGGGCTAGATTACGCTGTGTGAAACGTCCTGCAATATTTATTATTATAGTCTGAAATCTCTCTAAAACTTGTGCTGAAAGCCCCTCGTCGTTTTGGCGCAATATTCGGAAAGGTATTAAACACTTAACGCGCTCGTACCGAATCAATTTATAGTAAAACTTTTGTTTATTCGGACTACTCAGTTTTAATCGGGCGATAGGTAGACGTGAAATATGGCTGTGACTTCTAACAACCTTAGCAAAGTTTACGTATAGACCAGAGTTTAGAGTTCTCATTGTCCACACAGCTGTGTACAAAAAAATAATAGAAAAATAAAAGCCAAACTTTATTATAATATAATATATTTAAAAAAAAAATTGATACATTAGCATTAAACTAGAGTTTTTCGTTCATAAATTCGGTAATCGGCCGATGAAAAATTTGAAGTGTGGACTGTGGCTATATAGTTAGCCGAGTTATGGTAAATCAATAACATAATGGGAAAGTTTGTTTTGGCAAAGTCCATAACTTAATCTCTTTAAATCTTTTTTACGACCTTATTTCAATAAAATTTTATAAATTCAGTTCAATGGAAACGCTGCTCGGAATGCAACTGTTTGCAATTCAAATTTTTGTTGAAATAAATCGTGCGATGTATTATACGAGGCCGTGCCGTTGTAAATTGTAGGCAAGGAGTTAGCTCCGATATTACAATTTGTACGTGAGTTATTTCTTAAATTGTGAGTAGGTAATTCATTCCACGTAGGTAGGTATAGCTACGACGCGAAATACGATAAAAGGGGACAGCCAAATTTAAAAATTCAAGACAATTTTTGTAGTAAATACTGTACTTCTAAATTTTACACCTAAAATCACGCCCCGATATAAAGACAGCAAACTCCCTAAATCTTATAAAATTCTTTCTGAATAATGTAATAAAGTAACAAGACCTAGAATCAAACAATTTAGTGTAGGTACGTACCTAGGTATCTCGTAGCCAATATTCCAGGATGACGTGTAACATTCTCCCATACCTCCAACACGTGTATACTGGTGTCTACTCTAAGTAGAGAATTATGGCCGCACTGAACTACGGATCGAATATCTCATACGATGTTAATACATTTTCCGGGACGGTAGCGTGCGAGAATGGAGCAACACTTATTTTGATACAGTTTTTTTATTAAAAACCAAGTAACGTGAAAGTACTTACCTATGTTAAACTTCAGTCGTTTTCTTTAATACCTACATTATGGTTTGATTCGACCAAACTAGTATAAGGAATTCTTCGCATAAATCGTCATTTGTTTTCATTAAACCGCTCGAGAGTCTCTTGAACTAAAGACGATTTATGCGTAGAATTGGCTTATTTCGGTTTGGTTAAATCGAACCTAAGAAAAACAAGATGTTCGTACATCAACCTCACTACATATATTTTGTCTTTATTTCTCTGTGAGTAAAGAACAGATAGGTAGAAGAAAAAAAAGTACCTACCTATGCAAGCTTGTATGTTTTCTACAAACGAGCGTTCACAAGTCATGTGTTAAATTTCCTACATTTTTCTACAACTTATGTGACCTTTCTAACTACAAAACACGTGATTAAAACCAGGCAAAATACTACAAAATGTAATTTTAATAGTTTCTGTTCTACCTTCACAGTTATTTGTGAAAAACGACCAAAACATACATAGACGCATCCAAAAGAACTGTGGGTAGCTATAGATACCGCGGGAAGTAAGCATGTCATACATACAATTAACACAATATTAACGTCACATCACTTTCATTTACTTTTGAAATCCACGATAAAAATTTAAATGAGAAAATGTATGTTTCTCTCTGTTATTGCGCATCCTTCTATATTGCTTTAGTATCTAGGCATTATTTTAGTACTTACCTACACTTAGCAACACTAAGCATCCTCGCCTTGTAGTTTCTGCATAGACTAAGACTCCCTATCTCTTCCCATAGCGTGAGTGTCGCAAAAGGCTACTAAGATTTATATTTTCCTTAACTGACAGTAGATATTCCAGTAAAGTAGAAAAGTCCCTTTAATTCAGCGATCGGGAGTCACTTACCGTTCGACTGTCCAGTGAGTTGAGTGCAGTGGAAGGATCTAAACCTCGATCTCGCATTAACGTCGCTATCACAGGCTTTATACAAACTACGTACGTTTACACGCGAGTGCAGGCTAATGGGAGAATCGATACACCACTTTTTTTTTAAACACGATAGTTGAGTGTTTGACCGCTATTTCATATGTGATCGAAAATATATATAGCACGCTCCTTCCTTATAGGAGCGTGCTACAACACGAACGAGACCGCTTGGCGGTACGACTCAGACTGGTAGGTGGTAACAAGCCGAGGCCAAAGTGTTGTAATGAAGCAGGTTGTGAGACCTACCTATTAGCAGTTTATGTCCTTGAACAATAAAAGATAAGAAAAGAAGAACAAATATTTAATAAAAGAACAGATAAGAAATAAAAAAAAGAATGAATAGTGAGGGTAGAAATGGAGTTGGAAGAGTTGGAGCTGTAGATATCGTTGGAGTTCAGCGGAGTCTTCTTGTAGTCGGAGGACGTCAGAGGGTCTGCCTTAGGTATTCAAATGGTTCCTCTAGGCTTAGGAGGAAATTGCAATCGGAGGACGTCAGAGGGTCTGCCTTAGGCAGAATTTACAGGCTGAAGAAGTCTGGAGATTTCCTCTTGATAGAGCTTCGTACTTCGAGTAGGTATGTAGATAATCATTTTCAATTTATAGTTCTGACGGGCAAAGATATATTATCAACTATACAGTTTAACAGACTAGGATAAAATAATCACTTTTAGCGGACAGAGATATACTATCGACTATCTAGTTCAATAGCTGAGGATATAATGATCGTGAAGTGATCTAGTTTCGGCTTATATAGGTTCGGTATCCGAAATATTCAAAATCTAATGTCGAAAGGAACAGTTTTATTTTTTAATATGGCCAGTGATATCGCTAAATAAGAAAGGTTGAAATTATTTCATTATAAGACTTTTTAGGTAAGAGCAACCAAAAAGGAAAAAGCATTAAAAACTTTGTGAAAAATGACAGAAAGAAAATAAATTATGTTTGACATGACATAAATATACCAAATGTAAACAAAGAAAAATATCAATAAAACTTGAGTAAATTAGAGATAAATGGAAATGAAAGCATAAAAACCACGACGGCAAAAGGTTCACAACTAAACCTAGCATGTAAGTACAATTCGGTGTTTCAATGAACAAAAAGAAATAGGAATTGTAGGCAAAAGCAATCCTCACCAGAAATGAATACCACAGTGTCCTACTAAGAAAACCTTTTTTGTAACCGTAGCCTTATTCTTTTAGATCCGGGCTACAGGGCCCAAAAAGTCGCACTCAATAGTTTTCGAGTCTATTTTCATACATAAACATAGACTTGAGTAAGAAAACATGATCATTCGCGGTGAGAGACTAACTAAAAACGTTGCCAAGAAAGGAAAGCGAACCTGTAACCCTCTGCCTAGCTTTACCCAACGCGCCACAGAGGTCGTCAAATTAAACTTCCAAGCGCATAGAATTTAGTGATTGCCTTTTTATTACTGTAACTGAAAGATATTTAACATCTACACAACAATAAAGGGAATACCTCAATATTTTGCTGATAGTTAGTAGTGTGACATAGCTTACAAAGTTTCCCTAATAAAAAGTCTAAAACTAAGCAACTAAAGTTGTAAAGTGTTTGATGTCTGACACCGCTTTATAGGTTTTTGAAAACAAATGCAAACAAACAAGGAAGTTACAGGGTTGAGAATAAAATAACAACTAAATTAAATTAAAAAAAAACCCGGCAAGTGCGAAACTCGCGCACGAAGGGTCCCGTACCACTATCACAATTGGGTACCGAACCCTAAAATTTATTTATTTATTTATTATTTATTTATTTACTTCCATACAACCACACCACTAAAAAAAAGAAAAAAAAAAAACTTTGGCACAAAGACAATCTGAAACTTATAATTAAGAAACTCTTTGGTAAGTGAAGGCAGACTGGTATATTTGACAGATAGGGCAGCCATTTTGAATTTCATGACCTACTCGATTCGATGTTTTTGAAACACGTTTGTTGTATGGGAGCCCCCCTTAAATATTTGTTTTTAGTATTTGTTGTTGTAGCGGCAACCGAAATACATCTTCTGTGAAAATTTCAACCGTCTAGCTATTACGGTTCATGAGATACAGCCTGGTGACAGACGGACGGACAGACGGACAGACAGACAGCGAAGTCTCAGTAATAGGGTTCCGTTTTTACCCTTTGGGTACGGAACCCTAAAAAGAATCAAATTAATTACAATACCAACAAATATAATTTAAAATAAATAACCTATTACATAATGCAGCAAGCGACTCGCGTGATGAAGTTTACTAAAATAATTTTCTGTCTTTTAGACGTTAACCCCCTTACTAAACTTATAAACAGCTGCCTATACGGATCGTTTACTGTCTTCTTCTTTTCGTGTAGTGGTGTGGCTCACCTGGTGTTAACAGTTTTCGGGTCGCCCCTCGGGAGACCTCTAACTTGACCTAACGACTGCTATCAGAGATAACAACCGGGACCAACTGCTTAACGTGCCTTCCGAAGCATGGAGGAGCTCGACAAAATGAATATTTGCCACACAAATTATCAGTGGATAATTCATTTAGGGGACTTTTTTTGGGTGACTACCCATCAAAGTAATGACCCCGCATAGCGTTGCTTAACCTGCACGACAGTTCATGATCAGCAGGTGCAGCTAGGCCAATAAGCACCTCACTTTGGGTCCAATGAGTCCAATTTACTGTGACATGGTGTTCGAAATTAACAGACAGAGACAAACGCTGCATACTCGTAAACTAGTAATTGTCTAAGTAAAGCAATGGGGTACATTTTTAAATATCTTTGCAATACATAAATGAATTATAGTATGTTTCACGTAACTTGATGGTGGAGTGGCGGTATGTACTATCAGGTGAGTTATGAGTGTATTACGTAGGGAGGTCGGTCAGCTGCCGGGCGGCCGGGAGTCGCGCGCGCGGCTATCGCGCGCGGACACCGTGCGATGCAGCCCGATTGATTTATATCCCTTATCGCCACCAATTTGTATGAAAATCATTATTTATTTACTACCGGTGGCATATTTTAATTTACTTTCTTTATTAATGAGTTTACTTTGGTTGTGGAGGAATTCGTTTTATTATTGCATACTATCACATGTGATAGTAAAATGTACCTACATTACATTATCAAATATTTATTATTTATTCTGTAACAGTAGACGTGCGAACTAGGTCCCAGGATGATCTAGTTCCTACAAACAAACAGTTTGGAAACAAAGTAATATTTTAATTGTTTCCTCTATGTAATCCAACAGTTCCTGCAACACGCAATGCAACTTTTGCAATATTTGTACATCTACTTTAAGAGGAAAGATTTGTATTTGTGTGTGTGTATGTTTGTAATGAATAAACTCAAAAAATACTGTGCCGATTTCACAAATTCTTCACCATTAGAAAGCTATATTCACCCTGAGTCACATAGGCTACTTTTGATCTCGATATTCGAACGGGATCGCGACTTATGGGGTGAAACCGCGGGACGCAGCTAGTATTATATAACTGAATTCACTCTATCCGATTTATTCCAAGCCACAGATTGTATTCTGTGTAAATTTGTAGAAAGAAACTACGAAAATATTATAGGTACAACCAGTTTGAGATATTTGGTAATTACGGGATGTGCCTCGTACCTAAACATTCTGAATAAAGATTCATCTACAGACAATAATAATTTAAATTGGTTTGGTTTGTTAATTTAGTTGTACCTATGTGTTTTTTTTTTAATTTTATGTTGTTTTTTTATATGTTTTGTGAATTTGTACTCATATTTGTCTTTTCTGTTAATAAGTTAATTATAATAAGTTTAATATGTTACTGAATTAAATACCTACTTTATTTATTAAGATTTATCTAAGCTTCGAAATTTGTTAATAACTTGTGATAACTGAAATTAAAATAGAAGTTGTACTAAAAATGATTTAGTAGGTAAAGCAACCCGATCGATGCCGACTGATAATATATGTACGTCAGTTACTTGGAACTATATTAGACCTATATACATTTTACTAAGACGTTAGCACAGAGTGAGAAGCCTGACAGGCAGGACAGACTTTGGACCGCAAAATCAGAACTGGAATGGGCTGAAACATGTATTTATAGAAACCCTGAAGCAAGCTAACGCTGGTTTGCCATTTTATTTGTCTGCGCAATAGTTATCGCAGCCATAAAGAAGAAAGCCGCAACTCTACATTATAAATAATATAATAAATAACGTGAGTATTTATTTAAATCTAGACGTATTTGTAACAACTCGCCAACACACAACCTTTCATTATTTCACATTAACGTCCACGTTTTGTGCGAGAACGCAAACAATGCCTGCAACCTGCAACCGGACACAACACGGCTACAAAAAGCTTTTTGTTTAGATTTATACAAATTTCACAATATCCCGCATAATCTAGATTTCCGGCGGGCTATTTGCTCTGCTACCTAACTGAATGTTTGAACAACAAACAAAATGGCGCTTTAACAATTCAGAGGGAAAAACGTAATGTTTGTTTGAAACGAAAACCCATCTAGTGTTTGTTTTATCGATGTTCTAGGAACAGAGGTGAATTGAATTAATTGGTGTGTTTCTGTTTGATGTAACAATTTGTATTCCATTTGTTTAGGAGTGTATGGGAACTAATATTAACTGGTATCACTAACAAATAGTTAATTAGCGGCCGACTAGTGAACAATTGATCACTTTTAAACAACATATTTATTGACATATTTCATTATTTATATTATGTCCATAACGTCAAACAAACAAACATTACAACAACTACCGGCTGTCTCGACTGCGAAAGGCACGAGAAGGTATCCGTCCAATAGAGGACAGTTCGTAGCAGAGCTACGAAATCCATATCTTTATACAAATAAAGGAAGCACAGATCAAAGTATGGAGCTATATTTTAATTTGAGCGATGTTGGTCTAGTGGAAGATATCCATTGCTCTTACGGTAAGGGAAAACATCGTGAAAAAACGGACATGTCCTAGGACTCACCACGGTCCGAAGTCTTATGTCGACGTTTCAAAAAGATCATGTATTTTTTTAAATTCAACATTTTCGGAAGTTCAACATTTTGGCACCAAATTTTTGGATACATTGCTGGAGAGTTGAAATTTTCACAGATCGTTTATAACAACCAATACAAATCTAAGTGGGGTGCCCATAAAACGTGTTTTTTTTTGTGATAATGGTATTCCGCCTCGTGCGCGAATCTGACTTACACTTGGCCAGTTTTTTATTTTACAACTGATGCTTTGTTACTTATTTACTTCGACCATTCTATGCATTACTAACCATTAACACCAAAACTAAAGACTTATTATAATACACCTAAACAGATCGTCCAAACTCCAGTGAAGCGATGACGTGACACGGCAGCGTGTCCGTGATACGTGACTACAGGTACAGACGTCAACAGAGCTCACCGAGTGATTCGTGACGGCTTACACGCGTCCGCTTAGTCCGCCGGACTTAGCGCCTGACGACTTGACGACTGTCGGACAAAGACCGGTGTAAGTGGACGACAAGATATGCTGGGATTATTGAGTTCAAGGCGACTATCGACGCAACGACGGACAAGACTGGAATCACAATTCTTTGTAATTTTAGATTAGGGGAAAGCTCTGAGGAGTCGCACGGAATTTCTTCCTGTATTTTGTCTTTGTCTGTCACTCATATTATCCTCTCTCGCTCTTAGCAGATACCAATTGACATATTAAAACAAATCACGTAACAATCTCCGATTTTTTTTGGGTTTAAAACCCTCTGGGAGCGCATCGTGCCAGACCTGCCATCGCGTTGGCGTTAACGCGAAACTTGTTCATCGAAAGTTGAAGCTTCACATTATGGCCGCTAGAGGCGCTCATCTATTTTCCATACAATTTAAAACATATTTATTTTTTTATACTTTCCGACTGAAAAAAGAAACTAATATTATTATACCCTTCCTTTTATCGCGCAGTCAGGAAAAAGGCATAATATACTGAATACACCAACAAACACTCAAGTACCAATTCGTGTAATAATTTCATGATGTGTGCAAATGGTGCCTCTAACCAAACGGTTATACAGGATGTGTTGATTCGGAGCTGTGATTGTAGTGCAGCGGGGCGAGTCACGCGGGCTAGCGGGCCGGACCGGGGCGGGGCGCGGGTGACGGCGACGAGCGAGATTCTGTTAGTCGCTCGAGCGAGTGAGCGTAGTTGGATACGTGCGGGGCCATGAATATGGCGGGAGGACCCTTTCATTTTGATCCTGCACCTTTCTGAGGTTTAGGTGGTGAGCGGCTTTTTTGCTCCATTACCTCTACTATTACATCTATTACATTACCTCATCTGGAAAACAGGTAACGTCACTTGGGAACGAGGCAGCTCTCCTTTATAGAAAATCGAGCTTTGGGGACAAGATCTATCTGTAACTGAGCCCTCCCTAACCTAAAATGTTTTGAACAGATGATACACTGTAGATCCTAACTTCACAATGTATTTTCGGTTTCAAAGCAATGAAGTAAACGTCTGTTGTATGTTTATTAAATTCAGTTAGATCTAGTCATAGCCCGACTTATCCTCTAAACTGTAGACGTATGCAAATGCGTCGACTACGGCTGCAGAGTGCCAAGAGCGGCTGGGTATCGGGGCGCGCTGATAACGCCCGAAGATGGCCGATTGTACGGCTCGGCATATCCGAGCGTCCGCGTCAAGTGTATGGCTCACTGCCTCCGACGCAAGAATTAGGTCATATTGCACAAACGAACGTTGCGTGGCTTAATTTTTCAAATTCGTTTAAAAAGAACTTTTCCGCTGCACATTCTTTGTACAATTGTTTCTTTTGAGGGAAAATACAATTTATATTTAGCACCTGTTGCTTCTTCCAGTAAAACAGGTCAATGTTTGAGTCACAAAATTTAAATCATTTTGACTTACATCTTCTTCTTCTTCTTCTTGTGCGATTTTGCTGCTGACTCTATCAAATTGTTTTGGAGTCAAAGTGGACATGAAGTATGAACATATTTTTACAAGAAATTTAATACCTAAAATCGCTTTGGAGTCGACAGTGGACAAATTGTATGGTCGTAAAAATAGGTTTTGGAGTTAAAGTAGCATAACCCATAAAAATGAAACGTTTTCCGTTGTCATGACATCACGCGTGAACGGCTGGACCGATTTCGATAATTCTTTTTTTGTCGTGTTTGCTATTGTCAGGAGAAGGTTCTTATGAAAGAAAAAATGCTAAACCGATTTTAATGAATTTTATTTTTTATACTAAACGACAGGACAACGTATGTCGGGTCAGCTAGTTTAAAATAAAAATAGACTAAGGTTTCGGTTAGTTTTAGTCACACAATCTAATTCGGCTTGTTTTGCTAAAAAACGTCGGAACCCTACAGCCGGCCACGCCGAAACCGATGACATAGTAAATCGTCGGCTGTTTCACTAACTTTCGGTGTAGTTGTGGCTTCGAATCACCAGCTGAGTTCACCAGGTTACCCGATGTGATTGTCCATAAATTATTAGATAAATATTTGTCTTTACTTTACAACTTTCAGCAAAGTTTCAATTGTAGCACGGTATATTTAGTTAGATATAAAACCTTTTAATTTTAACTAGGTTACCAGTCAGTATCTACCTGGAATTACTTTATTTACTTGATCAATAAACTCTCCCGCTGTTGAAGCATCTTCGCTCCAATTTCAGCTGAAGAACCTGTTTTGATCGGACGCTACTGAAATAAAGTCAAATCTCTCAAGGGCGATAGAATGACACACCTACGCTAAACTAGCCCGCCTACGTACCTACTTCTATTTACATGAATTTTATTTCTGATACATACCTCTGTGTACTACTTACGTGAAGCATTTCTTTGAGGTACATGTATTTCCATATGATCCAATATGATATTGTTATAATCTCAAAAACATTTTCGCTTTCATGAAATATTTTCTTGGCAAAATATCACATTAATGTTGCGTATCTGTGGAGAAATATGTATTTATTAGACGAGCTAACGATGAAGTTATTTGAATATTTAAATAAATATATCGTTAAGCGCGCTTTCGCTTATCCTCCTTAAACGGCCTAACGAGGATGTTTATAAATATGAGGGAGGGCGCTAGCGTCGTCTGATTCAACAAACACATATAATATGAACCCTATGTAACATATACACAACATAACAACATGTAAGTATTGTTAGTTCTTTTTCTTGGCACATGCAAAAAGCTTCTTGTCAAGCTGTAAGAAGAGTGGTATAATATTTCCTCGCAACGGTTTCGACTCCAAAATTGAAACATTCGCACCCTTTCCCGGCGCAAATCGCTGTGTTTTACAAAATATTATTGGGTTAATAACGAGCGAAGCTTTAACGAAACCATTTCTTACCGACAAAGCAAATTTCGAGACTTCAACTCGACAAATAGACAAACTTGAACCATTACAAATAAGTTAGTCGTCGACTATTCTAGTGTTCATCCCTTTGTAACACCCAGACGGACGTAAAGCTGGTCAAGTGCTCGTAAAACACACACAATACTTCAAGCGTGGTGTTACCTCGTGGAGCTGTTAACTTGAGAGTTGGAAGAACACATGCATCATGGAGGCTGAGAGCGTGTTAATGATACCTACTTATGTCTAAAATTAATAATGAGCAAACGAGTATAATAATTCCCAAAAGTATTTTGAATTTGGAAGTAAGAGGATAGTCTCCATTCTCTTTCCCCATACAAACGTAGTTTAAATTTTCTTCCCTGGATAAAGACATTAGAGCAAAATATGTTTATGCCATAAAACCTACATATATCTGTCATGACAATGCATCTACCTTTTTATTTTTATTTTATTTTCTGATTAAAATAATTAATAAAAAATAATAAAATGAAATAAATAAAAGGTAGATGCGTATCAGGATCAGTGCAGGAAGCTTCACTTTCTCCCTTTGTCTAACAGACGTGATATTGCGGACGTCATTTTTCTTTTAAAGATTGCGTCTAATAGTATAGATTGTCATAATTTGTTGGACAAGGTTCATTTGAGAACACCCACAAACACGCGCGCGTCCAAAGTGGCATTTGTGCCGCGTGCTAGCACTAGTTATAGGCAAAACACATATCTGTTGCGGGCGTGTAAAACTTTTAATGACCTAAGTGACTTAGTCGAACTGGATCTATTCTGTACCGGCGTTGGATCGGCGAGGCGGCGGTTGAGCAACATATTTTTTAACGTTGATATTATTTAGTTAAGTTTTTATTTTTATTTTATTATTTGTAGTTGGAGGTAATTTGAATTAGGTCTTTGAGTTTTTCTTTGTACCTAATCTTAATAATTATCGTTGGTTTTGTTTTGTTTTGTTAGGATCACACGAAAATTAATGTTCTGTAACTTAATCGTGGAATCCTTTAATTGGCTTTCTGTTGTTACTTTAGTTTTGTCTAGTTTTAAGGAATAGCTGTTGGATTTCCAAATAAATAAATAGTCATGACAGATATAAGTTTTATGGCATAAACATATTTGCTCTAATGTCTTTATCCAGGGAGGAAAATTTAAACTACCTACGTTTGTATGAAGAAAGAGAATGGAGACTATCCTCTTTGTTTTTGTGAGACGGAGCAAAAATAGAAAATAATTCCTACTATTTAATAATCCTATGCCTAGAAAAATACTAGGTCTTTTCTAATATAATTCTTCAAACGATTATGTACCTATCTACTTCACAAAGAACTTTCCCACGAAATCACATAATATTGTATGTCATCTTATTCCCCCGTTCACAACAACTCAATCCCATAAACAGTATTTTAATCTGAGTCGAATAACTATAAAACCGTTGACAAATTCCGGCGCACATAACGTCGCTTGTAGTTGCTTAGAGCGATACTCGACTGCGGTGCGGTCGCGACCCTCGTAAATTCACCCCTAGAGCCTCCACACGCGCGCGGCCACGGTGCCCTGTCGTTATAAATACTAACCCGAGACTGATGTTTCAATTATAGGGAATAGAGGAAACATTTCGAATGCCGACCTCTGAAGCTAGATATAGCTGGCTCTCCGCGTCGGACTATTCGCTGAGCTACGACGCGTCGCAAGGTAGCTCGATTACCTACCGCCGCGCCGTGAATCTGGGATCTGTTTAATTTACCAAATTTATTGTGCTCCGATTGGGATACCAATCACAAATGGAAATGGATGAACCCACTGAGTTTCTTGTGGTTTCTTCTCATCGGAGAGCGCGTTCCGAAACCACTGTAAAATCTCGACATTTCTAAACGTTCAATGTAACTTGTACATCGTTCTTAATTAAATATTCGACTTTGACTTTATTGAATTAGTCATTTATGGACTTTGCAAATTTGTCTTTAAGAAAGGCTGATGCGCACATCGAGCCGCGCCGCCATAAACGGCAACGTGTCGTTAGTTACGCCACATTAGGCACAGCTTCATAATGCATATTAATTCCACTATTTAATGTCGACCCAATAGAGTTTTGCCACAGATATGTGTCTGCTCTGTGAGTTTTGCATTTTGAAACCCCACCCGATGCGCTACAACTACAACCGACCGACGACACGCTACCGTTCATGGCGATGCCACTTTATGTGCCCATCTGTCTTCCCTAAGTACTTTGCGAAGTTCAAATGACGAACTTAATCTCAATTTTACACAACTTTAGAAGAGCACAATTTTAAAGGACGCGTCCTTTAACAGATTATAAGGTAGATACAGAAACACTGTGATCAGAAACAAACATGTTAGATGATTTATTCTTAGTTTAGTCAGACTAGTAATCCAAGAGTAGGAACTAGGAAACACTTTAAAATAAAAATCAAGGTGATATTTATTCTTGCCAAACAACAAGTAGGTAGGTACCTAATACTCTGTTTGTTTGTGACGATATACCTACGTATAATTGAAAAATTGTAAATAAAGTGTCCAAAAATGCCACAGTACCTAAGTTTAACTGACACAATTACAAACCTTAATGCTTCTCATAGTCATACTAACCATACGTAACAACTTGTACCCCAATGAGTTAAACTTAACTGTAATCGAGTTCAACAAGTAATCTTGAATCACATATTTAGATTCCAATACTTCTTTGATACCTACGTAGACACCTTATAGTAGTACCTATATAAATTTAATGTCTTTGACAGTAACGCCTTCAACAAATTGATTTCATAAATAACTTTTACAAGTAATTTTCTGTTTGATTAGTTATTTTATTAACCATTAGCCGTTTCCGGCGCCGTTTCCGTGTGTTAAGTGGTTTTTGCGGGCAGTAACCTGAGGGGTGGAATAAAGGCTCATCCGGTGGACGGAATACGATAAGGCCGCTCGCACACGGTACCTTTGAGAGACGGGCGCGGTGCCAACAGACATTACGAAATTGGGTTTGTAAAAGTTTCATTTAAAAAACCCGGTCAAGCGGGCTCACGGGGTTCCGTAGTTAAAACGATTTTCTTTTTACAGTTATTCGTCCTTTACTCGCTATTTGTGCAATGCTCGTATTACAAAAACTAATCCCTGAATAAAAAAAAAAGGTTTCGTGCACTAATAAAAAATGTTGTACGACAAACGGCAGACCATACTTTACCATATAAGAGAGATCCGCGAGGTCCGGTTGTGGTAAATGGTCACACACACCGGATAAATTCCTTGCGATCCTATCCTGGTTATATTACAATACAAAACATACCTACAATCCCACTTACCCTACATGTAAAGTAGAATTTATTTTCTCCTCGTGCTCCCCCTACATCACCTCCTGATTGCCAGATTTTAGCTTTCTAGTAGCAATTAGTTTCTAAGTCTCCTAATAGCGAACAGGGAGAAACTACAAAGGTCCATTGTTAACGGAACCCCCAAAAGTTTTGCAATTTCAATTTTATTAATTTATTTTAAATTCGCGAATCTGCACTCGACATTTAATTATTGGATATTTTGTAATTATTTTTGAGCAAAATGCAATTTCAAAAATCTGCGACGAAAATAGAGGCGACGTAGGTCACGTGAACCTCACATATACCTACTAGCAGTTACCCGCGATTTCACCCGCGTACGTCCCGATCCCGTGGGACTATGTATATGAAAGGAAAACCCTTTCATATACCTACAAATTATAAAGATCACAGTCTCTTTTCATGTCTCTTGCACCAGCATTGTAGGTTGTCCGTTGATATAATAATATAGTTCAGCCAATCAGTCAGGACCTGGAATTTTATATGTGTAGACTAGCTGTACCCCGTGGTTTCACTTACGTAAGTCCCGAAATCCTTTGTTAGTGGAGACCTATGGACGGAAGTCTACACACCAACGAGAATACACTCTACAACATGTCTCTAGTACCAGCGGCTGTGCGTTGATATAATAGTTCAGTCAGTCACTCAGTATGGACTTTGATTTTTATACGTAAGTATAGACAACTGTTTATGTATTCTGTGGTATAGATGAGTGAGATTTTGTCTGTATGAGAATGCGTTGTACAGTACAGCTATAATTCACCCTTATTTCTGTGGCGCGGATAAGAGCAAACTAATCCCTCGCAAGTAGGACACGGTCGCTTTTGATTGTTAGAGATGCGGAGTTGACAATAAGATTAAAGCCCCTCACAACACAACACACAGCTAACACTTATCCTTTGACAAGATATTCCGCACTGTACCACATAGGCATGCCTTTGAAGATATTCAATTTACTGTTGAGTACAGCGGACTAGAGAGATTAATAAAAAAAAAAACAAAAAAAATACATCTTTTATGTTTTGACCGTTAGGTATCTAACAGTGTTGACGTTGACGTCGAAAGGCAAGTGTTACCTCTAATCTATTTTGAACATCTTTGTCATAACCTCACAGGCTCACACACATCATATCTCGCAGATTGGTATAATACTCTCCGAACTAAGCTGTTCTCTCAAACAGTCGGAACCCAAGTGAACTAAGCTGTGGATAACCTTGCCTCTAGTCTACTTTGAACATCTTTGTCATAACCTCACAGGCTCACACACATCATATCTCGCAAATTGGTATAATTCTCTCACACAGTCGGAAGGCAAGTGTTACCTCTATTCTAGTTTGAACATCTTTGTCATAACCTCACAGGCTCACACACATCATATCTCGCAGATTGGTATAATTCTCGCCGAACTAAGCTGTGGATAACCTTGCCTCTAGTCTACTTTGAACATCTTTGTCATAACCTCACAGGCTCACACACATCATATCTCGCAAATTGGTATAATTCTCGCCGAACTAAGCTGTTCTCTCAAACAGTCGGAACCCAAGTGAACTAAGCTGTGGATAACCTTGCCTCTAGTCTACTTTGAACATCTTTGTCATAACCTCACAGGCTCACACACATCATATCTCGCAAATTGGTATAATTCTCTTACACAGTCGGAAGGCAAGTGTTACCTCTATTCTAGTTTGAACGTCTTTGTCATAACCTCACAAGCTCACACACATCATATCTCGCAGATTGGTATAATTCTCGCCGAACTAAGCTGTTCTCTCAAACAGTCGGAACCCAAGTGAACTAAGCTGTGGATAACCTTGCCTCTAGTCTACTTTGAACATCTTTGTCATAACCTCACAGGCTCACACACATCATATCTCGCAAATTGGTATAATTCTCTCACACAGTCGGAAGGCAAGTGTTACCTCTATTCTAGTTTGAACATCTTTGTCATAACCTCACAGGCTCACACACATCATATCTCGCAGATTGGTATAATTCTCGCCGAACTAAGCTGTGGATAACCTTGCCTCTAGTCTACTTTGAACATCTTTGTCATAACCTCACAGGCTCACACACATCATATCTCGCAAATTGGTATAATTCTCGCCGAACTAAGCTGTTCTCTCAAACAGTCGGAACCCAAGTGAACTAAGCTGTGGATAACCTTGCCTCTAGTCTACTTTGAACATCTTTGTCATAACCTCACAGGCTCACACACATCATATCTCGCAAATTGGTATAATTCTCTTACACAGTCGGAAGGCAAGTGTTACCTCTATTCTAGTTTGAACGTCTTTGTCATAACCTCACAAGCTCACACACATCATATCTCGCAGATTGGTATAATTCTCTCGTCGGAAGGCAAGTGTTACCTCTATTCTAGTTTGAACATCTTTGTCATAACCTCACAGGCTCACACACATCATATCTCGCAAATTGGTATAATTCTCGCCGAACTAAGCTGTTCTCTCAAACAGTCGGAACCCAAGTGAACTAAGCTGTGGATAACCTTGCCTCTAGTCTACTTTGAACATCTTTGTCATAACCTCACAGGCTCACACACATCATATCTCGCAAATTGGTATAATTCTCTTACACAGTCGGAAGGCAAGTGTTACCTCTATTCTAGTTTGAACGTCTTTGTCATAACCTCACAAGCTCACACACATCATATCTCGCAGATTGGTATAATTCTCTCGTCGGAAGGCAAGTGTTACCTCTATTCTAGTTTGAACATCTTTGTCATAACCTCACAGGCTCACACACATCATATCTCGCAAATTGGTATAATTCTCGCCGAACTAAGCTGTTCTCTCAAACAGTCGGAACCCAAGTGAACTAAGCTGTGGATAACCTTGCCTCTAGTCTACTTTGAACATCTTTGTCATAACCTCACAGGCTCACACACATCATATCTCGCAAATTGGTATAATTCTCTTACACAGTCGGAAGGCAAGTGTTACCTCTATTCTAGTTTGAACGTCTTTGTCATAACCTCACAAGCTCACACACATCATATCTCGCAGATTGGTATAATTCTCTCGTCGGAAGGCAAGTGTTACCTCTATTCTAGTTTGAACATCTTTGTCATAACCTCACAGGCTCACACACATCATATCTCGCAAATTGGTATAATTCTCGCCGAACTAAGCTGTTCTCTCAAACAGTCGGAACCCAAGTGAACTAAGCTGTGGATAACCTTGCCTCTAGTCTACTTTGAACATCTTTGTCATAACCTCACAGGCTCACACACATCATATCTCGCAAATTGGTATAATTCTCTTACACAGTCGGAAGGCAAGTGTTACCTCTATTCTAGTTTGAACGTCTTTGTCATAACCTCACAAGCTCACACACATCATATCTCGCAGATTGGTATAATTCTCTCGTCGGAAGGCAAGTGTTACCTCTATTCTAGTTTGAACATCTTTGTCATAACCTCACAGGCTCACACACATCATATCTCGCAAATTGGTATAATTCTCGCCGAACTAAGCTGTTCTCTCAAACAGTCGGAACCCAAGTGAACTAAGCTGTGGATAACCTTGCCTCTAGTCTACTTTGAACATCTTTGTCATAACCTCACAGGCTCACACACATCATATCTCGCAAATTGGTATAATTCTCTTACACAGTCGGAAGGCAAGTGTTACCTCTATTCTAGTTTGAACGTCTTTGTCATAACCTCACAAGCTCACACACATCATATCTCGCAGATTGGTATAATTCTCTCGTCGGAAGGCAAGTGTTACCTCTATTCTAGTTTGAACATCTTTGTCATAACCTCACAGGCTCACACACATCATATCTCGCAAATTGGTATAATTCTCGCCGAACTAAGCTGTTCTCTCAAACAGTCGGAACCCAAGTGAACTAAGCTGTGGATAACCTTGCCTCTAGTCTACTTTGAACATCTTTGTCATAACCTCACAGGCTCACACACATCATATCTCGCAAATTGGTATAATTCTCTTACACAGTCGGAAGGCAAGTGTTACCTCTATTCTAGTTTGAACGTCTTTGTCATAACCTCACAAGCTCACACACATCATATCTCGCAGATTGGTATAATTCTCTCGTCGGAAGGCAAGTGTTACCTCTATTCTAGTTTGAACATCTTTGTCATAACCTCACAGGCTCACACACATCATATCTCGCAAATTGGTATAATTCTCGCCGAACTAAGCTGTTCTCTCAAACAGTCGGAACCCAAGTGAACTAAGCTGTGGATAACCTTGCCTCTAGTCTACTTTGAACATCTTTGTCATAACCTCACAGGCTCACACACATCATATCTCGCAAATTGGTATAATTCTCGCCGAACTAAGCTGTTCTCTCAAACAGTCGGAACCCAAGTGAACTAAGCTGTGGATAACCTTGCCTCTAGTCTACTTTGAACATCTTTGTCATAACCTCACAGGCTCACACACATCATATCTCGCAAATTGGTATAATTCTCTTACACAGTCGGAAGGCAAGTGTTACCTCTATTCTAGTTTGAACGTCTTTGTCATAACCTCACAAGCTCACACACATCATATCTCGCAGATTGGTATAATTCTCTCGTCGGAAGGCAAGTGTTACCTCTATTCTAGTTTGAACATCTTTGTCATAACCTCACAGGCTCACACACATCATATCTCGCAAATTGGTATAATTCTCGCCGAACTAAGCTGTTCTCTCAAACAGTCGGAACCCAAGTGAACTAAGCTGTGGATAACCTTGCCTCTAGTCTACTTTGAACATCTTTGTCATAACCTCACAGGCTCACACACATCATATCTCGCAAATTGGTATAATTCTCTTACACAGTCGGAAGGCAAGTGTTACCTCTATTCTAGTTTGAACGTCTTTGTCATAACCTCACAAGCTCACACACATCATATCTCGCAGATTGGTATAATTCTCTCGTCGGAAGGCAAGTGTTACCTCTATTCTAGTTTGAACGTCTTTGTCATAACCTCACAGGCTCACACACATCATATCTCGCAGATTGGTATAATTCTCTTACACAGTCGGAAGGCAAGTGTTACCTCTATTCTAGTTTGAACGTCTTTGTCATAACCTCACAAGCTCACACACATCATATCTCGCAGATTGGTATAATTCTCTCGTCGGAAGGCAAGTGTTACCTCTATTCTAGTTTGAACATCTTTGTCATAACCTCACAGGCTCACACACATCATATCTCGCAAATTGGTATAATTCTCGCCGAACTAAGCTGTTCTCTCAAACAGTCGGAACCCAAGTGAACTAAGCTGTGGATAACCTTGCCTCTAGTCTACTTTGAACATCTTTGTCATAACCTCACAGGCTCACACACATCATATCTCGCAAATTGGTATAATTCTCGCCGAACTAAGCTGTTCTCTCAAACAGTCGGAACCCAAGTGAACTAAGCTGTGGATAACCTTGCCTCTAGTCTACTTTGAACATCTTTGTCATAACCTCACAGGCTCACACACATCATATCTCGCAAATTGGTATAATTCTCTTACACAGTCGGAAGGCAAGTGTTACCTCTATTCTAGTTTGAACGTCTTTGTCATAACCTCACAAGCTCACACACATCATATCTCGCAGATTGGTATAATTCTCTCGTCGGAAGGCAAGTGTTACCTCTATTCTAGTTTGAACATCTTTGTCATAACCTCACAGGCTCACACACATCATATCTCGCAAATTGGTATAATTCTCGCCGAACTAAGCTGTTCTCTCAAACAGTCGGAACCCAAGTGAACTAAGCTGTGGATAACCTTGCCTCTAGTCTACTTTGAACATCTTTGTCATAACCTCACAGGCTCACACACATCATATCTCGCAAATTGGTATAATTCTCTTACACAGTCGGAAGGCAAGTGTTACCTCTATTCTAGTTTGAACGTCTTTGTCATAACCTCACAAGCTCACACACATCATATCTCGCAGATTGGTATAATTCTCTCGAACTAAGCTGTGGATAACTCGGCTAGTTTATATGCATAGCCTGTTAGACATCAGTTATTCAAGTAATATGTTATGGACATACCGTCCATTAAACTTCGCCGCAGTTGAACGGGCCTCGATCACAGAGCGCGCACGCGTTGGTTTAAACTATTTTAAAGGGCCTTTTTGTTTTTAACCGACTTCTAAAAGGAAGAGGTTTATAATTCGGTGTTTAAGTGTATATGTTAACGGATATCTCCGCTGTTTAGGACCCGATTGTTTGTTTTTAGAGTTCCGTACCCAAATGGTAAAAACGGGATTTCCGTTACATCAAATACGAAAACAAAATATTAATAAAGCAAATTCCATACAACAAACGTGATTTTTGACATACCTAAAACGCAACGATACCGCGATGTATTTTTACTACTAGCGCCATCTAGTGATAGATTGGCCCCAGAAGTAAAATTAATTTAACGTTCTCATTGCGTTCACGGATTAGTTGGTCCTGTGTGCATTTTAGGATTAGCACCCAATTGTGATAGTGGAACGGAACCGTTCGTGCACGAGTCGGACTCGCACTTGGCCGGTCTTTTTAATAGGTACTATTATATTTTTGATTGATAATATAAAAGAGATGAGAGATGTCAATTACAAAAAATCTAATCAAAAATTGTTTAAAAAATAACTGTCTCGAACAAAGCAACACACACTTCTTTTCCTCCTGCATTTGCTGAGATGTTGGCAGTTTGTTTGTTTGAAACTGTCTTCAAAAACAACAGCTTCAGTTTCAGCTGTCTTCTTTGTTCTTTGTTTTTGTTCGGATTCAAATAGGAAACTTGAAATTTTTTAGGTATTTAAAATCTTCCTGTGTGCTCTTAGGGCTCCGTACCTCAAAAGGTAAAACAGGAACCCCTATATTTTCCTCCTCCCGACTGCAAGGGAAGGGATAACTTGTAATAAGTTTTCCGCGCGTATATTTATAATATTCTTCACATTTCTACAGCTCATAAAGTTACTTTATTGGACTAGAAAGTCAACTAAAGCAAGTCCTTAGTTTCCAAGGAATAAAATGAGATAGGGGATTGTAATTCAACCTTGTAACGGTTAGGTTAGGTTAGGTTAGTACTACTAATACTAGTCCAAATTACTATCAATACCATTAAAATTGCCAATTTGTGACCCATTATTAAGAAGACTTGAGCTCCAATTGGCCGCGTCCAAGTCGCCAATTGCCTTCTTTTTTCATCTATAGGTACTGCACCACCTAGTGCGGGAGAATGCAACTGATTCGTTTTTGAGTCATTTTAATAACTTGATGTTTTAAATCTTGCAACTTATCCAACTAAAGTGCAGTTTTAGTTGAAAACAATGAAATAAATTGTCATTTTAAGAACTCCACACTGTTTATCGAGTTATGGCCTCGATCGAATCTAAATTGAAAGAAGTTAAAAGCGTAAAATCCTGCAACTCAGTTCAGCTTTAGTTAAAAACAAATAAATTGATAATAAACCACGTTCGGTTCCGACTTTATTACCCCAATAGTAAATAATCTTAACGACCATTATTGTTTATTTAGCTGTTTTTTACTAGCTGCGTCCCACGGTAACTCGCTTAAGTCATAAGTCCTGATTCCGTGAAAATATCGGGATCAAAAACTCCTCGATAATGTAGCTTGCTATTGGTGAACGAATTTTCGAAATCGATTCAGTAGGTATACAGCATAATCGTTACAAACAAAAGAATCTTTCCTTTTTAGGGTTCCGTACCTAAAGGTAAAAACGGGACCCTATTACTGAGACTTCGCTGTCTGTCCGTCCGTCCGTCCGTCCGTCCGTCTGTCACCAGGCTGTATCTCATGAACCGTAATAGCTAGAAGGTTGAAATTTTCACAGAAGATGTATTTCGGTTGCCGCTACAACAACAAATACTAAAAACAAAATAAAACAACTATTTAAAAGGGGCTCCCATACAACAAACGTGTTTCAAAAATAACAAGGAGTCAGGACAGGAACAGGTACAGGAGGACAAATCGAGTTGGTCATGGAATTCAAAATGGCTGCCCTATCTGTCAAATATACCAGTCTGTCTTACTTACCAAAGAGTTTCTTCTATGTTTCAGATTTTCTTTGAGCCAAGGTTTTTTTTTTTTTTTTTTGAGTGATTCGGTCGTTTGATGGGAGTAAGAATCGAAGATAAATATTTCATATTTTCCTATAAAATTTAAAAATTGGTTGTTGTAAACCATTTTAGGGTTCCGTATCCAATTGTGATAGTGGTGCGGAACCCTTTATGCGCGAGTATCGCACTTGCCCCGTTTTTTTATAATATTTATTAAATTAATAAACTTTTTAAATTCACACGATTTGTTAAAACATAGTTACCTTTTCTCGGGTCGCGGTATAATAATACGCGATTAAGACTCGGGAAAATGTATCTAACTATTTATCATGTTTCTCGAAAATGTAATTAACTAAACGACTAATAATATAATCAGTATTTCAATGTTACCTACTACCTACTATACTCGCGATACAAAACCACCAGTTTTGTATCGGTTTTGTATAATATATATTCCTAGATATTCCATGTTTATAGGTACGTAACCTTAGATGGGTGTAGGCAATAGCCATAAACCTTCTAACACCAATAGTGGCACCATTCACGGTGAATTCCGACAAAAATTCCCAATAATGCACCGAGGCTTTGCGAAACAGAATTAACTCGTCGCTACGTGTTGGTCTGTTGCTGCTGCATTGTCAACTCTATGCTGTGGGTTTAGGGTGTGAAATGCGGTGTTTGCGTCGTGTGGACTGTACTATATGGGTGAAAATAGTGAGGATTACAGTATTGTTACAGTGTTCGGCATGCAGATGGAGAAGTTTTTGTTGATATTTGTAATCCCTTGTCGGACCTGTACTGCATGACAATGGCAAAACTGTAATTTGTTCACATAATCATTTTATTTTACTCGGTAAATCCGGATTGTAGTTTGGCTGCCCGTTTAGCTTACGGCGAATTTAATGGCTCTGTATGAATACTTTTTAATTACAATTTATTAAGACTGTGTCGGCGTGATAATTACCTACCTAGTATGTATTAACCCAAAACTTTAACATGAAATAAAACTAAAATACTAAAACAAGGCAAATTAACTAATTCCAATATGAAATAGCTAAAGTAAAAGAAGTGGTTGCCGACAACCCGAGATGCAATAGATAAATAGCAAGGCTTATCCGCTGGGACAAGAAACTACCAACCTTGGTATCACTAGACGCAGAACAAGACGCCCAGACAACCTTAGAAAGACACCCCCAATTTAATCGTCTCAAAAACTTGCGGTGTAAACAGAGAGTAACGTTGGATTTATTTGTATTTCCGTAGACAGTTAGTCACTTATACTGATACCCATACTCGATCATAGAAATTGACCTACTGTATGTATTGCGTACATGCACTGTGTACAAATTCCAGTTATTCACATACAAGGGCAACGTGGCATGGGTTAGCAAACCGCAGGTTACACCCTCGCCCATACCGACCCACTGCAATCATTACACTATGTCTCTATATACGTACACAATATACATATACACATACCATACATATAATATATATACCTAGGTAGTAGGGTGTCTATCGTTTTGATTAGATTATTTCTTACCTTTGTCAGAGGAAAATAAATATGAATGGGCACGTGAAATCCAACCTGCCTCACAATCAAGGGCGATATTGGCTACGAACGATGTACGAATACGTTTTTTTTATTACATACTAGCTGTGGCTTGCGGTTTCACCTGCGTAAGGTCACGCAGGAATATTGGAATCTAAAGAAGCTTATGTCCGTCACATATATCTCTATACCAAAATGTATTAAAAAGGCATGAAAACATAACAGACAGACAGACTTTCGTATTTATGTTATGTAGGGATAACCTACATTCTGATCTCTAACTGTTGATATGGTCTAAGATGAAGCACGCCGAACAAAAAGTAGCTTCAAACAAGCTTGAAGACCACCAAACTGTACACGCCAGAAAATACAGTCTGAGGCATCTGCTTCTATTCCCTCGTAGTGCGAAGAAGGAATGACGATGCGTAACGCTGAACCTCGAGGACCTCCATTAAAAAGCCAATTATTTCCGCCGACTAAACTTAAGTTAGGTAAATTACCAGCTCTGCACGGACAGTTTTTATACGTGTGCGTCCACTGCACACTGCACACTGCACTGTGCCAGCTATTCTCACTTATTTGAAACAAACTGGCGAGCGGTTTTACTCGATAAAACTCGATCCCGTGGAAATATCGGGATCAAAAGTAGCCTATGTTACTCCTCGATAATGTAGCTTTCTTTTGGTGAAAGAATTTTTGAAATCGGCACAGTAGGTATTAGTTTTTGAGTTTATTCGTTACAAACATACAGACACACACAAAAATACAAATCTTTCCTCTTTATAATAATATTAGTGTAGATATAAATCATTGGACGAGTGGAAAATACTTTCAAACATTTGAGGGGACAAGGGGGCGAATTTCAGGGGACGAGACCCAAAAAACTACCTACATACCAGAGCCTGCAAGTGTAATTAAAAGTTCCTGCTGGTCTCATTGATCTGGCCGAATGCCCTGGATGCTACAATTGGTCCACTATCCAACAATAGCCACATGCAATCTATACTATACTATACATAGCCTATGTAAGATTTTCTATGGAAAACGCAATCCAATCGGTGTCCAATCTTTTTCCGCCATAGAAGACCTAAAGTTCTGTTGTTTCTATTTGTAACGGATTCATTGGTGATTAACGAACATACCACAGGCTTTAATATCGGCAGAAAGTCAATAGTTTAAAATGGAGCTATATTTTAGGTCTTGAAAAAAAAGCTCTTCCTAGCAGGATTCAAACCTACTACATTAGTAGTATTTAGTGCCATCACGTAACAGGATAAGTTATGGAAAGGAGTAAATAGATGGTTCTACCTACGAATTTTATATTAAAATTCTAGAGTGTAGGAAAGGAATGCAAGGCTGGCACCACAGAACTCTGGTGGTGGTCCCGGGGCGGTTTGGGCGGTGTTGGGCGGATTGTGTGTTTGTGGATGAGATAGTGTTTTAAGTAAAAATTTTTTTAATGTTTATTATTTTGTTTATTATAACTTATTTTTACAGATAGACAAACAGACAGAGTTACTTTCGCTCTTGTAATGCTAGTAAGGATTATTATAGTATAGATTATTGCTCCAGTTCCACTTTTCTTCAATAATATATATGCGACAATGTAAATCACATGATTACTGCAAAAAAAAATATACAAAAAAAACCCCATGAGTTTCTTGTGTCTTCTTCTCATGTCATGGAGGTCGCGATCCGAAGACACAGTAGAGTAGATTAAATATAAAAAAAACTGACATTTCAAAGAGATATCTTGCTAATATCCGAATGAATTAACGTACTTTGATTTGATTTGATTTAACGATCAAAAAAAAAAAGCTGAATTGCCAAAGAGAGCGTAAACATTTGCAAAAATTAAATAGAGTTGATGTTGATTATTTTCTTTTTTATGTTGCCTTTCAATTTAAAATTGTGTGCTTATTAAATTCAAAATCGTGTTTGTCTCAAAATAGTCTGCGGAAAATCAGTTCTTTCAGTCTCTCCCTTATACAACCTATACAACCTATAGCTATCCAAAGAAATGAGCAACAAAGTAATCGGCAAACAACAGTTGTTTGAAACCAGATTGATTAGCGAACCAATTGTTGTGCTGTCAACCGGAGCCGATAATGACGTCATTTTGTTTGTTGTCCCTTGATGAGTTGTTTGTGAATATTATCGCTTGTTGTTCATTGGGTCAATCAAATTGTGTCGAGAAGCGAAACGATTGCTTTTTAGGGTTCCGTACATAAAGAGTAAAAACGGGAACCTATTACCAAGACTCCGCTGTTCCCACTCTGTTCGCTCCCAACTGGCTGTATCTCATGAACCGTGATAGCTAGACATTTGAAATTATCAATGATAATGTATTTCTGGTGCGGCTATTATAAGTTGGGTTCCATAAAACAAAAGTGTTTTTTGTGATAATGTTATGGAACCCTTCGTATGACTCGCACTTGGCCGGTTTTTGAAACGTTGAAGTAATTGTAGCAACTATGTACCTATTACCAAGACGTCTAACTCGCCTGTGCAAGTGTGCAATGCCTCTGAAAACACATTTTGTTTTGTAGGTTTTAGGAAATACTGATTTTCTACTGAAAGTCTAATATAAATAAACTAGCTGCGCCCCGCGGTTTCACCCGCGTAAGTCCCGATCCCGCGGGAATTACGGGATAAAAAGTAGCCTATGTGTTATTCTAGGTGTCCAGCTATTCCATAATATTCCAAGTTTCATCGCAATCGGTTCAGTAGTTTTTGCGTGAAAGAGTAACAAACATCCATACAAACTTTCACATTTATAATATTAGTAGGATGATATTCTTTGCAATTCACAAAACTAGCTTCGTCATGCGGATCTACTTGACTCTATAGCGGTCTCGGTGAACGGTGAGGTAACCTGTTGGAATTTAGAGTAGGTGGTGAATAGCTATCCTTGTTTCGGTTAGTCATTCTTACAGCTATTCTTACAACACACTGGTAGGTGTTTACAACTTAGTGGATTTTGTGTTTCCAGATAGGATATTCACGTAATAAAATTATTTGAAAGTATCATTTCAACATCATATCAATAAAATATCATTGCCGTCTTTAATTTCAAATTTCACCGTTTGTCAACGTTCACTTTTCGATCACATTTTTGAGTCAATAAAATTTTAATAGTAGTCCAATTTCAAAGGTATAGTTTCATTTCAGATTGTTCGCAATTGCAATGATGTTGAAATGAAATTATGACAATTCTATTAGTTACAAAAATAATCCACAAGTAGCCGTTGAGTCGGCTAGATAAGTAATTAAAATTATTATTTTCAAATTAAAGTTAAAATAGGTAGAAAGTGAATAATACTAATATTATAAAGAGGTAACGTTACAGACAGATTCACAATGGTCATTATTTCACAATTACCTAGTTAGTTAAATTCATAATTTTATTACACAACACATGATATTTGTCGTCCAAACCAAAGCTCAGCATCGTTTGACCGTTTAGCAAAACGCAGACCGCAGACTAAACAGTCGATCGAGAGCCCGTCGACCGTCATGTTTGAATGCAAAACAAAAACGTAAATAAGCTTGAAGTCGAGAAATAATAACTATCACACTGCGATATATGAGGAGAATAACAAGTTGTTATACCTACAATAGATAATTATAGACAATAGACACTTGTAAATAATGCTTGCTGATTTTATGTACAGACAAAGTATTAATAATTGGTCTGTAATTAGGTAGGCTTGCCCAACACCTATACCACTTTCCTAACACTCCCATAGAGCGATGGTAAATAGCAGACATAACTGTTTTCTTTGCTTTTCTTTTTCCTTGCAATAAAGTTTTTTGCACAGAAAGAGTATTATAGATAGAAAGGTGTTAGAATAGCTTTATAGAAAGGTGTTTCTATAAGGCATAACATTGCGTGCATGATAATTTGGGTGAAAATCCTTATAAATATCAATAGGTCATACATCATTGTCTTCTTGAAAGCTATCAAACTGCCGCGTTTTGCGTTGCGGGCCGACAAAACTCGTGAAACCAACCATCGGCCGACGTGAAGTGCCCCGTCTAGTTCCGTCACCTAATGTAGGTATAACATGCAATAACATCAGCCGGGTCGTTCAACACTAACCGGCTACAATGAAAATGGGCATCGTTGCGTTGTGTGAATACCTACTGAATACCTACTGTTTTCAATGTTTTATGCAACGCAACGCGACCAGCATGATACAACTGCTTTGTGAACATGGTGTTAAATGATCCACACGGTTTGACTAAAACATGCTCATGTTTTAAAGTGTCTGATTAAAATATCAGGCATGTTTTTAACCTTTTCAAAAACACCTAATAATGTGCATTTGCATAATTATAATTATTATAATAATTATGAACAGTTAAATGTTTGCACATATGAGTATGACTAACCAGTATAAAGTCAAGCGACATGCTCCCCGCTCTAACCTACTATGTCTTGGAACCGGTGTGCAGCGAGTGAAAATTTGTACTTTTTATTACTAGGTAACTGTTGTTTAGCTTAGCTCCGCATGGTCAAGCCATTTTTTATACTATTACCAACTATTATGAAAGCTAACCTAACTAGCAAGCTATATAACCTCAAACTATCTCTACGACGACCTCTGTGGCGCGTCGGACGAATGCCCGACTGCAATGCAGAACGTTGCGGCGTTCGAGATTTGATTGTAACAAATATAACTATTTCTTTTACTTACGCTCTTGTTCATTATTATTTATGTCCTTTTCACTCTTTTTATAAATGTCAGACGTCGAAATCCTCCAAAAACACATTTACTAAAGTAGGTCAACTTTTCGCTCCTTGCTTTCCACATGAGACTGGCCAAATTGCTTTAAGATGCTGGCAGAAGGCCATAAAGATGAATCGGAATCTCAATAAACAATTTATGAATACACCTAATGTTAAACCTTACTAAAATTATAAAGGTTAGAGTTTGTGTAAGTAAGTAAACGAGAACCGACTGAACCGATTGCGATAAAACTCGGTATGCAGATAGCTGGAGACCCGATTTAACTCATAGGCTACTTTAAATCCCGATATTTCCGCAGGACCAGAAACCACGGGGCCCAGCTAGTTGATGAATATAATTCAAACAAGTTATTTATTATTTGAAAGACGTACCTATACTGTAGTTGATAGACAACCAACTCTGTTTCAAGATTCAGCTTAATGTGGTTTTAAGGGTCATTAAACACCCGGTAAATCCCTTTTATTACCTGTCGTACGTGACTTTACTTGCGGTACGTATCATTTAGGTAGGTACACCTACTTAGCGAAACAAAAAGTTTTTCAAGTTTTTATGTCGTGTACGTGATCTAATTTACTTGATTTATTTATTTAATGTGGTTTGTAAAGGATTGTTTTTTATCTGACATAATAAAGGAGAAGAGACAAAGTATCTGTTTGTAACATATCAAAAATCTATAAGGGTTCCGTTTTTAGCCATTTGGCTACGGAACCCTAAAAACAGACGTCTGGAAGAGCATTGAAATATAGAGGCGAACGTCCACCGCCTACTATAGTATGTTAGTTTAGGATACCTCCCACACCGAGATGACAACACTTAGTTTTTAACCCCCGACGGAAAAAGAGGGGTGTTATAAGTTTGACGTGTCTGTCTGTCTGTGTGTGTGTGTGTGTGTGTGTGTGTATCTGTCTGTGGCATCGTAGCTCACGAACGGATGGACCGATTTCAATTTAGTTTTTTTTGGTTGATAGGTGACTCTTGCGCGAGTGTTCTTAGCTATGTTTGATCAAAATCGGCTTAGCCGTTCATAATATATGTGGGTTGAAGCTCGACAATAAAAATCGAATGTTTTCAAATATGCCCGAGTGGGGTATCAAATAAAAGAGCATAACTTTTGTGACAAGAATGTGCATGTTTAATCAAAATCGACCTTACAAAAAGGGTGAAATAAAAAAATTAAATTAAAAATTAAAAAAACCCCCGACTTAAAAAATCTTCAAAGTTAAAACAAAACTAAACTTTAAAAAGGTAAAAATAATAAGCCGAAAACAAATTTCATGTCTCTGAGTAGGTATGTGGTACCTTACTTTCCCGCGTCAGGGGACGCGGAAACGAAATTAGAAATTAGAAATTAGAAATTGTATTTATTTGCCTGAAGTAGTTTACAATAAGATCTTATAAAATAATATAGCGCCTTACTTCGTCGAAAATTCGACATACAAATATAGTTAAAATAATATTATAATTGTCACAAAACTGCATTTATCCAAAAGTTATTTAAAACTATACTAACTTTTAAACTATTATAATCATAATTCAAGAATGTTTAAAATAAAGTTATTGATTAGTTCACAATAGTCAATAATTATTCGAAGTTACTCTGCAACATGTCAAGATAAGGTAAAATTAAACAAATAAATTCAATTCAATGTCAACAACTATAATAAATAATACAATTTAGCAATCTATAGGAAGTCATTGATTTGATAAAAACATTTTACTACTAACCATGACCTAAGTTTTCTAACAAACTGCTTGTACGGGAGCTCTTTAATGTCAGTAGGTATTTTATTATAAATGTCACCGCACATTGTGATACAATTTTTTTGATACATTACTATTCTAGGTCTTACAGGCAATACGAATCTATTAATGTTTCTCGTGCCCCTAGGAAATATTTCTTTTGCAGTTGTAAACAAATTAGGGTGTAATTTCACAAACTTGGCTGATTCAAATATGTACATACATGCTAAAGTAAGTATATTATATTTCTCAAACAATGGTCTGCAAGACTCCCATGGTGGAATACCAGCTATCGCTCGAATACACTTTTTCTGCGCACGAAAAGCTATTTTGATGTCTGTAGAGTTACCCCACAAGATTATCCCATAGTTTAAAACTGATGATATATATGCGTGGTACGCCGACAATAAGGTCTCAAGTGCAGATGTTTTTCTAAGCTTATATAATACATAAACAAAACGATTTAATCTATTGCATACTTTACTAACATGGCCTTTCCAATTAAGATTTTGATCAAGTACAAACCCTAGAAATGTAGTTTGCGGGACTTTACATATATTTTGACCCTTGCAATTTACTTCCAATACATTGTTATCTTTTCTATAATTGGCTGTAAATTGCATATAATTAGTTTTACTAGTATTTACTCGTAGGTTATTATTTTCTAGCCAGGTCACTACATTTTCAATATTATTGTTAATGTCAAGAGAATATGTTTTATTGTCAGTTTTTTTATTTGAAGTTAATATAATAGAAATATCATCTGCGAATAGGATACATTCATTTTTTATGGTATTGGGTAGGTCATTTATATATAATAAAAATAAAATAGGTCCTAATATACTGCCTTGTGGTACGCCCGACTCAACTACTTTCAACTCTGACCTGTAATGTACGACTGTATTATTTTTATCTAAATTTTGTATTTCGACACACTGCTGTCGTCCTACAAGATACGATTTAAACCAATCCAACGTTATGCTTCTTATACCATATCTTTCAAGTTTTGTTAATAGCTGCTGATGTGAGACAAAGTCAAAGGCTTTTGTCATGTCGAAATAAATAACAGTGGTTTGCCTACAAGAATTTAAATTCTCTATAATAGCTTTAACTAACTTAAAACAAGCAAGCGTTGTTGATTTTCCTCTTTGGAAGCCATACTGACTCTCACAAATAATGTTATATTTTTCAATGTAGTCTTGCAACCTTTTTTGCATAGCTGTTTCAAATACTTTAGCGATAATGGATATCAACGTTATTGGCCTGTAGTTGTCTAGTTTTGTTTTATCACCTTTTTTGTATAAGGGTTTGACAATTGATATTTTTAAGAAGTCGGGAAAGATACCTTGAGTGAATGATAAATTTATCAAATAAGTCAACACCGGTGCTATTTCATTCGAAATATCTTTAAGTATTTTAGTTGTGATGTTATCAAAACCAACTGATTGTGTATTTTTTAAACCTAAAATGATCTTTTGTACTTCGTCACAACTCAGTGGAGCCAGGTACATAGTATTACAAATGCTATCTTGCAGAGTATTTACTACTTGAGTCTTATTATTATCTATCCAGTAACTATTAAACATTTTTGATATTTCAGTTGGATTTTCAACGGTAGTGTCATCTTTGCTTATACATGATATATAGTCTTTAGATTTAATAGGTTCAGATATGCCTTTTATAATTTGCCAAGAAGCTTTGCATTTGTTTTTTGCAGAGTTCATAAACTTATTATTGCATAATTTAATTGAATTATCTATACTATTTCGGAGAATACGTGAGAAACGTTTGTAAGCAGTTTTAGTCAATGTAGATTTATTAGTATAATATTTGTAACGTAACGTTCTTTTCGTCTTACAGCTAATTTTTAGGCCTTTAGTTAACCACCTTGGTCTTAATTGATTTGTTTTAATTTTATATCTGATATTAGGAAAACAAAGTTCAAAAAATAGGGTTAGTAAATCATGAAACTCTTTATATGCGTCATTTAGATTATTATGAGAAAATACCTCTGCAAATGATAAATTTTGGATACACTCTTTAAATTTTGTAAAATTTTCGTCGCTTAGGTCTCTTTTATAAATATAGTATTGAGTCATAGGTGTAAACTTAGTATAATTAGGGATTGTTAGCAACTGTGCTGTGTTGTGGTCAGAAATATATAAGTCTAATAATTCAGGTGTGGCAGAATCTACATTGCTTATTATGTGATCTAAACACGAGTTTTGCCGCGTAGGAGCATTGAAATGTAATTTTAAGTTATAATTTTTTAAAATATCTTTAAGTTTTGTCGTGTGGTTATTCGAATCCAGCGTATTAATATTTAAGTCACCAGCTATAACTATTTTTTTTAATTTGTATTTATTTGTTATAATATGTAGAGTTTTGGTGAGTTTTTTAAGGAATAATTTTATCGATTTTACATTTCCTTTCTTTAATGAGGTTCTGTAAACACACACTACAAGTAGATTATGATAAGTAAGGTCTATTCCACAACATTCGAAGTCAATGTCTACCGTGTGGTCATTGAGAATCTCCAAGGTTTTAAAAGGAATCCCACCTTTAACTAGAATGCATGAACCTCCTCTCTTTTGCTTTACGGATCGACAGTAGTAAGATGCCAATTGATAGTTAGGTATTTTTATTGATTCCTGACAGCCTTTTTCTACAAATGTCTCCGTAAAACACAAAATATCTGGTAGTTTGTCTTGAGCTAGTAGCTCTTGCATATTAGCTTCAATCAAATTTAATTTACAAAGTAAACCCTGTGCATTTTGATGGAATATTTTTAAATTAGAGACGAAAAAACTGTTTATTTCTTCCTGTAAATCTAGCCTCAGTTTGTGTACCCTGATTTTTTAAAAGAACTCTAGTTTTAGGAATATTATTTTTTGCGTTGGGAGCAGAAATACCGATAGTGGAATCACTAAGATTATGCAAACACGCTAGCTCTAAGTTACTTAAAATTAAGCGAACAGTACGACATAATTCGCTAAAACTAAGGTAGGTCTCATCACCTCCAATATATATGCAGTTTTTATATTGTAATGCTATCCATTTTAACATATTATTTAGTTGTAATTCATTTAAATACAAATTTTTCCTTATTTCTAATAGTAAAATTTTAGATTTGATTGACTTAATAAAAGTGCACAAGTTGTCTTGGATAGAGAAGGGGTTTGTATCGTTTTCACCCACACAAATTATAACCGTATCATTAGAGTTTATGTCGAATAATTTTGCACTAACAAGTATGTCTTCTGTTCTTGCACCAGGCTTTATAAAGGCAAAGAAAATATGGTTGATGTTATCATTCCTAGATAGTCGCGAGGCCATTCCCGAACACCGTTGACTTCCAAAAATAAATACTCTTTTCATTGGTAGCTTCGTTTCAGACATAATATTATTCAAATTTTCCCGCTCCTCTGAAATATTTGTACAATTTTTTATAGGTGAGTTATTGCATTCTATCTGCTGTTGTTGACCTCCAAGTACGACCAGTTTTCGCTCTCTCCTTATCTCTCTTTCCTTTTCATTTGAATTTAAGGTGGTTTGAGAGTTCTGTCCTTTACACATCGGAAAAAATGACGATATTTGGGTGTCAGTCGTTACCTCAGCCTCAGGTCTTATTGGAGCGTGTGGGAAATTTTCCCCAGATGGTGGCGTCGTCATTGCGGTGAATGTGTTAGAGATGGTTTCTTTTGCTAGAGATGTATTTGCGAAATCTTTCGTCAGTTGACGTTTAGCTTTTTTCTTACTAGAAACAGATATGCTCTTTCGTAGTGACGATACTGGAGTAGTTTTACATAGTTGTTTAAGTATAGATACTTCTTGAGTCAATAAAGATAACTGTTTTTTCAGGTCTATATTTTCCAGTATTACGTTGTCTAGCTCGTTTTGAGTACTTTCCAGTGAAGCTTTCAATTCATTCATTTCGGTTTTTATCTCAGTCATACTACTAGAAAATCCGTGTGTGGATAGATCTAAGCTTTTTCCTAACAAGTCAACCGAGCAAGACGAGTTTAAGGAGTTGTTGTTGCTGATTCGTTCCATGGATTTTGATTTAGTCAACTTAGGTTTTCTTTTCGTTACATAATCCAATTCATTCAAAGTATTAATTACATCCATTTCTATTTTTCAAAAATAATAAAGTATAAAAAAAAAAAAAAAAAAAAAAAAGCAGCAAAAATGTTGCGCTGAGCAGGTCTTGAACTCTAGTACTCGTTTTCTAAGTACTATGTGCGCAGACGTTGAAACCCCTCGGCCACTAATCTGTTAGGCGGAAGCTCGAAAATCCTGGTTAGTTAGTAGTTCGAGTTTTTGAAATGCAGTTGTCAAGGCCGTTGTTCTCTCAGTCAGTGACCCGAGATGACAATGCACACTCCGATCGCACCTAATGAGTCACGTTATGCACAACATTTCAAATGTAGTAACGTTTATTATAGAAGTATTTTTGGAATTATAGCACTGGTTTAAAGATTTTTAGTAAAGTTTTTATGTTAAATCGCACTACGTGGTTCAGGCTTTAGATTAGTTTATAGTTTTTCCACTAACTAGCACTTTTTACACAAATTTTCAATTATAATTACGGAGCAAAGTTATACGTGACCACTTAGTTTGGCGCGCGCCTAACATATCCGTTATATGTTAGGCGCGCTATATGCTAACATAACGTTAGATAGGTACTATAAGCACGGGTACGTTACCATCAACTTCTGTGATACATGCCCGCGGCCCCCGCCGCGGGAACGTAAGGTACCACATACCTACTCAGAGAAATGAAATTTGTTTTCGGCTTATTATTTTTACCTTTTTAAAGTTTAGTTTTGTTAAAATAGCATACCTACATTATAACTGTGGGGTGTCAAAACAGGAAAGCCATTCTGAAATTAAAAGAGCAGATTTATTTTCAGAAGGCATGCTTGAAACATCCGCCTATACAGAGTAGAATAGACGTAATCCCTTAGCGCTTTACTGCTTAACCCCTCTAATAGAAGACCCTTGCCCTATAGTGAGCGATCTGTCTATAACTGATCCTGGGAGGTGCCCTCGAGTGTGGACGACAGGTAGAGTGGACCTGAAACGCCTCGAGGCTGTCAGTACGCTACAACATATATTGTTCGTTCAGTTATATCAGGGGTTGCTACATAGTAGGACAATTAGCAGGCAAACAAAAAGATTATATTATAAAAGTTAATTTCAGTTAGTGCGAGAATGCCACGGCGTCGGTGTAGTCCCCTGCTAGTTGCTCAGGACAGCATCCACTCACCAACAACGAACTTACCAGTATTGTGGCAAGCACTCTCGTGCCTCCATCTAGTGCGCGAGTCATTCTGCAGAGTGTAGCCGCTCCCTGCGGGCCGTCTCGCTTGTTCTTCAGACCGTATAAGTGGGGAAAAAGGAAAGGCCTACTAATGGTAATCGTTTCTAGGAATATATCCGCTCGTATGCAGTTTCATTGCAATCGGTCCAGCAGTTTCACCGTCAAACGAAGGAGTCTCAAACATTGATATTATGTCTACGTACAAAATTTACATAGTAGACTATTTTATTCTAATATTAGCTTCGCATGATTGCTGCATACAGCCAGCGTCATAAAAACCCCAGGTACCTACAACCTACATGCATAGATAAATAATGCTGGTTATAAATTAAAGCCAGAAACAAAACGCACTCAATATTTATTTTATTGAAGCTCGTTCCCTTAATTACGAGAGAACATAAAATTTATACACAAACGACACCTGTGTTTTTATGATCACATATAAAAAACACGAGCAACCACCGACCGCCCGCCCGCGCCGTTAGGACGCACACAGACTCCGGGCTTTAAGTCGGCCGATGGGCGGTAGTCCGATGAAACAGCGGCGACGTTGTTTCGGGAGCTAGTAGGTCTTTTTTGCCTGAAGTAGTGTCAGCAAAGTATCGACCGATCATTTAGGCTGCGGAGTGCTTTCACCGTCTGACAGGTAGGTAACAAATTGAAACGCGAGTTCATTTATGCTTATTTTCCATTATTCTGTTAATGAATAAGTAAGAAGACATACAATAGATTAGTATGAATGTGTTTGTAGTGATATCATAATGTGGATTCAGTGCGTTAGACACGGATTGTCTAGGTGCCGCGTACCATTATGAAGAGAAATGCGACCTTAAGCTTCAAATACACGACTAAAACAGACCACACCTCGCACACATGCACGAATTTATTAGTGTTCTGTATGTGTGGTCTGTTTTTGGTAAAGTGTCAGTGTCGTCGTATATTTAAAGCTTTAAGCACCGTGCCACTGACGCTCCGGGGGGAGCGGCGGAGATAGATAGATAGATAGATAGATAAACACTTTATTGCACCAAAAACACATACTTAATACTAATTATACAAAGAATAACTTAAAACTATAGTGGTACAATGGGCGGCCTTATCGCCTATGGGCGATCTCTTCCAGGCAACCAATGAATAGACAAGACTTAAGGAAGGGGATGGGTGATGTGTTTTGGGAAATATTCGTCAAGGAGACTAAAATATAAAATATATATACCTAAATACGAGTATACGTACATATAATACACACTACAAATAAATAGGCAATAACTAAATAAACATAAATAAATACTCTACCTATACAACTGTCTTGCTTCCGCGAGAGCGAGATAGTGTCTGTAGACGTGCGACTTGAAAACTGCCAGTGACTTGGACTGGCGTACAGAGGAGGGCAGAGCGTTCCAGAGCTCCACACCGCGAGCAGTAAAAGAGTTCCCATAGAAGCTAGAGGAACGGTCAGGGACAGCGAGAAGAAGAGCTTTACAAGAACGGACAGGTTCGGACAGAGGGTGAAGAAATTTGAAACGGGATTTTAAATAGACTGGAGAGTTAGGTAAAAACAGAATTCTGTACAAAAGAGAAAGAATATGGGAATCCCTACGCAGACGAATAGGTAGCCATTTTAGCCGACTACGGTATTCCGAAACATGATCAAACTTGCGCAGACCGAAAACAAAGCGAATAGCAAGATTTTGCAGCCGCTCAAGCTTGTCAAGCTGGACCTCGGCGAGGTCAAGGAAGCATTCGTCTGCGTAGTCGAGTAGGGAAAGCATGAGAGTCTGTGCCAGCATAATTTTGGTGGCAATCGGCAAGAAATTCCGCAGCCTTCGGAGCGATGCATTGGACGCGAACATCCTCTGGCTCAACCCAGAAAGATGCGGATCCCAAGTAAGATTACAGTCAATAGTGATACCAAGGTTTTTGACTGCAGCACTGTAAGGTACCACAGTTCCGTCAAAAATTACCTGAGGCAGCTGGGCGCTACGAATTTTGCTGGTTAATCTGGAACTGCCTATGATGATAGCCTGAGTTTTAGAAGGATTGACCTTTATGCCAAAGGCCTTGCTCCAGTTACATATCCTAGCTAGGTCAGCATTGATTACCCCAATCGCAGAGTCTAATTGTAGGAGTGGTGCTTGCGAGTAAATTTGCAAATCATCTGCATACAGGTGATAAGAAGAACAGAGATTAGAAGAAATTGAGTTAATATACATAGCAAAGAGGAGAGGAGATAATACGCCGCCCTGAGGAACACCGGCAGATATTGGATTCCAAGAAGAGCAATTATCTTCAATCTGAATACGTTGCCGGCGTCCAAACAGGTAACTGTGAAACCAGTCAATCGCCGACGGACATATGTTAAGAGAGCGAAGGATACCCAAAAGGATGTCAAAGTCGACATTATTGAAAGCATTACTAAAATCTAGGAGAGTAAGCACAGTAAGTTTCCGATCATCCATGCCATGTCGAACATCATCTAAAATATTCACCAGCGCTGTAGTAGTACTGTGCCCCGAGCGGAAGCCAGACTGGAACTGGTTCATCAGAGAATTATTGGAGAGGTAGATGCTTAATTCTTTATGTACAAGACGTTCCAGTACCTTGGACAAGAAAGGGAGGATGGATATAGGGCGATACTCGGAAAAGGACGAAGGATTAGGTTTTTTAGGGAGAGGGATTATCTGGGCTTCCTTCCACAGCACAGGGAAGGTGCTCATGGAGATTGACGTGTTAAAGATGAAGCGGACGATATGTACAATTTCATCGACAATCGGCATAATCATGTTACGGCTGATGCAATCATTACCTACTGCGCTTGAAGAAATAGAGTTAATGCTTCTCTTAACGTCAACATCGGAAAATTGAGAGAAAGAAAACGGAGAAATGTTAGAAAGTTGTTTAGAGGAAAGATTCGTAAGCGTGTCAGATTTAGTTAGGTAATCGAGATTAGAGGAACAAGAAAAGTGTTTATTGAGATCATTAATGTTAAGATCTTTAGATACTTGAGATTTAGAACGTAATTTACCAACTCCCAATGACCTGAGAAATTTCCAGACTTTAGAAGGGTTTTCATTTTCAACAGACTCAAAAATATGTCGGCGTAGCGCGTCTCTACACACTCGATTGCAGTGATTGCGAACTTTATGATATCTACCCTCGCTTTCGGCACTAGGATTTCGTTTCCATTTGCCCTTAGCTACAGTTTTTTTGTGCATTAAGGAACGGATTTCGTCTGTAAGCCAAGGTGAAGGAAGATGTTTAATTTTGACCTTGTGTAACGGAGCATGTTTGTCGTAAAGTTTCGTTATTGCTTTGTTAAAAGCTTCCACTTGGTCATTCACATTGAGAGACTCAACCACCTCAGTCCAGTCAATAACCTCGGCATCACTACGAAGAGCATCTAGGTTCATACCACCAAAATTACGACACAATAGAATTTGCGGCCTGGGCTTCGGGGGACGAATCTTATAGGAAAGATAAATCATGTCGTGATAAGAAAAAGCGTCCGCCGAACACTGTCCGTGCTTAGCTACATTATTTGGAGAGGAAACTAACATAAGGTCTAGAAGAGACGGAGTACAGTTAGGGAAGTGATGTGTGGAATTGAGAGGTAAGATAGTGAAATTCGTGGAGTTAGCTAATTGTAGTAATTTATTGGATCGGTGATCTTGTTTAAGGAGGCAAGTGTTAAAGTCACCCATTAAGATGGAGTGATTGTAAGAGGGAGTGAAATCTACAAGAAGTTGTTCCAAAGAAGTGAAATAATTAACGTTCCTATCATGACTATAATATACACCAAGGAGAATTTTAGTTCGAGATAACGTCACTTCAATAAACAGATGCTCCCCAGCGTTTACCGGCGGCGGTTGGCAAGATGTGCTGACCACGGAGTAAGGTATGTGCGATTTGAGATAGATAGCAACACCCCCACACTGAGTACCAGTGCGGTCATTCCGAATGAGTTCATACCCGAGTAAGGAGTAAGCCGCACTGGGGAGCCACGGCTTAAGGAAGGACTCTGAAATGAGTATAGCATGAATATGTCTATTATTAAAAGAAGCTAACAGGTGATCATAATGTGCGTGAACGCTCTGCGCGTTAATATGAATAACATTAAAATTTCGACGGGTGTCCGAAAAAGTCAAATCAATAGTTTCGGCAAGTGTAGGAGGTAAGCTGACAAATGTTTCATCTTCATCGCTTGACATGTCGGAACAAGATACAAAATAGTCGCTGTCGCAATGCATTGTCTAATAATATAGGTACTTAATAAATAAATAATATAAGGTAGGTAAAATGTACTATAACTAAATAAACCAATGGGAGGGGGGGGGGTTGTTTAAGCCTTGTCGTCTCGTCCACCTGCCATTGTAGCGTGGAACAGTGACAATAAGTAGGTAACACAACCAACATTTCTTTTCTCAAACGGTAGGTAGGTTAAGATTTTTTTTTTTTAAAAGGCGCACGCAACCGGTAGGTACTACAAAAAATGAAGAAAGAGAATTTGTAAGTTCAGTCAGTCGGGTAAAAATTGACATGCTATAAAAACTAAAATTTAAAAATTTATACTGGAACATCAAATGTCAAAATGACAACAAGAAGAAAAAAAAAAACAAATATTTTTAGTTACCCGAAAGCGGATCAAATAATATTGCGAAAGATTGTGAAATTACCAACGGACGGTGCGTGTTATTCCGATTACGGTACCACAGGAACCTACCCCCGGAAAAAGAGTGCATAAAGTAAAAATCAAAGGACTACATGTTTGATAAGATAACAATAAAATTGCAGAGCCGGTTAGCTCTGCGCCGGCGTCGCCGCGGCCGTGCGTTTCGTAATATCCTTAGCACTGCCCGCTGCGATGGACTGTGAAGTCGTCTGCTGTGCACTGAGCAGCTGCTGCAGGTCGGCAGCACTCCCAATTCGATGTCGAGTAAAGTCCGGACCGCCGACGAAGATTTTGCCCTCCCTTGTCCAACACCGAGACACGCCAAAATGCTCCCGAGCCCGCATAAACAAGTCGTGGCGCGTTTTAGTGAGGAACTCGGACAAAGTAATGCCTGAGCCCTTGAGGCCGGCCTTAGCAAACCACAACTTGTCTCGCATTGTTACCTCTTTAAGCTTGACGAGCAGGGGTCGAGGACGGTTAGATGATTGTCGACCCATCCTATGGCAGCGGCTGACATCCTTCGCACCAAACCCGGCCATCATTAGCTTGTTGACTGCGACATCAACAACAGCACAAACTGGATCCTCCTTCTTGCCCTCGGGGACACCATGGATCAGCAAAATCTTTCTCCTGCTATACATTTCGTTCCGATCTGCAGAGTCAGCTAATCTTGCCACCTGGTCCTGAAGTGCTCGCAGAGATGCTATAGTGAATGTCTTAAAAGACAAGAAGTCGTTAGCCAGGCCAGCCACAGTTGCACGTGCAGGCTCCTTAAGCTGCAGTCTGGCCTCAAATGCCTCCATCTGGCTGGTAAATGCAGCCATCATATCGGCAACTGTAGACTTAATCTCCGCTGCAGACTCCATGGTGATAGTGATATTGAAGTTGAAGTGATGTGATTCTTGAAATGTTGATATTATTAGTAGAGAACAATATATGGCAGGTGGTGTGCGTTATAGAATGCAGAAATACATAAAATATACTGTAAGTAAGTTAAATACTATTTTTGAATTAAAATAAAATATGAGCTCAAAATTTTAAGTGTTTACGGTTTTCACACCTACCCGCGAAAAATAAGAAGATGAGCCGGAGATGTGCTGGTTTGGTGGGCGGCCTTTTAGGGTTTATCCACTAAAACTTCTTGGTGTTTTTTTCTTCACAATTTTAGCACAGCATCCCGTTATGTTACCCTTATGATTCCCGGACTCGTGGGAATTTCGAAAAATCCTTTCTTAGTAGATACCTGCACACCACAAAAAAGTCGCTCTAAATTTCATGTTTCCAGAAACAGAAATTTGGGCTTAATTTTTTTTTTGCACGACGTTACACACATCATAATACTAAATACTTAGACTTGGCGGAAATCTAACCAGCAACTTTGAATTCTGTATATATGTATAGATGATCGAACGTTTGTCTCGATACGTTCACGTACCTAAAGCAGACAACGAAACGCACAGCACCGGCGTCTGCTCCTCATCCAAGTTGTTCAAGTCGCGATCGCGAACGTGATCTCATTAAGCGGAGTCGGGCTGCATCACTAATGTTTGTCAAGCACCGGTTTACGTTACGCAGGTCACGGTGGAGCCCACGACGAATGACTACGACAAAAATAACTATGAAAGTAAAAAGAGTTTTAATTCGTAACGTACTCGTAGCTCTATAACTAGGCCATTTTGCGTGATTTAAGCCCTAGATTTCCTTCACGTGATGTTTTCCTTCACCGTAAAATAAATTATGAATTTTTGCTACGTTTAGGGAACATTCGTTGATGGTACACCTAGCAATCTTCTACACATATAAAATTCAAAGTCAAGACGGACTGACTGAACTATATATCAACGCACAGTGTGAACCGTTGCCTCGTCCAAGAGACATGTTTGGGAAATGTGTTCCTTTTCATGTGTTGCATAATAGGTATCCACTATGAAATACTCTTTGGAAATTTTCACGGGGTCGTGACTTATGCGGGTGAAACCGCAGGCCAAGCTGTTTTGTAAAAACCTAACAGTAAAAGATTTTCTCTCTATTTATTAAATTTTTAGTCAGCAATAATTCCTCGTCCCTAACCTTAATTCAGCTGACCTTGGACTGTCTCTTTTATATCGAGTAAGTACCTAAGACTACGCGACTAAATACCAATATTTTCAAACCATCCGGTATTGCTTGTCGCAATATTAACGTGGACTGTGTACTACAGAAACGGTAGGCACTTCATCTCGCGATCTTTTTTGTGACACAAAACGATTTTATTTGTTACTGTTGCCAAAAGCGCGGCGCGGCTCGGCTGTCGCTTTTAGACTTTAGTCTTTGTATCATGGAATTCCTCATCGGAAAATCTTTGGAACGATTTTATTCCGAAAGCACTCACGCAGTTTCCCTAACCCTCGGAAACTAAAAGATAGACAAATAGAAAAGTACTTTGTTACATAAAACTGCCAGTAAAATATTATTCTAATAAAAATATCAGTTCCTTAAAATAGAAGCTCGGTAAGTCATAAAAGGCTGACTTGTTAGCGGAAGGGTTGCTCCGACTTCACCGATCTAATCTTTGCTTACGTCGACTCGCGTTTACCATAAGCACCCTCGACTGAGACATAGTGGAGCTGCGAGCAGTAGGATATCTTTACGTGGTTGATATTGAAATATCAGAAAAATATTTAAAAATATGATAAAGCATTATACTTACCTATATATATGCGACAATGTAAATCACATGATTACTGCAAAAAAAAATATACAAAAAAAACCCCATGAGTTTCTTGTGTCTTCTTCTCATTGGAGGTCACGTTCCGGACACAGTAAATTAAATATAAAAACTGACATTTCTAAGAGATATCTTGCTAATATCCGAATGAATAAACGTACATTGATATTGATTTGATTTGATTTGTACCTAAATTTAAAAAAAAGAGTAAGAGAAACCTTTAGCCAGCAGTGTGTAAGACTCAAAAGTTATATAAAAAAACATAAAACAAATATATTTTGGGTGTGTTTCAAATTATTAACTATCGTTTAACTTCGGTGCAACTTATTATAATAATATAATTGATTGTATTAGGCGTTACTTTTCGGAACTCCATAACTACTCTGTAAAAGAATAATATTTAGTTTTTAGTCCCGACACCCGACTAGTGTTATAACACAGCGTGCAGTGTGCAGCTTGCAAAGAGCACCACCCTCCCACCGCTCTTTGCATGCGGCAGAAATATGCTTTAGTGTTAGTGACACCAATCATTAACCATGCTTCGACGCGTTTCGGCTTTAAAAAGCCATCATCAGGAACGTAGACTCTGACCGAACTGTGAGGGCGACAAAAATGAGTAAAGACGCCGCTCGCACGACACTGTTGACTTGCCGACAGCTGGAACAAGAGTTCCAGTTCTCTTGTTCCAGCTGTGTTCCAACACTAGTCGGGTGTCGGGACTAAAAACTAAATATTATTCTTTTACAGAGTATTATAATAATTTAACGACTTCATTTATCTCTGTCTTTATTGAAATAGACTAATAGGTAAATAGAAAACTTAAAGATAATGCATCACAAAAAAGCACGCAAGGTAGCATGAATTTATGAAAGTTTAAAAAGTGCCGGCTCAACCACTCAAAATGCCTCATTTGAAAATTAAAAAAGTATTTAGACAATGTCATAAACGAAGAACGATTAAAATTTTAATTTTACTACAATGTAGCTGTCGTAGGACAAAAAGTTTTGAGTCATAAAGTTTTAAAGTTGTTATCTTTATCGAAGTTGTTCCTCTGTGTTACATTGTACTGTGACCTGATTAAAACATCTCACGTGTGTTTAATTAAGAAAGGCGACGGCCACAGAATAAACTGAAGTCTAAAGTGTACCTCCGTTTATTTTGGTGACGCGACGTGAAACCGGCTCTTCATTCGGTTTTTTATACTCATTCTAACACCGTTGTTACATTTTTCATATAATTTTGCCTAGATACAGTTCTTGTCTCGAGGAGTGAGCATTGACTGTCGACCCTGTGGCTTCATTTGAACTGTGCATTTCCTATCTCTAAACCCAGTGGTTACGCCAGATGCAAGCAGTCTTTACTGACCGCGCGTAAAGTTTAACTAAAAATACTTGTTCAAGTCTTCACCAACATTGAATGACAGACACAAGAATGTTTCACTTAGAGATTATTAGATTACCTATTCTAACTAAGTTTATAAAGTAGTTTTTAGAAAAGATAATGCTGACTAAATAATTAAATTAAATCATTATATTTTCGAAACAATACACTTTCATTTGTTAGTTAGTATAATTATTTTAATTATCTTAGATTTCGTTTTAGTAAAAAATAAAGTAAATGACAGGAATTATAATAAAACTAGCAGTGCCCGCGACTTCGTCCGCGTAGAAAAGTGACTTTCAGGATTTGTTTATTTATTTCTTCTCATCTGAGCGATGTTCCCGGTTGCATCCCTCTCGGGAGCCCGGGGTCCGATAAACCCCAAATTTTTTATTTTTATTTGGGGTCGGCGCAGACGGTAAGTCATCATTGACCATACCTGCTGCAATTAGATTTGGCAATGTTTTTACGGCCGGCCGCCTGCCTGACACCAACCCTCTTAGGGATCAAGCAGTTTATCCGCCACCGCGCGGGGAGTACTTAAGGTTAGCTATTAGATACGGAAATTGACAACAATAACTAAAAAAGACGTTTGTTGTATGGGAGCCCCTCATAAATTTTTGTTTTATTTTGTTTTTCGTATTTGTTGTTGTAGCGGCTACCGAAATACATCTTCTGTGAAAATGTCAACCGTCTAGCTATAACGGTTCATGAGATACAGCCTGGTGACAGACGGACAGACGGACAGAGGGACAGATAGACAGACAGACAGCGAAGACTCAGTAATAGGGTTTCGTTTTTACCCTTTGGGTACGGAACCCTAAAAAAGAAGTATTAAAGTATCGCTGAGCACAACCGCTTTGCAAGGAGCCGACCGCGCTCATACATGCGCGCGCAATACTTAATACTTATTTGGTTGCAACATACTTACATTTTTAATATCGCGATATCTTTTGAATGAAATGTCCGAATTAAATAATTCAAAAAGTCCTAAAAAGGTATTGAATTCGTCTTGAATAAGAAGTAATTTATTTTGATAAGGATTAATACCAAGGTACAAAATAAAAGGTTATTAAAGCGACGGCATTTTAATTATTTACAAAAATTACAAAAACACTTATTGTGAGATAACTACAATAGTTAGACATATGGTGTCGCGATGTATTTTGTAGACAATTACATGTTCTACAAAGTTGTAGTACATAGTTTTGTTCTATATCCAATAGTTTTCACAGCGCACGCGGCGTAAGGAATTTTTAGGTCATTTTTTTCACACCTTGTGTTACATTATTGAACTTTTAGTAAGGATCCCTATTTTTTTTGAAAATATAATATAGCCTATAGCCATCCTCAATAAATGGACTATCTAACACCAAAAGAATTTTTCAAATCGGACCAGTGGTTCCTGAGATTAGCGCGTTCAAACAAACAAACAAAAAAACAAACAAACTCTTCCGCTTTATAATATTAGTATAGATTAGATAGATGTTAGCAGTGGTAATCAAATAACAATATAATGATCTCGTAAAGTCTTATCGTCAGTCTTACGTCAGAAATGGGCGGGTTCGATTCCTGTCGGGAACAAGTATTTATGTTTTTGAATTTGTTTGGTCTGTCTTAGCCTTATTAATAAACTTCGAGTAAGGTCGGAATAATTTTACCACTTTTTGTTTCTGTTTGTCAACTTTGAACGCTCTTGTCACGGAAAAAGACAAAGCATGTTCTCACTACTCCGTCCTTACTCCACGTTTATTAATAAGGCGATCTATGTATGTAAGAAATAAAAAGTACAATATCAAAACGAAAGTCCGTAGTTTTTTATCAATTAATTTGTTTTAAAAAGTTTTCTGTCTGTTTGCCCTAAAATATACGTAGGTAGTATTTCCCCAGGGATTCTTTAAAATAGCTTCCCTTAAATATGCATATAATAATGTAAGTACATCTACCGCAAGATACTTTGTGTTTCCACTACGAACGGTTACTTAAACCTGTTGGAGTGTAAACTCTCAGCGGTCTCTACTTTGAACCACATTCCCCAAAGAACTTTGTGAAAAACTTCTAACCAATCTTTTAAAACTTCAGATTAATCTTAAAAAATACACGTTTTTAACCGACAGCTGGATTTAGAGTCCAAAAGAAAATAAAGTTAACTGTAATGTTAGTTGATAAAATAAACTCAGATCAAATCGGCACAAAATTCAGTGCGCTATGACCTGTCCAGCGACTTGTACCATGGGGGTCAGTGAGTGGAGGAAAATAAAGAAGGCCTACGTCCAAGACTGGACATGAAAGAACTGTACACCTAATGGATGGATAGTCATGAAAAGTAACATGCATTTTATCGGGAATTTAGAAAGAAGAGTTTTGTAGATCTATATCTCAGATGTAGCGATACTTATGTTAATGAAGTTATTCCAGGAAGTGTTGCGAGATTCCTTTTGTAAAACTCTGAAAAGCATGACTATATTACGTTACTGCGAGTAACAGACTGCGACATGCCGATAATTTTGATATGTAAATTTTGGTTTAAGTGGCACTTGGCAAGAAAAAATATATTGGCCAACAAGATAAACAGAACTGTGACATTTTTTTGAAATTGGTTAATAAATAAAACAGACTAACCAAAAATTGCGAAAAACTTTTACCTACCTAGATCACAATCTCAAAATAATTTATTTTTTATTTTTATTTGTGGAAATGTCGGCAAATGGCAACAGAGACCACCTTTACCACAGAATACATAAATAGTACAAGCCCTTACTTATTTTAGTACCTAGATAGATTAATACTTAATTGTAACGAAACTTTACGAAAAATTATACAAAGAATAACTTAAAACTCAAATGGCACAATAGGCGGCCTTATCGCCTATGGGCGACCTCTTCTAAGCCCCCAATTGCCATAACTATCGGCCGATAGAAAACTCAGTTTATTCGATTTCCTGTCTGTTCCCCTTATCCAAACACGGATGTAGATGAGAGATGTAACTGGACGCAGTTCCCCGTCAAAGCAACACTCTTTGCTCTGAAATATGGAATATGGGTAAACGAGGACCTTTTTTTATTAGAAAAAAAAATCATGAAAGAATTTTAAAAACGTAGTATGTAATTAATCAGTGGAAGGTAAGGTAAGGTTGCTTTCGAATGAAAATGGCTACCTTCCACGTTTTTGTAGGGCAATGAAATTAATCAAAAAATATTATACTAGCTGCGTCGCGCGGATTCACCCGCGTAAGTCCCGATCCCGTAGGAATATTGGAATAAAAAGTAGCCTACTCAGGGTTAATGTAGCTTTCTAATGGTGAATGAATTTTTAAAATCGGTCCAGTAGTTTTTGAGTTTATTCATTAGGTACAGACATACATACACATATACACACAAAATACAAATCTTTACTCTTTATAATATTAATCTAGATGAGTACCTAGTATGTATTTTGCTATTTTATTTTATGTAATTATTTTATTTTTATTTTACTCATTGAGTACACTAGCTGCTGTGTCCCGCAATTTCACTCGCAGAAATTCCGATCTCCTAAGAATTAGGAAAAACCTTTCCTATCGTATGCCTACATTAATAATGATGTATAGATACATGAGTACATAATGTACATGGAGGTTGGTTTTATTAATATTTATTTTTCAATCTACGCCGTCCATGTGTACTAAAACAAATACTATTTCTGTGGACATCGAAAAAAGGAAATCATTTGGTAACCTGCAGGTACCCGCGCTCGTATCCGTTTACGTAAACGAGAACTTTTTTTTAAAGAAAAATAAGTTATACAATTATTTGGTTGTGGGACCTTCGTCAGGGTAAAATCTTCTTATGTAGGTACGATCTAATTGAATTTGAGGTTTTCGTTTCCGAATTCGACTTTGGAGAATTGTCCAATATTTAATTTCAATATCATTGTAGTCAAGTTTAGATCAGAAATAAATAAAGAAAGATCGAAAGGCCGTAAAGAAATTTTTTTGTGGCATTTTGAACGTAGGTATTGTTTGTAATTGTAACGATATGAATTTATACTCACTTTTCGTTCGTTCGTTTTTATCGTGTTGAATCTCAGCAGCAACACCCTATTACTATGATATTGTTATATGTCCAAAGTACATTTTGGACAATTCTAATACTGGAATTACCCCTCTCATTGCCATCTTCAAAGGAGTTTTGAAGGAGAACATTCACTCTACGTAAACTGTGGCTTCGTTACATGCCTAAACCTATACATACCTACACCTTTAGGGTAGGACATAACCTATTAACCAAATAACAGCCTGCAAGAGACAAGTTGGATTCGAAATAATTAACATTCGAGCAATTAATGTAGGTACCTATTAACTCCTGCTATTGATTAAATCAGTTAGATAAGTAAACTTACTAATTAGTCGCTCTCGCGTAATTACACGTCTAACTTAAGACGTTTGTTTACTAACGGGGCTATTAGTAAACACGTAGGTCGAACTAGCTTGGACCAAAACATAGTCTAACTTTTTAATAGCCGTTTAGTTTACTTCTATCCAAATACTAGGTACATACTTACCTACATATATAAAAATGGAAACTCAACCGAGTTCTGTAATAATAAGATACGATTAAATAAATACTGAAATAGCTACTGAATTATACGCAATGAGCCAATATAAAACAATGTCTCCAAAACAGCACAAAGTGAGGTTCTATAACCAGTATTCAAACCACAAATATAAACGTAACAGGAAAATTATATGCAAAAATAAAGGTATTGCTGTAAATTGTAAGCAAAAGTGTTCAGCGAGGAGCGAGAGCGAGCCAACAGCGAAGGCAACGCGAGCGGTCCCCGTTTCATTTCACTTACTGTGGTTATTGCAAATCCTTTCCGAATTCTAAATTCCACCAAAATGCAATTCCGTTCCGAGAAAATAACGTCGGAGCTGTTTTAAAAGCGAAATAAAGCTGTTTTTTGAGGCATGCCTACCTGAGCACTTTGTGCCAATATTTTGGAAATCAACCTCGATTTTAGACTTTATGAATATGTAGATAAAGTTGTGGGTCTGGCAGCAGTGTAGAGTTATTCAGAAGGCAGAGAGTCAACTTCTGATTCAGCATATTTTCTTTCATTTTTTATACTGAGACAGTCTTTAGGGGAACTGTGAACCCAGATAGGATTGCTGGCGCCTCGTAAGTTATTTCAGCTTCACTAATTATTGTAAAGGTTACCATTTTATTTGCATTAATATGTAATTTAATAAATAAAGAGATGGGCAAGCCACAGTGTAGTTTTAGAAGCATTTTAACAGCCACTACCGTAAAGACAACCGTAAACTACAGTGTCCCACTGCAGATAGCTAACTACTGTGTCAGATCGCAAAGAAAAACGAATCAGTGTGCACTTATCCACCCTTTGGTCGTTCAATATTCATAAATTGAACCGAAAACACGACGAGTTCTCACGAAGTGAGAACTCGTCGTGTTTTCGGTCAAATTTGTTTCCCTGAGGTCGTACGTTGATGACGCTAGATGACATTCGGTATAAATCTACTGGAGGTCTGATTTGTTACCAATTCGATTCGACATACGCAAATTCGACTTATTAATTTGCTGAGAAATTTGTCACGTTCGTAGGCTAGCCATGTGTGCCGAATGCAGCCAGACAAACACATAGAATCACATGGAAATGAATAAAGACTTGGACCAAATTGGGATACTAATTATGGCCTTACTAGCTGCACCCGCGGTTTCACCCGCGGGATTTACGGGATTAAAAGTAGCCTATGTCCTTCTCCAAGGTCCTATTTATCCCTCTACTAAAATTCATCAATATCGGTCAGGTCAGCAGTTAAGGCGTCAAAGCGTTACAGACAGACAGATAGACAGACAGAGTTACTTTCGCATTTATAATATTAAGTAGGTATAAGATAAAAACACAATTCATGGCATCCTAAAGCTACGTCTAGCCGGGTACTCAGTAGCTGAAACTACGGCGCAACACGGGAACACACGTGAGACTGTGCATTAACAATTATGCTTCCTTCCAGTTTTAGCCTGTATAGATTATTTGATTCCGAAATGAACTCCAATAATAATGTCTCGGTATGAGCAGACGCGATAATCTTCGGGGTTACATTTCGGTGGCAGCAGTAATGGCGTCCATTACGGCACCGTATGAATATTTATCGGGAAGCTTTTGATCCCGTTCCAGTCCAGATACCGGTGGAAAGCTTCCAGCTCAGGACTAGAACTTAGTTAGCATTTTGTAGCACTATATAATATATTACAATATTTATTTATGCATTTGCTTTGAGATTATTTTCTAAACAAAAAATATGATTATGACTTTTTATAAAGAATTAAGCAAGAAATGCAAATAAAATATTTGAAATCAATGCTACCAATAATATAAACTCGAAAGTTTGCAAGTATATATGTTGTTACTCTTTCACGCAAAAACTACTTAACCGATTGCGATCAAACTCGGTATGTAGATAGATACTAAAAGTAGTCAATGTGTTAAAACATCCGATAATAATTCCGCGGGGCGGGACTTACGCGAGTGAAATGTGTGTCGCTGCGGGTACATAAGGCAACTATAAATTTTGAGGAAACTTTGTAAGTACCTACCTTATGTCTTTTTACCATCTAAAAATATCACGTGAGACGTTGGGAATAACCCATATTTTTCAGTCTCTTTTGTTAAACTATTCGTGATACAAGAAAAAACTGTAGGAACTAATAAATAGTTCGGATGCAACCGGGAACATTGCTCAAATGAGACAGAGAGACGACCGACCGATAGCGGCAGTCGTGAACGGGTCAACCGAACCTACTCCCAATGTTCACAGTACAGGCTCACTCCGCGTCCCATTTTCCATAACTGAGTAAGTAGGTGCCTCCATTAATATTATTTTTCCTTTATTTCCCGACTCCTGTGAGCTTCCTTCAAACAGAGCTGATTAACGAGGTCCGCGGGGTAGATGTACTTCATTAAACGAACCGTGATTGCTACCGAATTACTTACAGACTTTACATTCTTTTAGTTATTTCTTTATAGAAAACTAGCTGCGTACCGCGGTTTCACCCGCGTAAGTCCCGATCCCGTGGGAATATCGAGATCGAAAGTAGCCTATGTTACTCAGGGTGAATGTAGGTTAATGGAAAGAATTTTTGAAATCGGTTTTAGTATTTTTAAGTAACAAACATACAGACGCACACACACACACACACACAAATACAAATCTTTCCTCTTTATAATATCAGTTTAGATGTAGATAACGGTCCAGTGTACGTAGTACTAAGGGGGTTTTTACTCTCATGCGTGTCTGCTCTAAAACGCCCTAATGTAGGGTTCCGTAGGAATACTTTTATTTATGTGAAAAGTGGATACGTAAATAAGGTTTCCTTTAATCCTTTAAGATACGCATCCCTAAAATTTCAAAATAAGATCAAACGGTGTTGAATATTTATTGAGTTTAGCTTAGTTTCGCATATAGTTAAGCTTTCAAACATCTGTGTCCACCGCAAACTATGACAGCAATACTCACTTGTGAACTAGCGGACTAAGTCTAAACTAACTTAGTTTAGTCGGCAGTGGCCGATTAGGTTTATATTCCGACTAGAAAATACTAACTGCTGGCAGCTGTATAGTAAACAATTACATTAAAATTTTATGAAGATTTATTTTGTAACTCATTTTTCGGTTTGAATAGCGTTGTCAAACGATAATCGCATCAATCCTGAAGAAAGCGAAAAGCTTTTTCGCATTGAAGCAATGCTAAAAGTTATATACCACGCAATTAAAACCGAAAAATGAGTTAAAATTTTAATATAATGTCGCGTAAAAAGAAGAAAAATCTATGATCCATTTTTCCTGAAATAAAACAGATTATATTTGGTTTTAATCGCGTTGTGTCGTGAAAACCGTAGATAAAATCTATTTACTCTTCTTGCTCCTCCATTTGTACGTTAATATTCACCCACGTATTTTATTTGCAACGAACTGCGCCTCGCGGATTTATCCAAATAAATCCGGATCGTGAGGTAAAACGGGTATAAATAGTTAAGAGTCTGCGAGTGCACTCGGTTGGATGCAGACGCGACGACGGCGCCCGCAGATTTTATACGATTATTCATTTTCTACTTGTTGGATTTCGATGTCTGAATCCTAAACGGTAAAAACCAGATTACAGCGACATAAAAATATCGAGCAGACAGTGAAGTCGGTTAGATTTTAGTGCCTTATCACATCACATTGGCGAATTGTGAGCAAATATAAAGCAAAGCGATCACGCAGCGATTTTTACAAAGCGCCACGAGGCGTATCAACTACTAAGTGAACTGTAATTTTACTAAGGCGCCACGGTCCGTCTGTCTGTCTGTATGTCTGTCAACAGACTATAAATAAATAGACTATGGATGTATGTTTTTGGTTCTGGATATTTATAGATTTTTATATAGCAAACAAAATATTATTCTATGTAGTAGGTATACATATCTGTAAATCTATTACCTAATGTAAGAACGTAATTCCATGAGCTAGATTGCGCTGTGTGTGTCCTACAATATTTATTTAAATCTTAGTAGCAGAAATGTCAGAAATATGTTAATAGATTTACCAACGTAGAATATCGGGATAAAAAGTATCAGGATGTCGGTCTATCTATTAATCCAGATCTCCAGCTATACGCTTACCAAGTTTCATCGAAGGAGTAACAAACATACTTACTCATTTACTTACTTCCACACTCAGACACACAAACTTTCACATTTCTAACATTGGACTCCTGCTAACTTCGAGAGAGAGAGAGATTACTAAAGGCGGGTCCGTAACGGGTCTTAAACAATTGAACCAGCTGTCAAACTGTCAAAAACGATTACTTTTGATTTACACAATTTTAACAGTTCCAAAATGGAGTTCGACTTTAGATTTCTCATTAATTAGGTACAATAAGTAGGTATTTTCAAATTATTTTATTCATAAAAAAATTAATACATATTGTAGGACGTTACACAAATTGCAATCTAGCCCCAAACTAAGCAACCAGGCTTGTACTATGGCTACAAGACAACGGAGATATCTACGTTATGTTTTGTAAACACATACATAATATGATACATAATAGAAAAAACCCAGAACCAGTAACAAATGTTTATAGTCAGAGTAAATACTTGCACCTACTTGGAGTCGAACCCGACATCTGCTGCGTTGCAGTCGTGGTTTCGCCCGACGCGCCACTGAGGCCGCTATAATGGCGGTAGAAAATCATCAAAACGTCATTCACAATTCTTATCCAAATCGGTCGAGCTATTTCACCTTTTTTCGCGGAACTACGTAGATATAGTAGTTTTCAGTCTGCTATTCACTCATAACAATACAAAATGCTTTCCACTCGATTTGTTGACCGCCTTTCTAACTCCTTCGAACAAATATATTCAAGACGTTGACAAATCTATGAAGAAACGTATGAACAACAATAAAACTCAACTTTACAACAATATTACATTGATTTTTCAATTTCAAACTGTTTCTCGAACACTTTGCGATGTGCTACGACCTCGCCGCTACGAGAGGGCTACGAGGCTACGACAGTGCTACGAGAGCTACGAGATATTTATTGTATGCTGTATGTTGTATTACACATGTTTCTGATTTATTTACAATTTATGACTTTGTATTTTTATTATGGAACAAGCATATTCAGGTTGAGAACATGCTTCAGACTAAATAGTCGGCCGATGCATAGGGACTACTTTTCTCATAGGTGTCGGAAAATACAACTGGGATCTGTGGGAAACTGACGATTCTTCGTGGCGGGTAAATTTTTTGATCTTAGAGAGGATTGGTGTCAGGTAGGCGGTCGCCCTAAATTTTTAACAAAAACATAAATTTTAATTTGGGAACCGTTTTCACTATACCTATTACAATAGTCTTTGTCTACTCGTGCGTCGCGAGGAGGCTCAAGACATGAGTATGAGATTAACAAAATCAATCCTACGCAAATAAGACCCGAATTAAGCGTCATTAATCGACTTTATGAATATAGAGAAAGGAAACGCTATTTGGAATCAATCGGCCGACTTCAAACTCGTTGACTTAGTTGGTTTCAAGTCTGAAGTCACCCTTTTAACGACTTCAATAACCTCGTATATTTAGGCAGGTGAAGCGTAAGATGTCGTTAGTTGAAAGCCTCGGTAACGGCAAATCCGTTACGTTATTAACGGACGGATTATGCGTGAACAGGGCGTGGTGAGAGTTGGAGCCGTAGACGCGTGCTCTGCATACGTACAGACAGAACTGGCCGGTGGGTTCCTTGTGAGAGGTAATAATGACGTGGTAATTTGGACATATTATGTACTAGCATATGGTCTCACCCACGTAAGTCCCGATCCCGCGAGAATATCTGAATATAAAAAAACGGGGCAAGTGCGACACTCGCGCATAAAGGGTTCCGTACCACTATCACAATTGGATATGGAACCCTAAAATGGTTTACAACAACCAATTTTTAAATTTTATAGGAAAATATGAAATATTTATCTTCGATTCTTACTCCCATCAAACGACCGAATCACTGAAAAAAAAAAAAACCTTGGCACAAAGAAAATCTGAAACATAAAATAAACTCTTTGGTAAGTAAGGCAGACTAGTATATTTGACAGATAGGGCAGCCATTTTGAATTCCATGACCAACTCGATTTGTCCTCCTGTCCTTCTTCCTGTCCTGACTCGACTCCTTGTTATTTTTGAAACACGTTTGTTGTATGGGAGCCCCTTTTAAATAATTGTTTTATTTCGTTTTTAGTATTTGTTGTTGTAGCGGCAACCGAAATACATCTTCTGTGAAAATTTCAACCTTCTAGCTATTACGGTTCATGAGATACAGCCTGGTGACAGACGGACAGACGGACGGACGGACGGACGGACGGACAGACAGACAGACAGACAGCGAAGTCTCAGTAATAGGGTCCCGTTTTTACCTTTAGGTACGGAACCCTAAAAAGCATATGTCCTTCTCAAAAGTTCCATCTATCTCTATGCCAATTCCTTTAAATCGGTTCAGCGGTTTTAGGCCTGAATGCGCAACAGACAGAGTTACTTTCTCATTTTTAATAATTAAGAATAGATTATATCTATATTTATATACTAATGTTATCCTACTAATCTTAGGTAGGATTCAACTATGACAATCTTGTGTTCAAACAAACAAGAAACCTTCTCCTGATAGAAGAAGGAATCTTCCTATTGCCTGTAAAGTTATCTCACATCGTGTCTCGCCATTTGCACAAAACGTGCTAAACTAAAGCCTTAAAACCAGTAGACGATGACAAACAATAAACACTAACAATTGCAGGCGCTAGCAGCCATCAGGCGGATTATCTAATAACAGATTAATGAGTTAAGTTTATCCGATTGTACAACTTCGGTGAATGGTTCTCAAACTGGCAGGTCGAATACTCGTATCCACTGCCCCCTTACTTATAAACGATGATTAACAGATAAGTAAGTTATGTAACATTTGTCTCTGTCTGTCAACTTTGAAACCTCAACATAAACTATGTATTGTTTGTCTTTCATTGTGACAACGGTGAAAGACAAACAATACATAGTTTATGCAGCTGTAAATCATCGTTTATATGTAGGTAAGGGGGTAAATGTTTATTAAGACGATTTCACGATATATATTAAAGAATATCTTGAGTGACAACAATTATAGTTTACCTTAAGGAAGAGATCTGGAAAGACATCGAAACATGGGGAAGATAAAAAATCTGTTAATTTTGATAATAATACAAAAATACTGCAAGTCGACATACGCCATATCTCACAGCGCCATCTAGAACCAAACTAATCAACTAGATTTGGGTTATAGTAACCAAAAAACAGACAGAATAGGTATTTTTTTGTACGTAACAGTTCCGAACCAAATCCAGTGTGGACACACTGGACCTCCCGAAATTCAAACTCCTCAAACTTTATCCAGTGTGTGTTGTATAAACAATAAATATTTACGTTGGCAGCTTGAGTTTTGAACTAATCAATGATGAGCGAAATAAAAAAAGACGTGCCTACTTACGAAATTTAAACAAAAGGCGATCGGAATGTAAACAAACTATGTTCGTAATATTTCCCCTTAGAAACCACATCCCACCCAATAACATGAACTAAAAACAGAAAAATTCCTTCTGACCACTAAACGCGTCTCCAGTTCAGGTAGTTATTTCTCAAAGTTTTCACATAAAGTGTCAAAACGTAGTACCCCATTATAATTGTAGTATTTATTATGTCGTGTGGCGGTGGCACGGTGCCAATGTTTGAGAGACGACGACAACGAGATATATAGACTTATAGTAGTTATACTACTACATTGTAATACAACTAAATAAACACCAACGAACACTTATAATAGGAAATATTATTTTGAAGAGCAATAACTTTTCATATTGAATTATTTACCATTCACCATTTCAAAAAATGAATTTAATGTTACTAACAGCCAATATGTTTAAAATGCTTAATTAACACTATGATATTTCTTTTTTGAAAAAATGCTTTCAAAAACTTTAGTACCCGGCGGGTTTTTCTATGATATTTTATTGTATTTTATTAATAAAGCTCACAAAGTAGGTTACTTTTTTTTTTAACACTAATGTGTGCATTTAAAATTGTTTGTTCTAAATTATAACTCTTTCCCGTGAGTTTAATATTGCAAGCATCTAAAGAAAAAATACCCGATTATTGTTACTAGAGTATGATTGAGCTGTAGTCACGGACTGACTGAGATAGACTTGCTTTACTCTTTATTCTATTCATAATTTTCTCTCGAAAATCAATGTCCAATATACCTAGTATTTTACAAATACCTCTATACACGTAAGTAAAGTACTATTTTGTTTAATTAATATAAATAAACAATAACTTAAGTATTTTACCTCTACGAATACTCCGGATACAGGGTGTCCCGGGTAACTTGTGTTCAAATTAATTGCAGATGTCCGGCGAATACGGCCCTATAGAATGGTTTTAGTTCGCGCGTTGATTCTCTTCAATATAGGGTTATTTCGGTTTTACGAACTTTACCCGGTTTATTAATACGAAATAGCTGTTATTACGAGTTCCTGTGGTGAAAGCAGAGTTTGTGATCACAAAATTTGACTTTATTTTGTTAGCCTGCTGTTTACTTACCTAATTGTATTTATTATCTACTTTCTCTCTCTCTATCTTCTCTACCTACTCACTCTTCCCCTTAACAAGAGATGTCTTCTGCTATCTCTACATCTGAACCCGATTTCGCAAATCTATATTACATTGCCATTTTGTGTACATTTATATTTTTTGCAGATAACAATTTTTAAAAGAAATATTTTACAAGGTTGTAGGTATATTGGATTAAGCTACTAAGCTAAGTACTTATATAATGTTCTACATACCTACGAAGTCTAATAATAGCATTTTGCGTGAAGACGTAAATAACGAAATATATTGGTAGGTAATACACGTAGTAATTACATTTTATATACGGCCACTGTTGCGCGTTGGGCGAAGGACCAACTGCAACTGCAAAATGCAGAAGGTTGATGGTTCGATTCCCGCCGGGTGCAAAATTTATTCGCAAATAATTAATATTTGTTTTTGATCGGCGTGTTTTCTATTTATCTTTTTACAAAAAAAAAGTAAAATATGTTGTAGGTATATCAATTATCTAGTAACCATAGTACAAGCATAGTGCTTAGTTTAAAGGTTACAGTGAATAACGTCGTGGGTCTATTAAAAAAAGGTGTTTATATTTACGAATCAAGATGAAACAAATTCAAAAAGGGTAAACCAAATACCTTTACACCACATGTAGCTAACAATGAAATGTCAAAGCGTTTATTGTCACGTTCAACATGAAAAGTTTGAGCGCACCTGTCCGCCGGCTTGTCCCTGCCACCTGCAGACGGCGGCCAGGGGACGTTGTTTGAGAACCAGTGTCCCAGTTCACGTCGAATTGTGCATAATAATGACAGCATTTAGACAAAAAGGTTTAACCACAATTGTGTAGAGAGATTTGTACATTTTGTTGATTGTACTTACTTAAAACATTGTTTCTTATGTTCCGGCCACAGTAACGGGAAACATCAATAGCTATCATAGCGACAATTGTTGTAATAATTTTAACGTGTTCATGGAGTGGCTACACCAACGTTCAACGACCATCTTCGCGATAATTAAAGGCATTTCCCGGCAGTGTGGCCAAGACATGACAAACTAAGTTCTTGTACCGTGAGGGGGTTCCGGGCTCAAAGGGTAAAATCGATACCATTTTACTAAGACTCCACTGTCCGTTTATCTTATTTACATGCTTTGTTAAAGTAGATACATGAATAATTATTATGAAATACTAGACTAACTTGTAATACTATGTATTAAGATCTGCTATATGTAATGTTTACCGCTGTACCCAGCATTTTTGGCAAATAAACTATCTGAATCTGTCTGTCTGTCACCAGGCTGTGTCTCTTGAATCGTGATAGCTAGAAAGTTGAAATTTTGACAGATGATATATGTCTGTCGCCGCTATAACAACAAAAACCTACTAAAACAGAACAATATAGTTCTCTATCGTAGTTTAAAGTAATTGAAACTCTTTATGTATCTACCTTCCAATTTGAGTTTAATTTAAATGTCTTCGGTGTGGAGGTTGTAAAGTCGTGCTTTAGTCGAGTTTCGGTGTTGTTTCCGAGTGAAACACAGTCCGGTAGTAATAACGCGCGCGGGATCGCTCACTGTATTGTTTCAAACTACCTACATTACATGTTGTTCTAAATGTTTCTAACTGTTATTGTTATTTTAGTTACCTACCTAAAGGGGCAATTTATGTATGACTAGCAGCACCCGATCCCGAGAGAATATCGGGATATAAAGTATACCTTATGGTATCCAATCATTTGCGTACCAAGTTTCAACGCAATCAGTGCAGTAGTTTTTGCGTGAAGAAATAGCATGCATAGGTACCTACTTACTTATGACAGCTAGCCTTTACAATATTATTCTAAGATTTGTAGTATTCAAGTAGGTACCTTCGCCGAGTCACACCATAGAATATTTTGTCTTTATAGTGACAATGAAGGTTTGGCTCCTAATAATTTCTTCAAAACTTACTGTACCGCAGTAGAAGAATACCCGCTTGTAGCAGCGTGGTCATTAGTTCGATTGCCGCAAAAAAACCTTGATTATTGTCTGTTAAACGTCCAGTATCACGAGGCTATAGAGCCCTAGACATTTGGAAGGCGTGCGTGGAGCCGAAACCAACACGTAGAGGCCCTTTTCAATAACAATTTTACTCGCAAACTATGAAGTGGACACACTTAATTGTTATTAATTACTTCACTCTTTTAAATTAGAGCTACGGGTCTAGATTGCGTTGTATCTAGATAGTTTTAAGTAGACTTAATTTTAGGTTGGTACCTAGATTATCTACAAATTGATCTAGACGCGTAGTTCTAATAACATTAACTTGTTGATTAACTACGCACCATAACCTAGGTAATTCATTAGATTCAGGACCAGCAGTTAGCTAAGTATCTAGGTAGTTAGCTACAATAAACAGAAAGTAATAAATCTATAAGTTTGTATTAACGATCAAAGTCTGTCGAAAGTTCGGCGCGTGCTCTCCCTCGGGGCTGGGCTAGAGGGGAAGAGGGGGAGAGGGGGGGGGGAGGCTGCAAAGTGGCACCTTGACGAAGGACCGGTGGTCAGACGGACCTCGCTTTCTAGGGTTTATTTAAGGCACTTAGTTACAGTATTTACATTATTCAAAGGTCTTGAAAGACGCTTTAAAAGACAAATAGTCAATATTTTAGTTCTTATTCTTGCGTTCCGTTGAGTTTTTTTTTTAGTTTAGGCTTGTTTATCACTTAATTTTTTTATGCATTGTTTTACATAAAATGGTATTACAATAGAATGCCTAAGTACCTACCTCTCTTATCAATCAAATAACCAGTCAGTCAAGATACTTGGTTTTACTCATAAGACAAAAATGTTTCTTTTTAAAGAATAAATTGATCGTTTTAAAAAAGAAACACGAGTAGAGAGAAATCCAATTAACACTCAACTAAGACAAACCACCTTAATAATACGGAACCCTAAAAAGTAAAGAAACTAGAGTTCTTCCATCAATGGCAGTTCCATAACGTATCCATTACATCATCTTGAGGTATACTCCTCGGGGGGATTATTCTGTTGTTTATTTACCTACTTGGGGTTCAATCGTCTCAAGCAAGTCCCAGACATGTTAAATTATTTAAAAAAAACGGTCATTACACGAACTCTTCAAAAGCTTTTTCAAGATTTGGCAAAATCATTAACTATTATTTTAAAAAACACGGATCACTATCGATGTCATACACTCCGGTCTGCTCGAGACCACGATAGATGTAACCGGGCTGAACCATCAAGGTAATATTCAATTTTTTTAATGATTCCTACCTATCCTAGATGTGAAACTATTTTTTTTATTTTTTTGTATTTTGTATTTGTATGTATTTTTTTTTTTAATAATGTAATACACATTTGTGTAATTTTTAAAAAATAATTGTAATAAACCGTTCACAGAAAAAAAATGTAACTTTCCTGAGGCGATTAAGCTGCAGCTGCTGTTGCTTAAAGCTTTGTCTTTATCTACTCTATATATTTGTATTTCATTATCTTGTCTTATGTTGTACAAAATAAAGTTATCTACCCATCTATCTACAGAATAGGTCCCCGAAGGCGGTCCGTTTTCCTCGAGAGATCCCCTCAATGTGTCGCGCGATATTAACAAGTTATTATCTCCTATTAACCCACTTCGAGGAAAAAGGTTACGTTACCTTATTCCTGTCCATTTCTTCGGGTTGACAAATGATGACCACAACATGTGTTTTTGTATCTACTGAGGGCGCTCGACTCCTCACTGTTCGGAGCTTAAGGATAAATTAGTAAAATGCTTCTGTAGCCCTACCATGAGTTGATACGAAAATACGTGCACTGTAACGTTAATAGTTTGACCTTTTGCATAGCGCTCACGCTTCGCACCGTAGCGATTGCGTTTTGAAGGCCGCGCAAGCCCACTGGCTTAAAAAAATATACTTTTGCAATGCCCAAACTGTAAACTAACGTTACAGTGCATAATATTTACGTATCAACTCATGGTTGGGGTACTGAACCTTGTCTCCAGCTAGCCCCAAACTATTTGGGATCGAGTTTTGTATTTTTTTCACCGATTTCCCAAAAACAAAAAGCAGGAGACTCAAAACGTCGTAGCTATATTTAAAAAAAAGACCTTATATAAACGAAATAAGTACAAATCTATATTTTTAAAACCCAGGTAACTCTAGCCCGGGTACCCCTGGATTGACCAAATGCTAAAGCCCCTTCCAAATACCTAAAGGAGGCAATAGTGTCTCTTGGTGCCGGAGGTCAACATCCACTTTGGGTTGCTGAGACAGAAAGTATGTAAGTAATGGAAAAATTCGACATCTTAAAGAACATTCTAACCCTAAATATATTTTTATAAATCGTCAATCATTTCGTAAGTGTTCAAGTAACTGATTAGATTTGAGGAAGCCTTTCAAACCAATCTAGTCAATTTTCGCCTCTTATCTCCGCCGGGCGATCAATGGCGCAGTAAAAGCAATTGTTCAAAATACGTTACGTTAGTTAGAGGTAGGTTCTAGGTAACCAGATTTATGGATTATGCCGACACGAAAACGGCTTATAAGATTAATAAATTACCTAAGCCCTTTCTCCCTACTTAGTCATAGAGTAACTTGCATAGAGAAAATGGAAGAAAATTCAAAATGTTGTGAATCGGTTTCGCAGTCTTATTCTACGTTATTTTCATATTAAAAGTACCTACCTATTACTAATTTCATCATAAAAAACGCGAATATGTACAAATATTGTCTAATTTTGGCTTAAATGAAGAAAGCTAAGATACTTATAAAAGGAAGAGATTAAAGACACTCCAGCTGCTACGGAAGGCGCTATAGCAGCAGTAAGTAATAAGTACCTAACGACATGCTGCTACGGAAGGCGCTATAGCAGCAGTAAGTAATAAGTACCTAACGACATGCTGCTACGGAAGGCGCTATAGCAGCAGTAAGTAATAAGTACCTAACGACATGCTGCTACGGAAGGCGCTATAGCAGCAGTAAGTAATAAGTACCTAACGACATGCTGCTACGGAAGGCGCTATAGCAGCAGTAAGTAATAAGTACCTAAGTACCTAACGACATGCTGCTACGGAAGGCGCTATAGCAGCAGTAAGTAATAAGTACCTAACGACATGCTGCTACGGAAGGCGCTATAGCAGCAGTAAGTAATAAGTACCTAACGACATGCTGCTACGGAAGGCGCTATAGCAGCAGTAAGTAATAAGTACCTAACGACATGCTGCTACGGAAGGCGCTATAGCAGCAGTAAGTAATAAGTACCTAACGACATGCTGCTAGATAGCCAACACACGTATAATGTGTTGACTAAATACTATAATGTAGTAGACTGTAGGTCGTGTACTGTAGGTACATACAGGTTCGCATTGTAATCCCATAATATTATACCCTCGGTTTGCCCGGTTTGGCCACAAACCGTTGCCCAAGTTTAAGTTAAGTTTACTTGAAATTTATATGCATTACACTTCTATATCTATACCTACATTAATTTATTCTCTATGCAAGTAGATATACACTCCACAACCTTAAGCGTCCGAACTGTGGAAGCTATCAAGAAATGGCGCTACAAATGGAACTGATTTTATATTATTAGAGTAAGGACAATTGAATACATCTCGCTTTTACCTTTCTTTAATGTTTTAATTTACTGCTAGTTCTACGTGTTTTAAACTGACTGACACTCTTGTAAATAAGTAGGTGAGTAAAACCTTAGTTTACCTTAGTAGTTGTGCGCTTCGGCGCTTGTTAGTCACATCATAGGGGTCGGAGTCTCAGTGCTTGTTAAGGATAAATCCTTTCTACGATGATAAAACATAGTTTCTATCTCCTTTCTATGTATAAATAGGAAAATAATAATTAGGTACTTACAATAATTAGTTTGAATACAATTTAGCGACCAATCTAGAGGTTATTTGTCAGAACCCACGGATTAGGTAACCTGCGGCTATTTAATGCGTTACAGTAGGTTACTATCCAGTTATTATAGGTACGTGTGCTATCTAGAATTTACACGTAGCTACAATTAAATACAATAAATTAAACAGACCATGCTCTATTAGAGGTTTATGATAGCCTTCTAGTCTACCTTATTATTTCCTCAAAATAATATCAATTGTAGAGATAGGCAGTCAAGTTTCCATCTAGTAAGAGAGCCATCATTTATGTTTAAAGTTCCCGGTTCCCCGAGGAGGCCGGTCATCAGAAACCGGACATGAAGCGGTTGGTACTTCCGCCCTCGCACCGAGCGGCCGGCGGCCGGCGCGGCCTGCGAGCTGACCTACCCCCTACCCTAGAGGGTACCTCGATTACCTACAAATTGTGCACAACACATTAACAGTTTTAATACCTTTAAATTATCAATGGCATTTGTTCGTAATTTTACTTTTTTGTTTTTCCAATAACTCCTACATAATTTATTTCAAAATACTGCTCAGCTGTAATAACTTTTATTTAAATTTACATTATCGTGGACACATGTGGCTTAACCATAACCAAGTACCCATTAGTTTGGCTGTAAGAGGACACATAATTCTAAAAACTAACACTATATGGCACTTTATTTCGAAAATATACCCCTAACTAAAATGGTTTTTCAAAACTCAAAATGATTTCCATTTGAAAAAACTACCTAAGAAATCCCATTTCTTCACTCTACCTTCCTACCTCTACTTAGGTAGGTATATACCTACAAGTCAGGAGCTCATAATTTAAGAACATTTCCAAAGGATTCCGTTAGAAAAAAGATTGCGGTTTCAATACTTTCTTGTTAGGTAGGTACTACGTAGGTAGGGTACCGGATACCACCAAAATTCTCTGATATTATTTAGTAGGTAGTACTTGTACCTATACCTACTGCTTATAATCTGCTTTCATTATCATTATAATAATAATTTCTTCTGTCTAATCAAATCTATTTACAAGAAAGTCGTGTTAGTTAGATACACTATTTATAACTCAAGAACGGCTGAACTTATTTCGCTGAAACTTAGTGGGAAGGTAGCCTAGAACCGGGAGAAGGACATAGGATACTTTTGATCCCGTAAATCCCGCGGGTGAAACCGCAGCTAGTTTTTAATAAGGATGAAATGTGGCCGAAGCAGGCGCTTCGGCAGCTGTAATACCAAAAAAATTATTGCTTTTTTTGCGATTCCAAATAAGCACATATTGGCGTCAAAGTGTTAATTATTGGCATTGAGATACTATGTATAGTACCTACCTACTACATGTGTGTTGTCTCAACTATATTCCATGTTCCTTTTAAAAAAAGTATTTATTATTATTTATTTTTACAACATACCTACTTAATACACAATATTGTTACTAATATCGTAAAAATAAAATGAGTAGATATCGCTGCGGGCCCTAAAATGAAATCGATGAATGACGATTAAAACGTCTAACTAAAGTATCAAAGAGTTTGAGGCACCGTTACCAGAGTGGCTGTTTATTACAACAGCTGTCTTCCTTCTGATGAGTTGAGATTAATGATTATCGGTTTTTTTAATGCAGGAAAATTCTGAAGCCTAATAAGCAGAAAACGTAAGTTTTATTTTTAATAATAGGACATTACTAAACTTATATCCGTTTTGTACATTACAAAATAGGTAGGTAGGTAGTTATAACGTTATTTTATATTTCCCAATCATCCGGTATTAGAACTCTTTAAGAATGCTCAGAGGTTTTTGCAATAAAGCTTTGGGACGAGGCTTTTTGTTTTCTTAGTGAAGACTTAGCGAAGTCACTTCCTTCCTTCCTACCTACTGACTGACTGACTGCTGGTGCACACGAACACGAATGTTTCTTGTGTCAGATACGAGCTAAGGATGAGCAAAACAAGATAGGTAGGATAAGAACCTACCTTATCCAACTACTTAATGGTATCCAACAAAGTCGAGTTGTTATTTTTAAACATTTTTTAAATTTAAAATTGGATTCACAGAACGAATTCACTTAATTACTTATTTAAATTTGTTCTGTGAAACCAATTTTCAATTAAAAAAAAACATGTTTAAAAAATAACAACTCGACTTGGTTGGCACAGGCCAATATTCAATATAATCTCTTTCGAATTTCGGTGCGGTTCGGAAATCGATGTTTCATGCAAATCGGTTCAGCCGTATAGTCTCTGAGAGGTCATGCATTAATCTGAATACCCAGGTTACCTTACCTAGTTAGGTACTTATATTCTTATATATAAAATTTCCATGTCACAGTGTTAGTTACCGTACTCCTCCGAAACGGCTTGACCGTTTTTTATGAGATTTTGTATACGTATTCAGTAGGTCTGAGAATCGGCTACTATCTATAATTTATAAGGCATAACAACGTTTGCCGGGTCAGCTAGTTATAATATAAACAACACCTGTGAACAACATTTTTTTAATTTGGGTAAAAAATCTGACTGACTGATATTAAAACACTAGGTGCATTCCGCAGTATCCCTTGCATAAGTCCCGATCCTACGAGGATATCGGGATATAAAGTACTTGTATACCTACGTGTTTACTCAATATCTCTAGCTATCTGCATACCAAGTTTCATCGCAATCGGTTCAGTGCTAGTTTTTGTGTAAAGGAGTAACAAACAGACTCGTTACCTACTTTTTATCTCGATATTCTCGCGGGATCGGGACTTACTCGGGTGAAACTGAAGGCCGCAACTAGTGAATAATAATATTTAAAGTAAAGAAATAGCCACTGTAATGGAGTCTTTCCCTGTGTACGAGGGGTGGCACTTTGCCCGTACTTTCCTATCAATTTAATCATCTCTCCTAGCAATATATAACTTGAAGTGTCCAATAAAGACAGCTCTCGAAGCTCTAACTTTATCTCAACTCAAGTGATCAATTAGACTACGACCTGTACCTTATTACAGGAAAAACTGCATCTTCAACTACGAAAGGAAAAGAACTTTAATCGGATTGTTATAGAACGCAATTTGAAATCGCTTTCAGAATAAGCATCCAGAATGGAGACATTGCCGTTTTATTTTTAACCTTATACTTAACAGTTATTTATAACGCTTGAACTTGTAGCTTTAGGTAATCGTTTTTGAGTCGAATATTGTCCAAACTATGGCTCAAAATACACGACAGACACTTACACTGACACAACGACCTATACTTAGAGCAAACTGTCGTCGTGTGTGTGTACACCGCAGCGCTGCAATCTAATTGCAGATGGTTCAGCTGTGTCGCTCGACATCAAGTGTCGTTGTAGTGTAATCAGAGCTTGCACGGTGAGATTGTGTGGCTTGATTCAGTCCTGCCGTCTTTCTATCTTTTTGGTGAGCGAACGTGATCTAAGATGTAACACGGTTACCTTAAAGAAATTGTAAAAAAAACCTACACGTCCATGGCAACGGAATATGAGTAGGTCGATAGCAATATCACAGTACACATAAGGAATATGGTGTGGAGTTGATGTCGACACAAAAATATGGCAGCCGTGCGGACGCTATCGAAACTTGATGCAATTTGTGTTAGTGTCAGTGTCGTAGTGTATTTTGAGCTTTACGTATTAAAATGGATTCGATGTCTGCCTACTTAGGTAATACGTATACCTATCTAAAATGTTGCTGTAGTATATTATAGGTTCTTGTGTTAGAGAACTAGCGGCGCCCCGCGGTTTTACCCGCGTTGTCTCGATACAGTGGAAACTCAGGAATTTCCACGGACGGGTAGCTGGAGATCTGGATTAACACATAGGCTACCAATATCCCAATATTCTCGCGGGATCGGGTTCGGGGACTTACGCGAAAGAAACCACGAGGCGCGGCTAGTGTAAAATAAAACCAAACTTAACAAATATAGTAGGTATATTTAATATCCATTCGATATCTATACTTAAACTTAAAAATACATTCATCAAACGAGCACTCTTCAAGTGACGCGAGATTTGGCCAAGATATAGAAAGGGTCAAAACTTGATTACCTCAAGGCAAATACCACTACAAGTACTATAGCGACAAATTCAATTCATAATATCTTCTGAATTATTGGCTTCTGCTTGCTACAAAGCTGAAATTGCGACAATAATTTGTGAGGTTTAGAAATGTCCAACTTCGACGGTTTTTTGTACAGTAAAAAAATACTCTAATTATTTTTTTTGTGGTGTGCCGTGCAAATATAGTGTTTCCAATTAAAACAACTGGTCATGTGGTTTGTTGAAAAGAAAACCGAAAGAGCTTGATTGATAAGGCATCTTTCTCCATGACTTATTGCCACGTAGAGCACAAGTCCTGACCCTCAACCACACTCATACATAACTCATAAAAGTAAGGTCCTAATTGTATTTCTTATTCCTCCTCAACTTTAGATTTCCTCTTCTTTTTCTTCTTCTCGCTTTTCGGCGTCTCTACGGCTTCAGGCGCTTCGGCCGCTTCTGTAACTTCGGAAGCTTCTTCCGCCGCTTCCGACTGGCGCTTCTTCTTCTTTTTCTTTTTCTCGGAAGTGGGCTCGGCGGGTTCTTCCATCACTTCTTCTTGGACTTCTTCTTTCACTTCTGTCTTTACTTTCTTCTTTTTAGGTGTGACCTGTTAATTAAAAAGTAAATACATAAATAAATATATTATATTGCAGAATCTAGCTTGAAACTAAGCCCTAGGCACTAGACAATAAATATAACTACTACACATTATGCTTTTTACCCGACTGCGCGACGCAAAGGGTTATGTGTTTATCAGTCTATGTATGTTTGTATGTTTGTTCCTATGTGGCGCTCCAGAGGCCAAACGGCTGGACCGATTTTGATGATTCGCACGTCAATCGATTCGTCTTAGTCCTGGGAGTGTCACTGAAGACATGACATTTATCAAAATTCAAAATGGCGTCCACCAGCCGCCATATTGTAAAAAAGAAAAAAAGAAAAATTGTCTGACTATGTCGAGTGGGGTATCGTCGAATAGGTATTTGAAAATCATTCTTAGGTTTCCTTGATCATTTTTCATTTAGTTCAACTATTTGGGATCTACAACGACTTAAAGTTGGTTAAGAAAACAAAACAAGTGGGGTATCGTTGAATAGGTATTCAAAAATCATTGTTAGGTTTCTCTAACCATTTTTCATTAAATGTAACCATTTGGGATCTACAACGGTTTAAAGTTGGTTGGAAATCGTCCATACCTACCTTAGATTACCGCAGCTTACTGAATAATCCTCAACTTAATAACCCTCTCAATGAAATGATGCGATTGCGATTAAAATACAATAAAATTGATTTAATAATACGTCTTGCACCTAATGCTGGCTAAAAAGCGCAAAATAAAAAAATTAAATAAAAATTTAAAGAACCCGCCTGCTTAAAAAAACTTTAAATAAAAACATAAACATAATAAAAACTGAAAAGAAAATAAAACAAGTCCAGTAGTCACAGAACATAGCGACTTTAACAGTCGGGACCCATTACTGAAAAGGTATATTATGAGCTAAATTTTAGGTTGTCAATGGGTCCCGACTGTTAAAGTCGCTATGTTCTGTGACTGCTGGACTTGTTTTATTTTCTTTTCAGTTTTTTTTTATGTTTATGTTTTTATTTAAAGTTTTTGTAAGCAGGCGGGTTTTTTAATTTTTGTAAATACATACATTATGTATGATACATGGAAAACACCCAGACCAGAAATAAATATTTATTTTTAAGCATAAATAGTTGCACCCGGCGGGAATCGAACCTGTAACCTTCTGCATTGCAGTGGGGCACTCGCACGACGCGCCACAGAGGTTGTCGAAATTAATAAAGATAACAAAAGCTTATCATTATTTACCTAGGTATTTATTTGATAGGATAATGTAAATTGATTGAATGACTGAACTATAAATATCAACACAGAGCCCAAACCGCTGGTCCTAGGCCCGTATTAATAAACCGAACTCAATATCGATCTTGAGTGCGTATCAATTGAGTAACTCTTGAGATGCGGTCACCATCTTAAGTTAGGCATTAATTAATAGTTAAAACTCAAGCTCTACTCAACTGATATCGCTCTTGAGCTTCGAGAGTGATCTTGAGAGCGACCTTGAATGAAAGTAAACGTTTTATTCTTGCATTATGGTAGGTAGTTTTTTTTTTTGCATTTTTAATTTCTTAGCTAAAAAGTTTTGTTACTATGGTACCTAGTTTACTCGTATTTTACTGTCATTTTTTTATTGTGAATATATTTAACAAAATGTAACTTAATTAAATTAATCTTTGCTTAGGTGAGTTTAGCTAGCTTAGTTTTGTTTAGCTAAGCTAAGCTAAGCTAGCTAAACTAAGCTAAGCTAGCTAAACTAAGCCAAGCTTAGCTAAGCTGGCTAAGCTAAGCTAGCTAAACTAAGCTAGCTAAGCTAAGCTAGCTAAGCTAAGCTAGCTAAGCTAAGCTAGCTAATTCGAAAACCTTGTGGCCATATAACTTTTTCATGACGCCCTAAAAATCAACTTATTAAATAATAATTCAAAAAAACTTAACTAAACAAAACAATGAAAAAAAAATCACCAAAACTAAAATAACCCATCCCCAAAATATCATCATAATAATTGATTTCTCCATGTTTCTGAATTACAAAAACACCGAAACAGCTACTTAAGTCACGTACCACCCACGATCGAACTTGAGTACACGAAACTGCATCTTGAGAGACATCTTGAGTGCTGAGTTTGATTTATTAATACGGTATGACTCAAGTGATACGTCACTCTTTAATCACATCTTAAGAGGGGTTTATAAATCAGCGCAACAACTCAATAGCAAACTCAAGATTGATATCGAACTTGAGTTCGGTCTATTAATACAGGCCCTAGAGACATGATAATTGGAGTGTTTAATTATTTGTTATGTGTAGGTATCCACTAAGAAAGGGGTTTTGGGAAACCTCGTGGGATAGGAACTTACACGGGTGAAACTGTGGGACTCTGCTAGTCTCCTAATATTATGTCAATCAGTGGCATCGATCCCCTTACTTACTCTAAAGGTACCATTATACTTACATCATTGGCTCCGTCCTCAAGTTTGACCTTCTTAGCTGGCAGTTCCTCTTCATCTGGGGAGTGTTCCCGCTTCACCGGCTTGGAACCGGAGGCCAGCGTGCTGTCGCCGGCTGTTTGATAGTTGAACACCTCACTATGGGAACAGAAACATGGAATTAGAGTTGCATTGTGTTTGTTTTTACTCTTTGGGTACGGAACCCTAAAAAGTCGTAGTACCAAACAGATGCAAAAAATAAACTCAATTATGTGCTAATACAGGAGATGGAGAATAGTCACAACTTGTTCTACTGTCATCATCCTTTTTTCTAGGTAATTTTATTAATTAGCATACTCACTTACTGACTGTCAATCTATTCATTCCATTCCATTTACAAAGTCTAAGTTGATATTAAACAAAAAATTGAGTCTTACCTCTTACTGTGATATTTCTCGAATTTGGCTTTAGCCTTTCCAGTGCCACTGATCCTTCTCAGATTCCCCTCCTCCATCAGCCGCAGTTTGTTCTCCAACTTCACCTTGTGTCCAGCACCGAGTTCAAACGAAACATCTTCACCAAATGCATCTAACCTTGTGGCTAGGGCTGCCTTTGCTGCTAACATTCGAGACATTTTACCCTTGTTTTTAGCACTACACTGACCTACCAACTGGGCATGGTAAATCAGACCATACTTTGGTGTGTCTTTCTTTGTCTTCAATGCTCGGAACAGAGCCTTTTCAGCACCAAATATCTGTAACGTAGAGGCCGGATGTTTTGCTAAATTCATCAATGAACCAGCATGAGCAATTAGTCTAGCACCAATGTGTTCTCCGATCAATACTGTCAGATTCGGAGCCATGGCCATCATTCTAGCTTTCAAATAATCAGTCAAATGTGTCCTATAGTCTGTTATTGCGATGATTTCATCACATAAATTCTGTATGTTCATGATATCATCATCTGATATTTCAGTTCCCATTGATATTTCAGCTGCTTCTTTCACTTTCTCTTCTAAATCTTCAGGTAGGATGTCAGATAGATCTGTCTGCGATGCATTGTCACGAGTGCCAACTAATTTGACTATTTTAACAAACAATGTATTATCAGTAATAATTTTTCCGAGTTCGGGGAAGTGCCAGCCGTACCATTCACGGCATCTCATTATGTAGTTGTTTAATTCTTTGTCGAGATCGTCGAGGAGACATTGAGCTTGAACGATCATCGTGTCTATCTTGTCGGGGGAGAATTTGAGTTTGTATCGGGAAAGTGAGTGAGCGAGACCTAGGGCCATGGCTGTCATCTCTTTCTTTGGCAGGCCAGCGAGGAGACTGTCCATCTGTGATCGAATGCAACGGAGAAGTTCCTGCACATTGTTATTGGACACACACTGAAGGTCAAACTTTTCTCTGATGGCACTTCCGAGCTTGGCATCTCCAACCAGTAGCTGATCCTGCACATCTTTGACAATGTATTTCTTTATTGCTTTCTTCAATGGTTTGGAGACTTTTCCTTCGATGGCAGCAGTTGTGGCAGCTAGGGCTTCTGTAGTGTCTTCGAACTTTATGAAGTTCTTAAGTTTTACACTGTAAAGAAATGTAGGTATAAAGAGGATAATTTGGGTTGGATCTTGTTTCACTGCTGCCTTTCTCTTTCTAGATGGGTGTGTTACATCTTAGAGCTTATCATTACTGACCATCATTGAAATTAAACTCACATAATTTTAGTGTTAATTTGGACCTAGGGGTATTTAGAGACTTGAAGACATTGTGTTTTGAAAAATTCTGAATACATCTAATAAAAGTAACACAATTAATCCGAAAATAAGTTAAATTTAATAAAGTATAGAGATGGGCCGACTAGGGGTTCTGCCGACTAGCTCTCTCTAGATTAGTATATTGGTTTAATGTTAATAATATGCTACTAAATGGATCTAAAACTAAATGTATTCGATTCACACTACCAAATGTAAAACAAGTTAAAACTTCTGTAAAAATTGATAATGAGGAGATCGAAATAGTTGATAAAGCTGTCTTTCTGGGTATAACTTTAGACGCTAAGCTTCAATGGGGCCCACACGTGGAAGCTCTGTCGAAAAGGCTTAGTTCCGCAGCTTACGCAGTTAAGAAAATCCGGGAATACACAGATGTTGAGACGGCCCGCCTAGTCTACTTCAGTTACTTTCACAGCATCATGTCATATGGTATCCTGCTGTGGGGGTGTGCTGCTGACATAGAAACCATTTTTGTTTTGCAAAAGAGAGCGGTGCGAGCTATCTACAAAATGGGCCCCAGGGAATCGCTTGAAGAAAAGTTTAAAGAGATAAACATTTTAACTGTTTACTCTCAATACATTTATGAAAATCTGCTATACGTACATAAGAATAAATCAAGTAAATTTCACAAATACAGTGATGTCCGTCAGGTTAATTTGAGACACAAGGATGATCTGACTGTGCCCTATAGTAGGCTCCAGAAAATAAGTAAGTCGTTCTGTAGCACTAGTGTACTTTATTATAATAAACTACCTGAAGACGTATTTGACATGTCCATTACAAGATTCAAAAAATATATTAAACTTAAATTGTGTAATAAGGCGTACTATAGCACGTCAAAATATTTTGATGAGAAGAATCCATGGACATGATTGTTAACTGCTCCTGTTCAGATTAAGATCTGTATTATGACGATTGTAATATAAAACATGATAAAAAAAATAATTGGAAAAAAAAACCCCATGAGTTTCTTGTGGTTTCTTCTCATCGGAGGGCGCGTTCCGAAACCTCGGTAAATTAAAATCTCGACGTTTCAAAACGTACGTATGTGTGTATAATATACGTTCTAAATGAATAAAAAATTTTGAGTTTTGAGTTTTGAGTTTTGAGCAGACTAGCCGACTAGTCGGTTCCAAAATTGACGACTAGTCGGCCGACTACTCGGCAATGCAGATCATTATAATTCCGAGATATTTGGGTTAATATAGATCACACGGTGATTGTTGCTATTTTTAGATAAATTTGCACTTCGAAAGCTATAGTAAAACTTCCAAAAAATAGTTGAAATAAAAATAAAAGTTGGAAAAAAAAATGGAGCTGAGGCATAGTCATGACTTTTTAGATGTTTAGATGATGTATGTAAGCTATGACGTGTTTTGTTTACGTTTTTTTGTCTACCCACCTTCTAAACTGTACTTCTAATTAAAGAAATATTGATATTATTGCATAAAATTGTTACTTGACGACTAGTCGGCACCTGCCGACTAGTCAGTTAAACTGCCGACTAGTCGGCTATCCCGACTAGTCGGCGACTAGTCGGCCCATCTCTAATAATGTACATAAAAATAAATAATATAAAATACTTACACGGCTGATGCCCCCTCCGGAGTGTTGAACTCTTGGTACAGGTCATCTATCTGTGACAACTTGGAGTCATCCAACAACTATAACAATACAGAACATCAGATGCATTAGTATGACAATTTACACACTTTCCTCTCAACAGGACAACATAAACATAACCTACAAACCGACAACTTTAGTGCTTCAGCATAGCTAACAATTCCTGGTTCATTATAACAATACTTAGATGCCAATGTTTGAACCATGCCAATTTTAGAAAATTAATCACACTATTAATGCACAGCTTAAGTGTTTAAGAGATCAAAATGATAGTTTGAAATCGTTCAGTGGGAGCAGGTTCTTTAGTAAATAACAGCAACAAATATTTAACAACAAATACCTACCTATTTTTGTAAATAATATTAGTTATATCGGTGAATACAAATTGCAGATTTCCAGTAATAATACAGTGGGTGAATTTTATTAATAGATTAAAGCGTCGCGGTCGTCGTCGTCCGTGGAGGTTAGGTAGGTATGGCATAACACGTGTTCATTGATTTACCTTGAAAATAGCGTACCCCGCCGGGGTCTCGAACAAAATTAACATTTTTCACACGCACTTTTCACACTTGCTAACTTATTTCATTAAAAATAATTCAGTACCTATTCCTTGGAAAAGCAATTATTTTTGCACAAGCGACGCCGCACTGGAACCGCTTTCGACGCGGAGGGGGAGAAACACTTTGACGTTGACATTTTGACAGTGACAGCTACCTTAACGTGACGTTGTTGCGTTCGTCTTTATTTGTGTTCTGGCACCGCGCTACAAATAAGCCAGGAAATATAGAATCCTTTGTTTCTCCATTTTCAGAACCCAAACGTTTAGCCTATGGATTAAAATTACAGTTTGAAACCTACGATAACGGCAAATAGCTATCGTACACAGTACACATAAGGAATATGGAGGAATATCCTTAAGTCTACTGTGTATCGTATCAGGGTTTTTGACACTTCACATTTATTTTTGTTATAACTTTTTATGTCTAAAATAAATAAACTTACTTTTATGTTCTTTTATTAGTGGATAATACTAAGGATGGCTGATATTAAATTAATAGGTATATTAGGTAAGTAGGTACTTGCTACTTACTTACATAAAAATTAAAAATTAAATCCAAATTAAATGTCACATAATAAATAAATGAATCCTGCGCTACAAATAAAAAAAACTACTTGCTACTTACTTAGGTAGGCACGTAGGTAGAAGCTATAGGTAGGTTTTAAGAGGACAGTCTCCGTATTCTTTCTCCATACAAACGTAGTCGACTGTTTCCTCCCTGGATAAAGACATTACAGCAAATATGTTTATGCCATAAAACCTTTATCAGTCATGCATTACTAAGCCCCTACCTTTTGATTTTTTTCATTTTCCTTTTTTTAGGGTTCCGTACCCAAATGGTACGGAACCCTAAATACCGTCCGTCCGTCCGTCCGTCTGTCCGTCTGTCCGTCTGTCCGTCTGTCCGTCTGTCCGTCTGTCCGTCTGTCCGTCTGTCCGTCTGTCCGTCTGTCCGTCTGTCCGTCTGTCCGTCTGTCCGTCTGTCCGTCTGTCCGTCTGTCCGTCTGTCCGTCTGTCCGTCTGTCCGTCTGTCCGTCTGTCCGTCTGTCCGTCTGTCCGTCTGTCCGTCTGTCCGTCTGTCCGTCTGTCCGTCTGTCCGTCTGTCACCAGGCTGTATCTCATGAACCGTAATAGCTAGAAGGTTCAAATTTTCACAGAAGATGTATTTCGGTTGCCGCTACAACAACAAACTAAAAACAAAATAAAACAAATATTTAAGAGGGGCTCCCATACAACAAACGTGTTTCAAAAATAACAAGGAGTTTAGTACAATGTGAGGTCGCTTCTGATTGGTCAGGACAAATCGAGTTGGTCATGGAATTCAAAATGGCTGCCCTATCTGTCAAATATACCAGTCTGCCTTACTTACCAAGGACTTTCGGCGGGAAAGTGGAGACAACATGTCGTGCTCCAATTTTATTTTCGTTAAACTATGTTGTATACTCGGTTAAATTGTGTAATTTGGGTGGAATCTTATTCAATTTAGTTCCGTGAATGTGCACAAGTGTAGTGAAAACAAAATTGAGTGTTAAACATGAACTTTCCGTCGTTCGCGCCGAAGATCCTTGAAGGTTATAGTAAAGTTGCTGCCACCGCTTTACCATAGCCCCTGACTTGAAGTTAGAGGCCCGATCGGGCTAATTTCATGCAAAATACTTGATACTGGCAAGATGTACAAGATGTACGACGCCAAAACTATAATAAAGAAAACTTACTTACCAAAGAGTTTCTTAAAGGTTTCAGATTTTCTTTGCGCCAAGGTTTTTTTTTTTTGAGTGATTCGGTCGTTTGATGGGAGTAAGAATCGAAGATAAGTAAATATTTTATATTTTCCTATAACATTTAAAAATTGGTTGTTGTAAGTAAACCATTTTAGGGTTCCGTATCCAATTGTGATAGTGGTACGGAACCCTTTGTGCGCGAGTGTCGCACTTGCCCGGTTTTTTTAAATTGTATTATTACTGTTCTAATTAGAAAATGAAAAAAATCAAAAGGTAGGGTAGGGGCATAGTCATGCATGACAGATATAGGTTTTATGATGGCATAAACATATTTGCTCTGTCTTTATCCAGGGAGGAAACAGTCGACTACGTATGCATGGGTAGGTGGATTTAATTGCCTACCTTGGCCCCTGTTTCATAAAGCTGACAATCCGACAGGCGCGACATATGTCGAGAACCGACAATTTGATAATTTTTCTGTTTCATAAAGCCGACAGGCGACAAAATTCTCATGGTGGAAAATTTACAAATAAGTCAAATTGTCGCGACAATTTGACATTTTTCTGTTTCATAAAACTTTTTGCGTGACAGGTGACAGGTGACAATTTGTCGGGAAAAACTTGACAATTTTGTTTTATGAAACACAAAATTGTCGTGACATATTGACATATTTGTAAAATTGTCCGACATTTGCGACAGGCGCTTACCCTTCTGTCTCGAAAATCGTATTTTGAATTTTGAAGACGTTAAACTGTTTTGTTCCGTATTGAGGTTTTTATTTTTTCATTTTTTCATTACAAAAATGGTTCTTACATCGAGCAGCGAAGAAAGTAGCGACGATGAATATTTGGAACAAATTCAAACAAGGAGCCAAAGACGTACATTTAAGTGTAGAATTAATTTCTCCTTCACAATTACTGATCGATTTCAAAAATTATTTTAAAGAGTAGAAAGCTACATTCGCCCTGAGTAAAACAGACTACTTTTGATCCCTATATTCCCACGGGAACGGGACGCGGGTGAAACTGCGAGACGCAGCTAGTACATAATAAGTCGGACAGCCAAACTATAAAACACAAAACTGCACAACTTAATTAAGTATGTAGGTGCAATTATTATTTTTCCTTTTTTAAAGTCGGTTTTTATGTTTTTCTGAAATACTTTTATAAACAACAATACTAGCTACGTCCCGCGGTTTTACCCGCGTAAGTCCTGATCCCGCGAGAATTACGAGATAAAAAGTAACCTATGTGTTATTCTAGGTCTCCTATCTATATTCCAAGTTTCATCGCTATCGGTTCAGTAGTTTTAGCGTGAAGGAGCAACAAAGTCACATACATACAATATTTCGCGTTTATAATATAAGTAGGAAGTAGGAATAGGACTATTTGCAAATATCTTAAAAGTTGACAATTGTCGCGGTTTCTTGACATATATGTCACGATAATCCGACATATGTCGGCGACATAATTGTCGCCTTTTTCTTGACATATGTCGCGTTTATGAAACGCGTCCGACAATTAAAAATATGTCAAGGTTTCACCTGTCGCTTTTAAATAAAATTGTCACGTTTATGACTGCTGTTTGCTGTCAACTGTCATTTTGACAGCGAGTCGACTGTCGAGTTGAAAGATCCGCGGTAGCCTCGCCGCCTCAGCGTGACAATTTGACAAATAAGTCAGTTCTTGACATAAAAGTCGGATTGTCAGCTTTATGAAACAGGGGCTTGTCTAACTGCAGTCAGACTAAGATAATAATGCTGTAGCACTAGCTACAGTCTAGACTAGACCTACCTAGATGCATGTCTTAACCACATAACTAACAAGCATCTAGCTACCATGATAAATTCATTTACTTCTCTATTTATGCTATACTTACCTAGCCATGGTAGGTGTGATGTTAGTTCATACAAAAGAGATTACCCAACTAAACTGCTAGCAATGTTATCAAACAAAGCCCTTCAAAGGAAACTTGCTTCATCATCTCACCGCAACAGTTTCGACGGCTATAAACTATCTACCTACCTATCTCTAGGTACCCCCAGTAAGTAGTAACATCACCTACTTATATCTTTAGTAGATACGCACTTATCTATGTAAGACAGAGAAGTTTAACTCGGTCACAATTACAGCTGTTAGCCTGCATATTATTATCAGAATGTTAGTAGGTATTGTTAAATATTAATTATTTGATTAGAGAGAAATGTCTTACAGGCAATGGTCGACATGTAAGGAAAGGGTTGGGTTAGGTTAGGTTAGGTTCCCCCCCGAAGGGTTCCCGCCTTGTCGTGGCGGGGGGGCTTAGTAACCGTGGCTTGGTCACCCACGGTGAAGCGAAGAGGAACCCACCCGAGGAGGAGCCGCTTCAGCTTCGGCTTGCGGCTGGAGGAGGTTTCGGGGCCGCGGCAGGAGAGGAGTGTCGGTGTTTCGTTGCCGCTCTCCCTATCTGCCGCGGCCTCGGCGGGGCCGCCACCGATAGATGGCGGACGCGGTGGGGCTGCAGGGGAGGAGGCGTGTCGGTGTGTCGTTGCCGCTCGCCCTATCCCCTGCAGCCGAAAAGTGGTCGGCGACGGGGCCACAGACCTCACCAGTCGCAGGGGAACCAGGGGTGTCCAGACATCCCTGGTTCCCCTAAACGGCTCTTGGCGGCGGACTCGGGGGAGTTCGTCGCCAAATATTGAGCCTGAGGTGGCGGCGGCGTGTCCACGCCGCCCCTCGTGAGGGTTTACCTCCTACGGAGGTTTTTGGAGAGGAGGCCGGACGCGGCCAACCGCTGTGGGGCAGACGGTAGTATGCGAGAGCGTTTCCCGTCTGTCCCCACACTTAGCGGAGAAGACGGACACCGAGGGGTTTAGTGGGTATACCCTGGCCGCACACCATCTTGGCCGGGGGGACCCCCACACACCGGGCCGCTCTCCCCCGGGAGCGGCCTGACGGTCTTAAGGAGATTCCCCTCGTAAAAAAAAAAAAAAAAAAAAAAAAAAAAAAAAAGGTTAGGTTAGGTGTTTATTTGACTTTTTATATTTTACCCGACTGCAAGGAAAGGGTTATGTTTTTCTCGCCTGTCTTTTTGGATGATCATATAAGCCAACTACTTACTATAGACCTTTAAAAAAGTAATTTTAATGAACATAAATTTATCTATAGGTATGCTTGAAACCTCACTTGAGAAACTAATCTTCGCCCGAGAACCTAGTCACGGAATCAAAACTCGAAATATAAATGCTCAACAATTCTCTAGCGTTGTTTTTCTCAAAAACGGTTCAGCAGTTGTTTGTAATTTTGCAAGATATTGTTAACACTTCAAAAGTTTTAGCGAAACTTTGTCAAATTAAGGAAAAAATGTTGAAATCGTTTTCCAAAAAAAAAATAACAATGCTGAGACGTTTCAGATAAAGACAACGTAGCCTACGCGGTTAACGATCGACGCGTTTTCCTTTCTACCCGACTGCCGAAGGAGGGTTATGTTTTTTATAATTTCTATCCCTGACCTATAATAACATTTTAACGATTTTGCGGAAAGGAAAACATTACCGTTTATAGGCGGCCGTTAAAGCAAAGTGCGGGGCAGTAATGCGCAGTAGGGTTGCTCCGGGGAGAGATTAGCTCACGTATCGACACCGGACTCACACGACTGACAGCTCTACGTGGGACTCACTGGCTGTGTTCCCACCGCAGCTGACTCATTAATGAGCCAGTTGAACATCCAACAATCGATTTCGTCAAGCCATACTGTTTCGGACTCTTATCTACATTACTATTAGAAAGATTTGTATTTTTTATGTTTGTGTGTATGTATGTTTGTAATGGATAAACTCAAAAACTAAGTACTGGACCGATTTCAAAAATTCTTTTACTATTAGATAGCTACATTCACCCTGAGTAACATAGGCCTATTTTGATCCCGATAGGAATATCGGTATTTCGTATTCCCACCGGATCGGGACATACCCAGTGAAACTGTGCGACGCAGCTAGTTATTTACAGATAGGTACATAGATAAAAGCTTAGGTGAACCAACATAAAAAAATAAACTGTATAAAATTGCAAAGTAAACCTTAAATCTATAGTGTGGCACAATGAGGGGCCTTATCGCCTAAGAGAGATCTCTTTCGCGCTATGAACACGATCGTTCGATGTTAAACTGACACATTTTGATGACTTCGTTCCGCTCGCGGTGGGAACGCGGCCTTGAGGAAAGAAGAATGAAGGATTCGAAAGGATCGTGTGTGTGACGACCTATAGTTACTAAAGTTTTTTGGTTCATCTATCTCTAGAATTATCTTTTGCGTGACAAAACGCAGCACCAGAGACTCACCTTCGCAGCTTTGGCAGCAGCTTAGTCTTCGCAGCTTAGTTTTATTTATAGATAGTATTAGGCGCTTTGGCGAGCGAGCGAAGCGAGCGTGCCGCGGCAGCGGTCGCCAAAGCGCGTGTAATCATGTTCTAACATTAACCTAACCTATCCAAGTCGGGGTGATCCGTATATTTTTTTCGAAGTTCAAGTAAAAATGTATGAAAATTTTTTTTTTTCATTGCTCTATTGATAGTGTGAGAGATTTATGTTCTATATCTGATGTGGTAGCTCTTCAGGAGACTTGGCTTTTGCCACATGATATTAATTTCCTGAGTACGATTAGCAATAATTTTGAATACATTGGCAAGTCAGCTGTTAATACAAGTGTAGGTTTGTTGAGAGGAAGACCCCATGGCGGTGTCGCCTTACTGTGGAGAAAGGGTATTTTTGATTCGGTGTCTATTGTTAATTGCAATAGTTCTCGTTTGGTAGCTATTAAGGCTTCAGTTAATCATCGCACCATTTTATTCTTCTCCGTATACATGCCATGCAACATGAATCTTGAAGTTAATATACCTATTTTTCTTGAAGTACTGAGTGAGATTAACGCAATAGTGAATATTACAAGTGTTGAATGCTTGTTTTTGTTGGGTGATTTTAACTCTCACCCTGACACGTTACTTTATAGAGAGTTACTTAGTTTCTGTGACGACCAGGGGTGGATAGTGGCCGATATTGTAAGGTTGGGGCCTGACTCTGAGCACTACACGTATATTAGTGAGGCTCACGGTTCTAGAAGCTGGTTAGATCACTGTATTGTTTCGTCGTCAGCCTGGGCGACGATTACTAATATAGACATTCTAGAAAACCTTTATTTATCTGACCACTTACCTTTGTGTATTGATTGTGATCTAGGGTTAGTGAGACCAAAGTTAACGATCAGTAGAGAACTCTGTAATGATGTAATTTGGGGTGACAGGGACAAAGATGAGATTGAAAAATATCATGAGCTTTGTCATTTTAAGTTGAAAAATATTCAATTTCCACCAGAGTTCCAGGTATGTGCCTATGGATCGTGTCAATCGGTTAAACATAGAAAGTGCTTAGATAAACTATACAATGAAATTGTTTCTGTATTAAGCGAGGCGGCTGCCATGTCGAAGAGATTAGGTGACACAAGACGTAGGAAGGGGGGAACGGTGTGCGGGTGGAATCGTCATGTCAGGGACGCTTACAGGGAGGCGAAGCTTGGTTTTCGTGACTGGGTGTATCACAACAGGCCAAGATCTGGTCAAGTTTACACTTACATGTGTGAGACGCGTAAAATTTTTTAAAACCGTCTAAGGTGGTGTCAAAAGAACAAGGAGCAGATTAAAATGGATTTAATAGCTGAACACCGGGCTAACAATGACTTTGGTAAATTCTGGAAAGCGACTAAAACATTGGACGGTAAGCCAAGTCTGCCTGTAAGCGTTGCTGGTGCAAGCGACCCTGAAGATATTGCCAATATTTTCAGGCAGCACTTTAGGGTCCGGTCTCCACTCGAGACATTGAATTCCTCGCAGGATGCTGGGCCTTGTGGTGGGAGGGGCGTACCAACATTTCAAGTTACGGCTAAACAATTAAAATCTATTATACATCGCATGAGTGGGGGTAAATCACCTGGGCACGATGCGCTCAGCATCGAGCATTTAAAGCATGCAGGAGTGCATCTACCACGGGTTCTTGCTATGTTGTTCACCCTTTGCGTTAGCCACTCGTACTTGCCGAATGAGATGATGAAGACACTTGTAGTTCCCATTATAAAGAATAAGACTGGTGATGTGTCGGATAAGGGTAACTATCGTCCGATCTCACTTGCTACCACTCTTGCAAAGGTATTGGACGGTGTGATTGACTCGGCTTTAAGTCAAAATATAACTTTGCACGACGCCCAGTTTGGGTTTAGGCCCGGGTTATCCACTGAAAGTGCAATCCTGTGCCTTAAACACACCGTCCAGTATTATACCGACCGTAGGACTCCGGTGTACGCCTGTTTTCTCGACCTCTCCAAGGCGTTTGACCTTGTTTCGTATGAAATCCTATGGAGAAAGTTGAGGGACAGGGGTGTACCGGAGGATCTGATTGGAATTTTGCAGTACTGGTACGGTAATCAGAGCAATTTAGTAAAATGGGCTAAATCACTGTCAGAGCCGTACAGGTTAGAGTGCGGAGTTAGACAGGGTGGACGGGCGTCCCCTAGACTATTCAACTTGTATATTAATGACTTGATAGTCGAGCTCAGCAGCATGAATGTCGGATGCAGGATGGATGGCGTCAGCGTAAATAACATTAGCTACGCGGACGACATGGTGCTGCTGAGCCCGACTGTGGGAGCTTTGAACAAAATGTTGATGGTATGCCAGTCCTATGCCAAAGCACACGGCCTAATTTATAATGTAAATAAATGCGAGTACATGGTTTTTAAGGCCTCCGACAGATACCCCGTAGATGCTCCAGTGATAACGTTGAACGGTCTTCCTATTAAGAGAACTACCTTATTTAAATATCTTGGACATCTCATAGCCGAAGACCTTAAAGACAATGCAGATATTGAAAGGGAACGCAGGGCATTGGCTGTGAGGAGTAATATGTTGATTCACAGATTTGCACGATGCTCTGACCAGACAAAAGTTATTCTTTTCAAAGCTTATTGTCAGAGCTTATATACGGCAAGTCTGTGGATCAGTTACTCTAAACAATCGTTCAATGCCCTTCGAGTACAATATAATAATGCATTCAGGATGCTGTTGGGGCTGCCCCGATTCTGTAGTGCCTCAGCAATGTTTGCGTTAGCCCACACAGATGGCTTTCACGCAGTGATTCGCAAAAAGACAGCTTCCTTGTGCAGCAGATTGCGGGGCAGCCAGAATAGCATCCTGAAAACTGTGGCTGCGAGGCTTGAGTCGCCGATCTAGAGGCACTTTCGTGACATCCTTATCACGGAAAATAATCTGGTGTACGACTAAATTGTAAATCAAATTATTATGACATTTTTCAGTATATTTTTAAATGCTACTAACTTTAATTTTTAAGTTTCATACTAACAAATGGAATGTAATTAATATTCTGAAATAAAAATTATTATTATTATTATTATTGCTCATGAACTTCGAAAAAAATATACGGATCACCCCGACTTGGATAGGTTAGGTTAATGTTAGAACATGATTACACGCAGCGCTTTGGCGAGCGAGCGAAGCGAGCGTGCCGCGGGAGCGGTCGCCAAAGCGCCTAATACTATCTATAAATAAAACTAAGCTGCGAAGACTAAGCTGCTGCCAAAGCTGCGAAGGTGAGTCTCTGGTGCTGCGTTTTGTCACGCAAAAGATAATTCTATTAAATAAAATTATAGGGTTTGTTATTATATGAACTGTCGGTTATATTATCTGAACTTTATATGATATAAAATTACACGAAATGAAATTATAGAATATGAAAATTATATTAAATGATCGTTATTGTATTTGAAATTATACTATCTGATTTTATACCAAATATTACACACCCGTAAAAAAGAGTGTTCGTTAGAACGTGATACTTTTTAGGATTCCGTATCCAAAGGATAGATCGTTTTACTAAGATTCTACTGTCCCTTGGTCTGTCTGTCACCAGGCCGTATCTCATGAACCTTGATAGACAGGCTAGACAGTTAATACTTTCACAGATGATGTATTTCTATTGCCGCTATAACAACAAAAACAAAACAAAAAACAGAATAAAATATATTTAAGCGGGGCTCGGCAACAAACTTTCGTCTTTTTTATTACAGTTGGTACGAGCCCTCCGCGCTCGAGTCCGACTCACACTTGGCCGGTTTGTTCCTTGCGTAGGTACTGGATTAGCTTGTAAATCTTCCTCGTATGTGAATAGTCCATTACCGACGTAACAGCCGTTCAAAGAATACCCCTATGATCCTCTAACGGCTGTTTATGCTCATTCTCCAGGCTGTAGACTGTAGGCATTGACTAACTAACACTGATTGGCTCTATAATAAGTACCTACCTACGTATTCCAAGTCCTGACTAATTGACATACTAAACGAGGAGCCCAAACCGCTGCATGTTCATAGAGATTTGTTTAAAGGATGTGGTCTTTGTCTTTCAGGAGGGGTACTTTAATTCTACGAACGTAGGTACGAACGAAACAAAAAAAACTGTCAGCCGTCTTTCAAAACCGTCCGAAAATAAAACATGTTGGATGACATATTTTTTTCTAGAATTATCGGTCGTTTTGTTTCGTGCCTAGAATTAAAGTAAAGGCCCAGTATCCACTAAGAAACGAAATTCCCACGGGATCAGGGTCCCAAGTCGATAGAATAGGTAATGGTCACTTGACGTGTATTTGACACATTTGACTGTGCATTTGACCACATGTGATATTGTGTGAACGATATAAGTTTCAACCCTAGGGGTACCAAGTTACTCACACACTCAGCCCTGTTTTGTAAATACTTAGATATGATATTTTATTCCAGTACTTAGCTTATTTTATTGACATAATAAAGCTCTTGCTTTGTCGTTGTATTGAATCCTCATGAAGCGGAGTTAAGATAAAATAACGTAATAACTTTACAAATCTTAATTAAATCTAGTTTTATACAGCCACAAGTTGTTAAGTTGAAGTAATGAAGTAGGTACTAATTATTATTAAACCTTTGTTAAGAGGAAAGGATACCTACCTACTCGTTCTCCATACAAAACGTACTTAGTCGACTAGTTTCCTCCCTGGATAAACATCTCCTATGTTTTCAATACATAGATTAGGTCCTTTTTTAAGTTTTTTAACCCAATAATAAGGACTTACGCGGCTGAAACCGTGGGGCGCAGCTAGTTGGCTAACAAAAAAGGTACCTTCATAGTATCTTAACCTACTGTGAATGTAGGTATGTTTTATCTACGATCTACTTTATGAGGATAGGAGGAGTCAGGAGAACTATTTCAATTGAAACCTGCACAAACGAAAGCCCGGCGGAACATCACACACAAATTAGACTCAACTTATTTGCTAGTAATGTTAGTGCCGCCCTCTGGTGTGCGACACGGTGAAACTTTCCTCATATTGTCTCGACGAGATCGCGTGTTTATTTGCCTTCCTGCTAGGTGCTATCTCCACGACCTCCAGGTAGAAAGCCTAAAACTTTACCAACTTTACCGTTTCACAGTAATAGCTGTGGTAATAGGGAGGTACCTAGCTAGCTATTTAGTTTGCTAAAAGGACTAAGTTCTAAACATTGTTTTTAGGTACCTAGTATGCATAAAACATACAGCGGCGCTACATTAAAATACTGTCAAAGTGATATTAAGGGAAAAAGGGGGTGGTGAATGAGCGGACATGTGTCTTTTCTCGTCATCTAGCCCCTTATTAAAAAAGATGATTAACAGCTGCATAAACTAGGTATGTATCGTTTGTAACGTAATTTTAACTGTGACATGTAGTTTCAAAGTTGACAGACAGAAACAAACGTTACTTATCACACCAACTCTATATTTTTAAATAACACAAGACATTTCAAAGGTATTTTACAACTGTAATTGAGACACTTCTGGTACCTACCTACCTACATACCAAAATCCAGTCCACCATAATGGATAAATTCACTGGAGAAAAGTAGGTACTTAGTTACCCCACCGTACCTGCCTGGTACCTAAAATAACTATTTTATCGACATAGATACCTACCTCTATGGGTAGGGTAGAGTTATAGGTACCTACTACGTATATTGAATTCTATTTACATTAACGACTGAAATATACAGTCGTATCCATTAAAACATACAAGGTGCTATTGAAATAAACATAAAACATACATTTACTCCTGTAAAATCAGTTTCGTGACTGGCATATCAATTTATTACTCAATCTCGAATGCCTGATAAAATTTTAAGAGCAATAATAAATTTGTCGCTTCGACGGACAAAAGCACCGAGCTCGCGAATACTTTGCATGTTACATGTGCCTCTCTAAACATAAAATACCAACTATAGAGATAGGTAGGTACTCTTTAGAAGGTGCTTAATTAAAATGATCTTAAAATAACATAATTATTATACTTACCATATATTCTACTCTACCAGGGCCTAAGTCGCGATCCCGTAGGAATATCGAGGTAATACGACCATAACAAAAATAATTGGTACGAAAGTTAGAGAGTAAATGCTGCATGAAAAATAGCTAGACCGATTGCAATGAGACTTGGAAAGTAGCCAGCGATTATTGGACTATTCTGTGATACTAACTACATACAACCTGTATGTACTCTCTATTATAAATTCGTAGGTACTTAGAAATATTGTATGTCTAGGTGTGCCGCACATACCGCGGGCTCCTTTCACTCCAAGTTTCCAAAGGAAGGCGTGTGTGCCATATAATTTAGTTAGCATTCAACTTGTCTACTCGTACGTCGGTCGTATGTTTTATTAAAGGAAAAGTTTAATCACATCGTTCATGGCGGCGCGGGCGGCGGCCTTGGAGGAAACTTGCGGAATTTTGGAATTAACCCGTGAATGTAATGAGACGTCACGCCTTGACGGGTTGAATCTTAATGAACGGGGGGAGGGGAGCGCTAGTGTCTCCATCACTAGCCCCCTTACGGGTTACCTTAGTTTAAGGTGCTACGGAAGGCTTCGGGTAGCCTAGAAGTATGTCGTAGTTACCAGTCTCCTAACTAGTTTTAATTTTCTTTTGTCTGGATCTGTTTAGCATTTTTTCAATGCCCGATGTCTCGAGACCCTTACAGAATCTCTTCTTCGGGAGGAGACTAATTATGCTAAAATGTAATTTAACATTTTATTGTTGTAAAAAGTTACCATTGAAATGATAAATTACACCAGGTCATTTGAGCGAGACCGAGGTACGGTTCCTGATCTTCGGAAGGTATCGGACCGATGATGCTCTCCGAATACCCCACCTGATGTAATACTTAGCAATAACTTCCCCTAGGAGTTGTCGAAGGAAGCACTCGACATAGCATTGTCGAGTGCCTCTTTTCGAACTTTTCCGACCGTCTGTGTTTTTAACTCGTAATATTTTGATATCATACGAGATAACAGGGAGGGAGGTAAGAATGGGATTTCAAAAAAAAAAACCTCATGAGTTTCTTGTGTCTTCTTTTCATTGGAGGTCGCGTTCCGAAGACACAGTAGATTAAATTGTAACGATTCAAAGAGATATTATTATAATATCCGAATGAATAAAAGTACTTTGATTTTGATTTTCGTTCTTACTCTTATACCCGGATTTATAGACGAATCGAGTAATTACTCTAGCTAAGTAAAATCTCTGTCACATTTTCTCAGACGTTGTAAATCGCTGACAAGTGCGAGACAAACTGAATTACTTAGCCGATGTAATTACTCGACTTGTCTATAAATACAGGTGTTAGACCTAGTACCTAACTTTGACAGCACTATCGACGTTTTAAATCGAATCGGAAGGGAATATCTCTGATTAACATATTACCATCTGGCTAAGAGCGTACACACGTACACGTAAAACAATTTGATCAGACGATACCAGCGCCCGTATCTATCTATCGATCTAGTTGGTAACTGTTTTTGATAGGCACTTTGCATTACATTGCTGCTTGGACATAACGTGTGGTAATCTCCAGTAATTACCTCAAAGCAGCAATGTGCTGCAGAGTGCCTATCAAATTGAGTTATCAACTAGATACATAACATGGGTGCAGGTGAGTACCAGCCTATTTCAAGACAAACGAAAAAGACGACCAATCGTTTAGCAATCTTCGTAATCAAACTATCGGCCGACTTCCTGTCTGCAGTCTACATTCGATCTTAAACCTCAAGCACTTAGAGATGCATCCGTTATATCAGGCCACACAGACAGGCGGATAATGTTTGTATTAGATAATAGCGCAAGCTTGGAGCTAGGCTAATGTAAACAGGCAACGTTCGGTGCAGCACCTATAGTATCGTTTAACGTTCGTTAATCATACTGGAAGTTGTGTGCTTTGTATTAATTTTTTTTAGATCAATGCATGATGCTTTTTCCACTAATTGTAAAACTGAAAGAAAGTCGTGTTAGTTACACCATTTATAACTCAAGAATGGCTGAACCGATTTAGATAAAAATTAGTGGGGAGATAATTTAGGACCAGGAGAAGGACATAGGATACTTTTGATTCCGTAAACCGAAAATCGGGATCGTGACTTAGGTACGCGGGTGAAACCGCGGGGCGCAGCTATAGTTTGTAATATAAAAAGATAGATAGTACCTACATCATTTAGGTATAAACGGCTACAAAACCTACAAATCTTTCAGAGTTATTTACGCGCCCCTTTGTTTCTTATGTCAGATATCTAGGTACAAAGAGAAAATGAAATAATTTCCTCGACAAAGGAATGTTTTGATAGCGCGAAACAAATGTTGTAAGTATTTAGGAAGGTCTTTATTTTAATGTCTTTATTCCAGTAAACATAATAACAAGAAAAACCTAGGTTTCTTTGTAAACACATCAGATGAGCGTTTGACCACTATCTCACCTGATGGAAAGTGATGATATTATGGTCTAAGATATAACCCGCTCATTTAAAAGAAGGAAGACGGCAGTGAACCAAGACCCGACCCGTCTTTCCTAATGGCTGCACTGATCTACGTGTCGGAACACGGACGAGTCCCTGGCGCTACGACTTATAGGGCGACTTGGGTACTAGTGACAATTATCCCTACCTACCTAGATGCAAAACTTTGTAGAGTTTATTAACTTTTGAAGCAAAACTGACTACAAACTTTAATTAGGTATTATTTTGAAAAAGTTACATTTCACTATCAAAACGTGAACTTAACAAATACAATACTTTATATTGTGCGCTATTAACATCATCGTTCTTACGGCCAAGGAAAAATTTGTGAGGAAACCGACAAACTCAAACTAATATTTATTTTAATAGGGTAATCAGATTAATCGTTTTGTCATCGTCAGTAATCTAGTGTCTTCAGAACGCGACCTTCACTGATAAGACAGAAGAAACTTATGATATGTCCTAGGACTCACCGCGGTCCGAAAGCATGGTAAATTGGTTAATCCGGAGTAGGTAGGCTCCCGGGGCGTCTTACCGCCTAACCCCTCTCAGAGTTGGACAAATTAACGAGCTAACAAAAAAAAAGTATTCTATGTAGTACGTATACGTGCAATTTGAAAACTAGATTAAACTCTCAATGTCATGTTCGTGGTTCATTGTCCACTAGATTGTAACAACATCAGAACAAATTGCAGTCGATCTCGAGTCACGACCAATACAAGTTGTCCGTCAAAAGTAATAACACTTGCTAGACTTGTTACAGAGACGATGCGGGCTCCCTCTCTATCTAGATTTATCTCTCTATCTATCTAGATTGCCTTTTGCTGCGCTACGATGTTTTTCACCCGCAGTTCGCGATCTCGCGGGAATAATATCGCAAATAAGACTCGTTACAGGTTATGAAGAGCGAGCGAGAGCGTTTGAAAAGTAGAAGTTTGTTGTAAAAATTAGGAAAATCAGGTGGTAGGTATAATCCCAACGGCCACCGCATATTTTGCCACCGGGGTAGACGTCCGACTTTTTAAATTGTCTTTAAAAATATCTATACTTAAGTTAATCTTCGTTATTAAAAAACTATCTATCCCTTAATACCTCACCTCAAACATCGATACGTACATCAGCAGCAGAAACGGAACGTAAAAATGTTCCGGTCGACTAAAATCGATCGACAAAATATTGTCTTATGCCTCCACTGCTGGTGTGGTTTTGCAAGTTCTGCAACTCGCTCGAATCGAGTGACTTGTCCAAACATCAGACAATTGATTTCGAAAGTACTAAGATAGCTAGATATATAACATTATTTTTACAAAATAAGAGAGTAAACAGAAATTCTTAGTTATATATGCTACATAGAGCAAAGACAAAGCTTAAACCATAACCCTTAGCTTCGCTACGAAGCAAAGAAACGGCTTCGCCGTAGCTTCGCCGCTTCGCTACGGCTTCGCCGTAGTCGGGTAAAAACTGACATTGTAGCAAGCACCGAAACGCTCGATTATATGCTACGAACCGTAGCATAGATAGCATAGAAAACCGTAGAGACTGTAGCGTGTAAATGGTGATGTTTATACCATTCATCCAAAAGACCTAATAGTGAAAGAAGCACGGAACCTTATTGATCGGAGATACTGCATATTATCTCCAACTCCTTACTGGGTGGGCGCCAAAGTCCCTGGATGGCTAGAAGAAACGTACCGTGAACCCCACAACGCGTACTTTAGGCACGGAGTCTGACGGAGATGTTACCATATTTGTTTAACAGCTGTACGCAACGACGCGCGAAATTGACGCGTTATTACAGCGGTATCATAATAACGTAATAGGCAATTTGGTGACGTAACAACATTATGTAAGTAGGTAGGTACCTAATATCTAACGGGTGCACTGAAAAATGTTGCCAAACTTTAACTAGTTAGAAGATTACAACGTTACTAGCTGAGCCGCGTTCGCGTTGCGTTCACACATTGGTTGGTCCAGTGTTCATTTTAGGGTTCCGTACCCAATTGTGATAGTAGTACGGAACCCTTGGTGCGGGAGTCTCGCGCTTGGCCGGTTTTTTTTACCTTTCGAGGTATTCAGGCACGGATACCTAAAAATAGCAAGGCGATGGTAGCGTTCAACTTCAAATAGGTACTACTACTTACCGCTATAGCCTGGCTTTGATCCAAGGAAATTGCAATAAACATACAGAAATGATGGTCGCTCGTACCATACGTAACGCAGTCTACAGTACGAACACGCTGTTATGCAGAACTATTTATGTATTTTCGATACGTTAGCCGACAACTGTAGGTGATATTTAACTCGTGTAAAAAACAAATTAATATACACTTATTGCAGGAGATTGCACACAGCAAAACACGAACTAAGCAATAGGCTTGTACAACGGATTATAATATACCTAATACATAAAATATACCCAGTAGGTATGTACCAGTATCAGCTGTGTGATATAACACAATAATATAAAATATACCCAGAACCTGAAACAAGCATCTCTGGACAGCATAAATACTTATTGTCTGGGACGGGAATCGAACCCGAACCATCTGCGTCGCAGTCGCACCCAACGCGCCACAGCAGCAGCCGTAACCTAAAATTTTACGAAAACGAAGTAAAAACTTAAATAAAACGAGAAACATTTGAAATAAACATAGAATTCTGAGAAATGTAACCGCAAAGTAAATTATTCGTACGGTATTACTTACTTGTTTCGTGTGATTGTTGCAAACCACCTGAGGGAAGTTTTAATTGATTCCTCGCACTCCGATACCTAAGTGTTGGTAGGTAGGTACCTACTCTTGTTTATAATTAGCAAATTGTTGTAACACGTTCCGAGCTTTGTACGGGGACGTACTCAGGGCGGCATTGTAATGGTAGAAGGGGCAGGGGGTTCTACCATATAACATAACGCAATACATTCATGCACGCACACGCACACGTAAGTAGTTGATATTGAGGAACGTATAGGTATTTTTATTTATAGAGGGATAAATAAAATAATGGAACTTCAACTTTATCCACTGTAACGCTTTATTTCAAATTCAAATCATTGAATTTGAAGTAAAGCGTTACAGTGGATAAAGTTGAAGTTCCATTATTACGCTTACGCTTCAATTATTTTACTATTATTATTTTATTATTACGCTTCAAACGTCAAAACTACTCAGAAGTATCAACTTCTGAGTAGTTTTGACGTTTAAAGCGTCATTCATCGACTTCATCTTACACCCGCATGTCACTTTCATTGTTACGATAGATGTATGTAGCACCTAAAATTTGTGGGCTACCTAATTAATTGGGCACCGACCGAATAAAAAATTTGTAAGCGAAGTTTTGAGTTTAGAAGCTGCTTAATTGTTTAGTAACCCTCCAGGTTTTAATTGCAGGCTAGTTTCCAAGCAATTTTCACAAACGTACCTACTACCTAAAGATACCTACGTAGCTGGCAGCGCGCATGGGTGGTTTCTATAGCTCGTAGGTTCGAATGCCGCCGGGATAACAAAAAACAATCTTCAACTGATAATCTATGAAAGTTCATACCTACATAGCTTCTGCCCTTTCCCTGCGTCGGCCCCTGTGCAGTATTGTTCGCTCTCGCTAGAGAACTTGATCCTACCCTACGCGGGCCATTGTCTAAGCGTATGAAACTTGACGACAACGACTTGATTCTCACTTCTCTATTGTGCTAACATCCTTTAAATCTCCTTTTGTTTTTTGTCTAATGTTTATTACCCTAATTCAACGGGGCAAACGTAAATACTACATTGCTTCAAAAATTACTGAGGTATCGTTGAAAGTTTCACAGAATATGTACTAAAAAAATCTATTTAAAACCAATATTTAAAGGGGACTCTCATACAACAAACGTGATTTTTCACGGAAAAACGAAACGTAAGCGCGATTTATTTTTACCACTGGCGCCAAATAGTGATAAACTGGCGTCAATGGTAAAGTCGTTGCGTACACCGATTTCGCTTGGTCCAGAGTTTATTTTAGGGTAATGGTACGGAACCCTTCGTTCACAAGTCCGATTCGCACTTGGCCGGTTTTTAATTTATTCTTCCAACACGATAGATGAGCGATTGACCACTGATGTTGTAATGTTAATGGTCTAAGATGTAGCATACTCATCTAGAAGAATAAATACAACACTGGAACAAGCCAACCCATCTTCCTTAGTGACTGCACCGGTCTAAGTATCGGAACACGGAAGAACCCACTTGGTTATGGTTACTCTATTTAAGCTAGAATAAATAAAAACTTCAAAACTAATTAACTAGTAATTAGGTTTACCAAGGTAAACCATACTTTATTCTACTGTTTAACTCTACTTAATAAATATTTAAAATGAACTTAAAATAATGTACCTATAGTTACCTACTTAAACACAGTATTAACCTCAACTTAGTATTGTTTTGAGTAAACATTTAAAATTATTATGTAATTCAGGCGGAATTCTCATACCAGCGATGCCCACATTATACAGGTGACCCATTTAAATGGGCATTCAGGGGGATATCCTAAACAATAGAAGATAGCTAAAAATGCTGAAAGGAGTTGCGTCCCCGATTTTGACTAAAACTAAAATGAACGATTTTTGAAAAATTAATTACCTTAGCCAGGAATCGAACCTTATCATTTTGCAAAACAATAAACATCCTATATTTATTATACCGATCGATAGTGTTGCTGATAAAGATCAAATCCTGGAAACAAACATAGTGTGGTAAATCGAGAGAAATGGGTATTTTTTATAATTTATGCCAATTTAGTTTTTGTCAAAATCGGGGACGCGACTCCTTTCAGCATTTTTTGCTATCTCTTATAGTTTAGGATATCCCCCTGAAGGCCCATTCAAATGGTTCACCTGTATACCCATAGAAAAATGTTGAACAGTCGAAGTTCATGACCACATTATGGGTTGCTCTTACAAATTTTCAACCAAAATGGTGCAGGGTTGGGCCATGAAAACAGAAAGAATCAACAAAACAAACAAACATTCAAAACTATTACCACATTTGATGTGGTGCAGGCGTGCTAGCAGCCGGTGGATTCTCACTCAACAACTGCCCTGCTAAATTCAATACACCAATTTTAAACCTCCGCTTCTGATCTGAACTCATCGCTTTCAAATCAGGCAAGACACTCTGAAGAAACGCTAGATCCGGATCTAGACTAGACTTTGCTTGGTGATTCTTCTGACTAAAGTAATCAAAGGCAGACTTATTGACGTCCTTAAGGGTTGGTGATCGTCCTTGTGGTGGGCCGACGGACATGAAACTCTCCTCGATCGGAGGTGGTGATGTGGACCCTGACCCAATATTGTCTTCAGTCTCAGATTCAGAAGACAGCTGCTGTAACTTAGGCCGGAAATTCCCCTTCATCTTGCGAGGTCTCAGGAACTGGTCTATGAAGTGAAGATGAGGAGCGAGGTAGTACTCCTTCACCGATTTACCCGAGTCATTTTGCTGAAGTTGGGCTTTCTTGTACTTTGAGTATCTGCCTCGGATGTTTTTCCAGCGGTCTTTACAATCTTGGGCTGAAAGGGAAATCAATGTTTAACATCCTGCCTACCAGGACTTTTTATAGGACATTGCACTATGTCCTATAAAAAGGAAGATTATGTTTTGGGGAGAATGTAGAACACTTTTAGGTATATAGGTACTAGGTAAATTGAATACGAAAAACAGTTCAATTAAAATGAGAACGGGGTTTTATATTCTAGCTGGAGTGAAGTGAGTGTTGTCCATTCTATGCAAAGTACCTATCTAATAAATACTATCCATTAAAATTTATGCATGTTTTGCGACTGCGACTGGGACTAGAGACTCATAGAGAGACCGATAAAAGTCTTTCATCTACAAATAAGACTTTATTTGTTAAACTCACGTGCTTCATTAAGTTTCATCCCAATGTCCTGCCACAGCTGATCCTGTACATTTCGATTGGAGTAGTCCGGACGATTGTTGTCGTACAGAGCTGGGTGTTTCTGTATTATCTTGCAGAACTTCGTGTTGAAGTCATTGTCGTCTCGCATTTTGGTGCAATGTTCTTCTAGTTAGAACACTACCGCCACTTCATAGTATCCTGCGAGAGAATAACCAGTTGAATGTTTGAATCATCGAAAAGATGAGGTTATGTTTTGACAATTGTTTACAAACAAGTTTGGAGGTGGGTGGTTAGAACATTTAAAATAATTTATATATGAATACATGAATTAATAGCTGAAATTACCTAGGTAGTTCATTTCTTGGACTCCTCGTTGAATAACTTCGTGAGCAAAACACAATATTTTCTTTCGTAAAAGATTTACAGGTACTTATGACAGTTACGCTCGGTTACGCTGCTCTATTAGTCGGTGTAGATCAATTACTTTTAACAATAACTAATTGGATCTTAATAAAATTAATAAGTTTACTCTGACACACAAAACAAAAACAAAACAAACAAACACGAATGAAGAGTTAAGAACTCGTTCAGAACCTCAGAGCATAGAGAATCCATCAACATGGGTCCGGTCGGTCAAAATGTATGGCAGTTGCGTTTTATTCCTACTACTCAAGTATTTTAGTACCTAACAACTTGGGTTTCGAACGCACCTCACAGCTGTCAACATACAACTTTTTAAAAATGTTACATTAGAGAGGCTACTTTCTTGGCCAATTATAATATAATAGTGTCACAAAATTGTCCCAAAGCAACTGGGACAATTTTGTCCCGAAACACGCGTAATTATTTATGTAAAGAAGAGCACATCGATCGGGGCACGCTGTCGTCGCCGCTCAATAGTATACAGCCTTTAATATTAATCTCATTCTAGTTTCTAGAAGCCAGGCTCTAAGTTAAACAGCTTTTACCTCTAGAGCAGGTAGGAAGGAGTCTAGATTGTATTGAAAGGTCAGAAAAAGGACTTACCGAATATACAAAATGAAGAAAACACTGACTTTCACCAGTTATTTCACAAGAGACGTCTGTCGCCGGCGATATACGCAACACAAGGACGCGGCGCGAGGCGTGGCGGGGGCGCTGAAGAGGCACGTCTCGTATCGATTACGCGCCACGTCATGCGCCATGCGCCACGCGAATGAAATAACAATTGATTTTGTTTAACAGCGCGTTATCTTACGTAAAGTAAAGATGTTATATTATATCTAGTAATATATTTTCAGACAATCCTACTAATATTTGAAAGGTGATATGAGTTTGTATTGCGTTTGTTGTTCCTTTAAGTAAAACCGCTGAATCTATTGCGATGAAACTTGGTATGTAGATAGCTGCGGAGACCCGGAATACTTTTTATCCCGAAATTCCCGCGGGATCGGGACTCACGCGATTAAACCGTGGGGCGCTGCAAGTATAGCTCTATATTATTTATTGGTAGCTAGGTATCTACCTAAATGAGTTTAGCACATTTGAACGCACTAACTTCAGTCAGTTCTGAGATAAGATCTAGATGAGGACACACAGACGTGACCTGTCTCGTCGGAGTTAATTCAGTAGATAGACTGAAGAAACAGTAAAAGTCATATTAAGTAGGTACCTACATAGAGAGGTTACTTTTATGTCAGATAATAGATACCTATACATCTCTTGGGGGCATGATATTCTTGGGGACAATTTCGTAGAAGAAAACTATTTTCCAATAGGTAATACCTATACCTACTTGTAGACCGAGATCCCAAAAGTGGCAGACATCACGTATTTTCTGACGAACGAAATGTGGTCGATTGAGTAGTATTAGTATGTACTAAGAGCGCATGCCTACTTGCTAGCCTGCTGCGACGACCAATTCTGAGATATCAGGTCATCAAGATACGTAAAAAAATTACTTACCTCACGTTAATTCTCCGAGCTGATTTTCATGTATATTTTAGGTAATGTACTTAAATATAAGTCGCCAATACTTCCATCCACTTTCCGTCGGCCGTATTGCTTTGCAGTCGCTTTAAAGCTTCCAACATAATTACTCGACTTTACGTAAATTCTGATGCTCCATTTTTATATATGTCCACCAGACAACTATTTTAAAACCTTTTACAAGGAGACAGACTAATCCAAGGGGCCAATCATCCCCTTAACCCCCTAATGCCCTCGCGCTCCTAACCAAAGAGGCATTCAAATTGAGTTTAGGTGGTAATTGGCCACTTGGATCGGTGTGTCTTCTTGTAAAAGGTTTTAAAATAGTTGTCTGGTGGACATATATAAAAATGGAGCATCAGAATTTACGTAAAGTCGAGTAATTATTTTGGAAGCTTTAAAGCGACTGCAAAGCAATACGGCCGACGGAAAGTGGATGGGAGTATTGGCGACTTATTTTTAAGTACATTACCTAAAATATACGTGAAAATCAGCTCGGAGAATTAACGTGAGGTAAGTAATTTTTTTACGTATCTTAACACGTTCGCGTGAGCAGCTTCCAAAATAATTTGTACTGCTCAGGCGCAGCATTTTCCCATACAAAATTTTGCGACGTCTAAACACGTTCCGCCGCAATATTCATAATTAATTATCAGGAATCGTCTCTGTTGCGGCGCAAAAAATACGTGCCAAAGGATTTTGTTCTTTTTTTAGACGTCATAAGGTGTTCCACCGAAATAAGGTATTACTGTTAAAGGACGTCGGGTGACGTTGCGCCGATTCACAATTAATTCAAAACGACGTCGTAAGAAGTTGTTCACGCGAACGTGTTAATGACCTGATATCTCAGAATTGGTCGTCGCAGCAGGCTAGCAAGTAGGCATGCGTTCTTAGTACATACTAACACTATTCAATCGACCACATTTCGTTCGTCAGAAAATACGTGAGGTCTGCCACTTCTGGGATCTCACTCTATTATATAATCATCTGACCGCCTTTCACACTGACACTTTCCTGTTGGATATTGTGGTGTGAACATTACCGCACTCGTTCGGGTTCATTGATTGACAGAAACATGGCAGTTCAGCGGGACTCGATTACTTGATAATCGATGGCCGTTTATTTGGAGGATTCCCATTAGACGGGGCGGTGCGGGTGGAGCACTGCCTAGGGTATCTAAGTATTCCATAACTAAAATAATTATGTCAACTAAGACTCAGCTGTTTTTTTTTGATAAATCTTTAAGTGTTAGGTACGCATTTCTTACAAAATTGCAGAACAGATTTGAGCATACTATGCCAGCCGTGCTTACTAGCTAAACTGACATAGCTTAGTTGGCGATGGATAATCGACGTTTACCTATCCAAGCCTGCGATAAGAACCTGTTAGTTACAATGTGGGGAATGTGTCCCAGCATGAACTCGCCGATATCCCGTAACATCTGGTGTCATCCACACCTCGCCGTGTCTCCCCACTCTACCCTCACTATCATAACTTATTATGATAGACAACTAACAGAGGGGAGGCTAACAGACGTGGCTATTACAGTAGGAATTCTTAATAATAAATTACTTTTATGGAGGAAAAAAGTAGAAATAATCAATTTTCTGTCAAAGATAAAAGTTTAGAATCAAGTCCCCTTGTTAGAATTAATATTCTAATAAAGCCCCCCAAGCTAACAATCCATAGATCAAAGCTGTAGGTAGATTTTTTTTATTTTTGAAAATGAGATAAGTGTGTACCTACCCCTTGTCGAGCCACGCGCAATGTTTAGTAGTGTCCATAAAATAAATCGTTATAATTAACAGCCTAACTTATTATAATTTACCTTTAAACTCATTTTATACCTAATATCATCATCATCATCATCACCATCCGACCGATGTTCCCGGTTGCATCCCTCTCGAGAGCCCGGGATCCGCATTCCTACTTTTACGTCTCCACTTGGCACGATCTTCGGCATCCCGTGTAGTGAGGCCATTTGCACGCATATCCGATCTCTAGACGTCAAGCCAGCGCTTCCCAATCTGCCGCGGCCGGGCGAAGGCGCCATAGCAAGACATTTGTTTTCCACGTAACTAGCCGGTTTTCGTAGAACGTGGCCAAATTGCATAACGCTTACGGTGGTACCACCGTAAGCGGCATTCTTGCAATTTGTCTCGGACATGAAGGCTGCCTCTGATGCGGGAGTTTCTGACGTGGTCTTTTCGCGTCACTCCACACATCCAGCGCAGCATCTTCATCTCCGTGACATGCAGCTCCTGCCTATGTCATTCAAGAACTGGCCACGCCTCACTACCATACAAAAGGACAGGTCTAATGATCGTTTTATAGGCCTGTCCCTTCAGTTTAACCGGCATTTTGGGGTTACAGATGACACCAGTTACCTCTCGCCACTTAGCCCAAGCTGCCGAAATGCGGGACTTGACGTCGCAATCAATCAATAAACATTTAATACCTAATATCATGAATACATAATAATAAGGGTAAAAACAGGACCCTTTTTCTGTTAACACTTTGAAATGCCGTATCGTATAGTTCATAATATAAATGATGTACCTAGGACCGAACACCTGAGTATGTACGCAAATCAATTTATCAAAATGATACAGGATCGAGTAATAATCCATCGAGCCACTGTCTCCGTTACACTGTGGCACGCCGTTAAGTGGGCGGACATCTTTATGGATGGTGTCCATTAAGGGGTGTTACATTCTTTTTGTGTACTGATCACTTATTATTTCCACACAACACACCACCTAGGATTTCTTAAGCCGCGTACAGACATTGCGAGGCAGGTGTACGACTGTAAATTTACATATGCTCTAGCTAGGCTGAGCACACTCAAGCTGAGCATGCGAACAAAACGCCGCGCCGGGAGTTTGCCACAAACGTAGGCATGGTGCGAATGCTCAAAGTCAGAACACATGTCCAAAACACGTATTCTATTATCAAAACGTCTCAACATTGACCCAGCATTGGTTTAACATTTTTTATAAATTTTGCAAAGTTTCACTGAAGCTTTTGAAGTTGTCGCAAAATTTCCAACAATTGCAAATCTAATAACAATTTATCAACGAAACATTGATGAAGTAATATTTAAACATGTTTGGTATAGAATACATGTCCAGACTGCACGAGGCATGCATGAACCATTCGCGACACTAGCCTCGCGATGTCTGTACGCGGCTTTAGAGGTTTTCTTTATTAATAGGTAACGATATCTCTCTGAGGCGAAGGCGCTGTCTTTGTACAATATCTTCGCCCGATAAATGTGATGCGACCGATGAGTTGAGATAGAAAGCATTACAAAAATAAGATATACGTTTTAGTAAACTGCCTACAGGACATTGTTTAACACCCTATTGTAAAACAAAGAAAAATAAATTAAACAGACAGCCGCTATCCTCGAGTCTAAGGGGTTTTAAAGGGGTTGAAACCATTTTCCGCGATTTATGGCTAAACTGTGAAATCTATAGAAAAAAGTAGAAATTAAAAGTTGTAGATTGTAAAAAAATCTACAACTTTTGTTTCCACCATTTTTTTAAAAGCCCTTTATATCCTTTTTAAATTCTTGAAAAAGAAAGGGGTTTTCGATAAATACGTACATAAACCATACCAAATAGATACTTCAAATATATTTGGCAATATTTTTACGACCACCCGTTTGCCAGACACACAACCGTCCTAGAGAACAAACAGTTTACCCGCCACCGTGCGGGGAGAAGTCGCCGGGGCTACACAGTTATCAGCGATAAGTTTATTATTACCAAAGCGAAAGAATTGCAAGTTTCATAATATTATTAATTCTATAAAGTGGCACTTGCCAGGCCAACGTCACACTTTCCCGAAACTTGTAGAATAAAACAAAAATCCCTTATATTCGGCAGTGGAACTCCTGAAGGCAGAATACATTACGTTAATGGAACCCTCGAATAACTTTTACTTATGTAGTTAACGGGGTAAAGAGGGGTAATATTGAAATGAAAAGGGATCCGCCAGCTTGGATTCTGAAACACTAGAAGGCTCTGATGTGCTCTTTAAACAATTATCTGAGATAATGATTTTGACTTGTAATTACTTTAAATGCGAAATGGAATTTATTTTTTCTGTTATAATCGCGTTGGTTTTATTACCTTTATTATGCATTATTCAACGCCCGACATTTCAAGGTCTTTACAGACCTCTTGATCACGAGAAAAGTAAGTCGGGCAAGAGGTCTTTAAAGACGTCGAAATGTTGGGTTGGGCGTTTCAAAATGCTTAATAGTTTTGTAAATTGGTAAATCATTATAGATGCAGTATTTTTAATTTTAATTGTAATCTTTTTATTGACTGACAATACTTACCAGCTTCAAGCCAATGACTGAGTGTGTCATTCATTAGCCTGTGATATGTGAAAAATTATGTTATGAGTTGTAATACTTGTAACTTACAACCTTAGATGAAAACAAACAAGAGTAGAAACTGTATATTCTAACATTGCGTATTCGAAAAATGAGCTAGAAACATCTACATGCATTTTCATAAAATGATTGTATTTAAAAACATTTGTCTTTAAGAATTGATTTAAATATAGGTTTTTTTTTATTATTTGAGTAGGTAATTACGCGTGAAATGTTTTTTTTTGTTATTTGTAAAATGAGCCATTCTGATGGATTTCAAAAAGATAATCGCAGTGTGACAGCACGTGCGCACGCGGCAACGGTTCGACATACAACTGAGGCTAGTGCGTCAGCTAGACGCAGTTTTATCGTCTCATTGGCCGTGACTAGGTACCGTATCTTTAGTTTTTGTTTTAATCTAAGCTTACAACCATGAGGTTGGTAGGATGCTACGCACCGACCCTAACATTGACTCGTTGAACTCGTTGAAAGTAGCCCAAAGTAACCCAGAATAGCCGCGAGTTACACGAAGAAGCTACCCCGGAGTTTTCCGAGACTTCAAGAATCACCGGCTTCAAACTTTAGATGCGGCTTGAATTATTTATATCCGATAGAGATAAAATGTTGTTATGAATATGTAGAGAACACCTCAAAACATTACTATTATAATAGAAGAGTTAAATTATTTGTCGTTTTAGTAAGTTAACCTCGCATTAACCTACAAACTGCCATAAAAGCCTCAATCAATAAATAAAATTACAACTCCTAAAATGAGACCATAGGTAAGGTATACCTAAAAGGCAGCCTGCATTGCATCTTTGAATGGCAACACATATTCGTTGCCTAAAGTAGCAGCTAGCCCTTTCATCAAAATATTAATTTAGGTATGTTTTTATACACAGAAACAACCCACTAGATGTTAAGTAGGGGCCAAGATATAACACGCATTTCTAGAAGATCGCTAACTCGTCAATCGTACGTTCGGTCGCCTCATTATTGCACTCTTCAGGAAAAACGTATTTCATTTTGTATTCGTGCGTGAAATAAGAAATGGTGAAGTGAAACTCTTAGTAACGTAAATACTGACGCTTGGATAAAAATACGACAACTGATATAATTTTCGTTCACTGTGTCAAACCAACCAAGGTGCACATAACCTTAATTGAAAATTAAACTTTAGCTAAATTATAACCAACTCTCGAAGTATTGTATCTCTATATTGATGCCCGATGGTATTGACTTCGACACGGAAATGTATCTTTATGATGGATGTCTTAACTTGCCACAATAAAGTTTAGAAAACGGACTCAACTTTACCAAGTTTCAGTAACTATCAAAACAGAATGACTGGCGGGTTCCGCTGTTTTGAAGTCTTAAATAGTGGACGATTATTTACCTTTTAGGCAGACTTGCGACAGGTTGAGCTGAAAATATAACTGCCTAGTTTACTAAAGCTAAACGTCGAAAGCCGAACGTACACCGCCGATTTAACTTAATTAGATTGGCTTAGTCCCGCATAGACGAGTATTTTTTAAATATTGCCCGACAGACAGACTATGCCAGCTATGCTCGTAAGTTAAGTTGAACTAAGTTGGTGGTGATCTAGACGTGCTACACCGTTGACCACAGAGATTTAGTCATCGTCTATCTAAATATTGCACACACAACGCAATCTAGCCCAAACTTAGCACTAGGCTTGTACTAGGTATGTGTACTACAGATATACTAAAATTATACTTTTTTTTTCGTAATAACATACTTACATAATTTATGATACATATAAAACATCCAGACCAGAAACAAATATTTATTTTTAAGATTTAAATTTGCACCTGGTAGGAATCTAACCACTAACCAAGCCTTCGCCCGATGCGCCACAACAGCCGTCAATTCTGGTATCTGGTGAGATACTTAATACTGTATTCAATCGCTCACTTATCATTAATTAAAACAGGTGAAGTTACAACAAAAACCAACCTAACTCAATTAGGTAGATCGTAGTTATCGCGACTTGACTAGTGTACTGTAGCCGACTTTACTTGCCGAATGTTGACATGTTGATAGATTAACTCATTGAGAAGGGTCACTATTATTGTATTAGCGGAGAGATTCACCGACTTCAACTTCGATATAACAGCGTTCTATTGGTTAGGTTAGGTATACTGTAGGTACAAGCTGATGTACTGCCGCAGCTTCCGGCTCTGCTCTGGCACAGCGGCATGAAGGACACAAGGGGTTTTAGTGGGTATACCTTAGCCATCTACGGCCAGGGGGACCCCCACTCACCGGGCCGCTCCCCCCGAGAGCGGCCTAATTGTCTTAAGAAGATTTCCCCTTGTAAAAAAAAGTTATACTTACTGTTATGTAGGTACGAACAGCAAAATACGAACCCGACGCGACTATTGCCACTAAACTACCTAGATGAAATTATAGGTAATCAGGAAGATCAAATAAGTTTATTTTCTAAAACTATTTATTGTTAATTTTTCAAACGCTAAAGGATATAGCTTAAAAAGTGATCGATTTTAAACTTACATGGTTGTTTTCATTACAAATATTATTTAATAACGGGGTATTTACCATGTTTATATTTGTTTTTGGACGAGCTCGATATTTCGCCAGTAATTTCAACTGGCTTGTTCACGTGACATGGTAAACACCCGGTTATTTAATAATATTTGCAGTGATTGATTAATAGACCTACAAATTATTATTCAACAGGTTGGATTTTTTATAAAATCCTGGTCATTTATATACTGTAGTAGGTATCTTGTTAATTTATTTAGAACTCATAATTTTGTATTTCCCCTTTTTAATTTTCTTACCTCGACGTTTCGACCATGTTACAACATACATTCTATTGCCCGCGCCCCACGGTTTCATTTGCATAAGAAAATAAGGATAATATTGACTCTGCACTAGTACGAATTGACTGTGAATCAGTGAGCTACTGTTGTCGGTTTGGTGAACGATTTCGTATCTCGAGGCCTAAAAAGGTCCGTAATCTACCCTTAATAATATGTAATAATATAGTAATCTAGATAGGGGTTACATGTTTGTGCCGTTTGGGGTGGAGACTTTAGGTCCGTGGGGGCCGGCCGCTCTGGAGCTGTACAGAGAGCTAGCTAAACGTTTGGTGGAGGCATCGGGTGACCGGAATGCTGGCTTGTATTTTGCCCAGAAAATAAGTATTTGTATACAACGGGGCAATGCAGCCAGTATTCTGGGCACTTTTCCCTCCACCAAGTTTTTAGCTGATTTAGATTTAGTTTAGTTTTTAGTTTAGTTTTATTTTAATCAGTTTTAGTTTTAATTTAGTTTTTAATTTTAACCAAATGAATAAACATATTTTGAATTCAAAAAAAAAAAAAAAAATAATAATATAGTTGGTATCTAAGTCGATGAGAAAGTGATGTCACGATGTAATTATTCAAGTCACGTCACTCGAGACTTAAGCTACAGAATCAGTCTCCCAGTCTCTATGTAACATAGAGAAAGATAATATTTCTTATGTTTTTTTATTGCTCAAGGCATTTTTACTAGAAAAAAAAAAAAAATTGTAAAAATATTTTATAGAGAAAGATGTTTAATATATTGTATTGTTGTATTGAAACAACATCCGTATCCGTGCATATTCGAACAAGCCAGTACTAATAAAAAAATGAAATAAAATAATACAGATTTGATTTTTATTTATTGTCTTGTCACATTTGCACTTTGCGGATGATAGACGACTGACTGATGTAAATCATACTATTTTCCCTAAAAACGTAAATGTACGTTTAAAAAAGGTTAGCTTTTTCCGTATTAAAAAACGTTGAATTTAAAATTGTATGTGGCTAAGATACCAATAAAAATCTTACTCGAAAAATAAAAGAACAAGTACAACAAACACGACCCGTTGAGGAGAACCATACATACAAACATACTAATAGACGAAAGCATAATTTGCCAGATTTGAAGTAGAAACGCTTCGCTCACTCTGTTAAGTGTTACATAGCACTCGGTCTGTGGACCGAGAATCGAACCCGCAATTTACGTAGCAGGTTTTTCCACCTCCCTGCAAAGGTCATCACAAAGCTTTCAGATGTATTCTCTACATCAGTATAGACGTTGCACATCTCCGTCTAAGTCAAAGACTTCGTCGGTTGCGTTTTGATCGATGCTATAATGAAGTAATCCAAGCAACACGTTGTCGCGTCGTCGTAGTGTCGCGTCTCGTCCGTCCGTGTCGCACGCAAACAGTTTGACAACAGATATGCGACACTAATTGTGATTCATGGAGCTCAAAGATTAATGATCAGGCGATTGCTGATCGATCAACATGTTGGGAAAAAAATAAAAATACGGATGTGGTATAATGCGTTGAGATGTGTGTTTGTTGGTCTGACTGAACCGATTTTAAAACAGTTTTTTGCGTTGTAAAGTTCTCATTGCGTAGCATGTTCTTTCTTAGCTAAGTTTTAACGCTACCTGAAATCTTGTAGTAGTAAAAAAACGTTGAATTTGGAACGGTTTTTTCGGTACAGTCGGATTTAAAATTGGTGCCCTACTACAAGGTTTAAAATTTGTTGGAACTGTTAATTCGATGTATACTTTTTATGTATGATATCCTCCATCTCGTATCAAGTAATGTAAAATTTTGCACTTTATTATACACAAATCGTCCTACTGGGCCAAAGACCGGAAAACATCACGATCTGTGGCCCAGCGGCCACAGAGGTTCCGGGCCATAGACAGTTAAACATAACGATCTGTGGGCCTGTGGTATCAGATCATAAACCTACTAGCTCTCACTGCCCGTATGTACAGGGAACAAGGTTACATTTATACAATGTTTTTGTTTAGTGAACACCCACTTTTTAACTTTTCTTCGATATTTCGTGATTTGTTTTTATTGCTCTAGTGCCGTGCTCTAGGGCCTAGGCAGATCTATGAGAAATATTTTAAAGGAATAAAATATATTTTTTAGTTTTAGAAATACAAAGGCGTGAGTTTAAACCTCGCCGCAAGTGAATTTTTTGTAGATGTATTTTTCCTTTTGTTCAATGTTACAATCAACTATCGGCCGACTACATATCTGTCGCCTGCTGTCTCCGTAGCTGTGATTTATGAAGACGACGTCTCCCGCGACGTCTCCGGAGACAAACAAATGTATCATCTGCAACAACGCCTGCTTTATTACATTGATTAATGATTGACATACAAGCACACTTACAAGTTGTTACGTTGCTTAACTTTTCATTTAAGAGGACAGTCTACATTCTCTTTCTCCATACAAACGTAGTTGACGTTTTCCTCCCTGGAGAAAGACATTAGAGCAAATATGTTTATGCCATAAAACCTATATCTGTCATGACTATGCATCTACCTTTTGATTTTTTTCATTTTCTATGTAGAGTAAAAATAAAAAAAAAAACAAAAGGTAGATGCATAGTCATGACAGATACAGGTTTTATGGCATAAACATATTTGCTCTAATGTCTTTATCCAGGGAGGAAAATGTCGACTACGTTTGTATGGAGAAAGAGAATGGAGACTGTCCTCTTAATACTATAGTTTCTGTTGTCATTTTTATGTACTAGCTGCGCCACGCGGCTTCACTTGCGTAAGTCCAAATTACGAGGGAATATCAAGATACGACAATGGATTTACTTTAAACGTACAAAAAACACCAAGAACAAGAAACAAAGGCGTATTCCCAATCGGGCTACTCCTTCAAGTGTTTTACTGTTTTGCTTCCATACATTGAGTTCCAATCGGGCCAAAACAAAATTAGATAGTCATTTAATGGGAAAATATTTTCATACTTCATTGGTACGGTCAACAAAAAAAAGAGTTAATTTCTAATATTTGTCCCGGGTGGGAATCAAACCTGGAACCTTCTGCGTCGGAGTCGGGTGTTCGCTCGACGCGCCACAGAGACCGTCATGTTGCGAAAATTTCTTTTACTTTTGTAGACCTTAATCTAAAAGAAAGTCGTGTTAGTTACTTATGGCTGAACCTATTTGATGGAAAATTAGTGGGGAGGTAGCTTAAAACCGGGAGAAGGACATAGGATACTTTTGATCTCGGAAATCCCGCGGGATCGGGTTTCGCTTACGCGGGTAAAACCGCGGGACGCAGCTAGTAAAAGATAAAAAAGTTTTATAACAAGTGCTACGATTTTCGTAGCCAAATAAGTAGGCTACGAATTACGTAGCAATATTCGTAGCAGATCTACGACGGCGACTACTCAAGGTCAAAACACGAAAAATAAGAAATAAACCACCTGATTTATAAATATTTATCCAAGTCAATAGTTCTCTATTGATACAGGGTGTAACATAGGGCGGATAATACAGGATGTATGTTTGATGTGTTGGATCGAAGCCAACTCGCAATTTTTCAATGATATTTCCTCGAAGCCTGCGATGAGCCGAATGCTGAGGAATCCTCGATTCAGGCTATTCAGATATTGATGGAACTATTTTGTGAGGGTATTCGATTTGCATCGTACTACTCGTTTATTTCTTCTTTTATTGAAAGTAAATTGAAATTTGGGAGAAGGAAATTGAAGAACGGTATTTTTGCATTTTTGTCTGATGAATAAATAATATCAAATTTTCTTTTGCAAAAATTACATATTTACATAATTATTAAATACATAATATTGATAGCTTAAATAAATGAAATTCAATGAGTCCCGATCCCGTGGGCATTTTGGGATCAAAAGTAGCATTTTACTACTCGATAATGTGAAAGAATTTTTGGAATCGGTTCAGTGGTTTTAGAGATTACCAAGAAAATACATACATGATACCAATGTTACCTCTTTAAATTATTAGTATAGATAGATCATTAAATCGCCTTACTTAGCCTAAAACATTAAAAACACTCCTGGTTTTCGCATTAGTAATATAATATTTTAGTCTCTAATACTAATGAATGATACAACTCGCGTCAGTCAATTTAAACAACATAATATAAAAAATGTAAATCCTTTATTGGCTGTAAGATTAATTTTATTTTTTTTGTATTACTAGCATTAAGAGCTGTGGATTTTGTTAATTAAATAAATAAATAAATAAAACACAACAATTATCAAGATAATCATCAAAACCAACATCAAACTTCATAGACCAAAACAATTCTCGATACATAACTAGTCACAAACATTTGAAACTAGAACAAAACCTCAGCAGTCCTCAACCGAGACCGTATCTATCTATCGACTGTAAATAGAGGTTGCCAGCTCTGCAAATCACAGCCTAGTTAAATTATTGTTCATTTAATTGGGTGGGGTTGCCACCATCATTCCCAAGCCGTTTAATTAAATGTCCAAACACGTAGTGAAGACAATCGTCTGAGCCGGCCTTTATGGGATTATTATTCAGTGAGAGATTTACGATTACTTACTGAGTTTCTGAACCCTTAGTGCTTTAGGCCGCTCTTACTAGGCCTAAGTACCTATAACTGACTATGTATACAGGGTGGGTAGTTTGAGACTTTTTATGTGATGTTAGTACAGTTATAGAGAAAGAAACCGTATTTCACGATAAATGTGACTTTCTAAACCAAACAGAAGATATTAAACGATTGACCTATTTCAAAACTTGGGGAAGTTCTTCTAAGAACGTTTTCTGATATAAACTTTACATTAGAATATGTTTAGAATATGTTACTAGTTTACATCTCATTTACATCTTATTTGTTTTATATTATTCCTAATAAAAAGTAATTTACGCTGTAAAAATGAACAAAATGTATTTCCGTTTTATTTCATTTCGAATGAATATTTTGGAAAAACTTGTGGTGGGGGCCCTGTAAAAGTAAAATCTTAATCCGAATAATACCGATATTCGGGTAGAAAACTAAATTTTCATAGTTCTATTTTGGTATTATGTTTGTATGTAAATGGTAACAGTACCCACCCTCTTAAGTAACTGAATCGAATTTAAAAAAAAAAACAGATGAAATAGGTACATAGTTTTTGGGTAGGTATTTAGTTACTTAATTATGATTGAAAAGACCCAAAGAAAATAACAACATATTTTAATTATTTGATAAAAAATATGGAAGTTCTCGTAAGAAATCTGTCTCGTCACTGCTGCGAGAAGATACCATGGCACCTGCCTATTATAGTGGTTGTCTCAAATCAGCCACCCTGTATACATAGCCACACTGATTTAACTTTACGCAACTTGAGTCCAAACTCAGGTTTCAAATAAATGTCTCAGGTCAACATGTGAGGTCTCCTAAGGTCACCTTATGACGTCCGATGGAGGCTTTATGAAGTCTATCGTCTATCGACGTGATTCCAACGTCTAAATACGCCATCTTATCCCCCGATTAATATCATAAATGTAATTTTTTGTTGAACTTTGTTTTTGTTTTATTTCTTTTTAATACTGTGCTTTCTATGACTTTTGTTTGATAAAACTTTTCTTTAATTGAAAAAATAAATATTTTTGAACGAAATAAAAAAAATGGGAAAAAATCCATTTTTTTATCTCGTTTAAAATATTTTTTTTTTCTAAAGAATTTCGAAGAATGATTTTTTAACTATTTACACTGAAGAACAAATATTATACACCCGAAAGTATTTTTGTTTGTCATGGTCAATCGGTTCGACCAATTTTAATGAAAATTTGCATACCTATACATAGTTTAAGAAGTGACGGAGAGAAACCTAAGTTACGTTTGATCTCGATAATCCCGTAGGATCGGGATTTAAGCGAGCGAAACCGCGGGGCGCAGCTAGTATTTCAGAATACCTATCCGTTTCTAAACTTGGGTTTTTACTAAATCCTTTATTTGAACGTATAATATTTATATAAATTATTATAGAGATTAGCCAGCAGGTGTCTCTGGCCGCGCAGCCGCGCGAGCTAAGCTCCTCCAGTATTATCATTTTGCTGAAACCTTTTTGTATGTGACCGAGAGGGTTGCGACCTCGAAATGAACGAAAAAAATATACCTACACCTATTATATATTTGTATTTGAAATCTAGCTTCGCTTTGCAGTTTCATCCGCGTAAGCTCTGAGATATTATTTAGGTAGGTACTAGAGGTGACGTCTCAAACATATTCTATTTTACTTTTACGCGAAATAATATAATAGACAAAGGTTAAGCTGAGGTCCTTCGTAATAATGAAATAAGTTTCGCTGCGGGCGCTAAGATGTCCTTAGTCGATGAAAGTCGATTAAACGTGTTCACAACTGTCTAAATTTCTTGTGTGAAGTTATGTGTCTGGTAAACCCCGTAAGCAATAATCAGAGTCAAAAATATGTTAAAATTTTCCAGCTAAAAAACTTTAATTAAGTTTTAGGTTCAACATTTTGTTTAAATGTAACTCGATTTTATGAATTTAATCGTTAATTTAATTATCATCAGGTCAAATCAGGTCTCCCGCGATTCAGGTTATCCTTGTGCGGGGACCGAGGGTAACAGAATTTGTAAATAGGGTTTTATGGAAATAAACTTTTTATTATTTTTTTTTATTTTTATCATTTTAAATTACATTAGTATAATAAATACACAACCATTTTATTATTCACTGCTTGCGTCCCTCGGTTTTACCCGCGTAAGTCCCGATTACGTGGACATACCGGAATCAAAAGTAGCCTATGTGACTCCTCAATAATGTAGCTTTATTTTGGTGGTAGGATGTTTGAAATCGGTGCAGTAGCTTTGGAGCCTTTTCGTTACAAACAAACAATCAAATCATTTCTCTTTATAATGTAAGTGTAGATGTGGATTGGCATAGATAGGTAGATGGTATACAAAGAGAGACAAAGATAACTATGTTGTCATTACTTAATCAACAACAATCATTTTACAGAATACAATGAAAACAATACGTTAGGTATCCATTACTTTAATTAATGTATTTAAAGTAGGTATTAAAATTGTTGCATATTGAAATTACATTTGTATTTATATATTGTTCCAAAACCTTTTTTAGCGGTCGAATCGATCAGGAGGGAGGCTTATGCTGAGGAATGATTTGTCCTGCTCTTCCAACATTACTTTTACAAATAATTACTTATTTAAGCCACATCTAGGTACACTAATATTATAAAGGAAAGATTTGTATTTTTGTGTGTGTTTATGTGTGTGTGTGCGCCAGTGTGTGTGTCTGTATGTTTGTAATGAATAAAAGTAACTACAATCAAAAACTACTGTGATTTCAAAAATTCTTTCACAATTAGAAAGCTACATTCACCCTGAGTAACATAGGCAGGCCTTATGGTCTATTCTAGAGTCAAAAATTAACGTTACTAATGCATTAGGTAGGTAACCCTAATAAAATTGGGCCCTATAGTTTTAATTAGAAGACCAAATAAAGTCTGATTACATGACATAATTGGAGCACGAAAATGCCTTAGTTTGTCGATTTTCTCACTTTTCTCAATTTTACTTCGTGACGAGACTGAATAATTATAGCCGTAACAGACGATTGAACCGCACCGCCGCCGCACCACTAACATTAGTAGTTTGACGGTACGGTGAGGTGCCGGTTCTATCGTCTGTTACGGCTATTATCGTTGTCCTCTTCAAGTGGTGCCTTTCAGTAGGTTACGGTTGCGGTCAGAAGTTCAGTAAGAATCTTACAAAGAGCCCAGATCTTCGTGTCGTTACATTATTATGAGTCATCCCCTCAGTGATATAGGCAAGTATAATTTTCGAAGTGTCACTAAACTTTTGCCTTCGGCGTGTACCCGCCAAGTTACATAATTAAGTTGTGATAAGTGGCGAGACTGCGTTGAAAATTGGCTGTTCTCTTAATCGGAGTTTCAAGTCGGGACTTAAGGCGACGATCGATGAATGTTAATTCAGTAAAGATTTGTTTGTGTACTCGAATGGCATCTTTAATTAGACCGTGTTAAGGTTGATTTATACTACACAGGGCCGTGTCCGGGTCGTGTCCGGATTGTGTCCGGTTCGGGGCGGGGACGGGATATGTACTTTTGTATGTATTTGAAGACAGCGCGGATGCTACACGGACAACATGCGACAATGTAAATCACATGATTACTGCAAAAATTTAAAAAAAAAACCCATGAGTTGCTTGTGTCTTCTTCTCATTTGAGGTCGCGTTCCGAAGACACAGTAGATTAGATATAATAACTGACATTTCTAAGAGATATCTTGCTAATATCCGAATGAATAAACGTTTTTTTATTTCATTTCATTTCACATGCTAAACAAAAGCTGTCTTCATACAAAAGTAGCTCGCCCCGCCCCGACCTGGTCTAGTACAAATCATCTATTTGCTGTTAGGTACCGGCATAGATTCTATGCCATAGAATAAGACTACAACTCTTCCCGCGGGTGTCATAAAAGTCTATAAAAACCATATAAATAAACTAGCAGCATCCCGCGGTTTCACCCACGTAAGTCCCAATTCCGCGAGATTTTCTAAAAACCCTTAAAGATACGAGTACCTACCTAGATACCACAAAAACACATTTCTTCCATGTCTCTAGGACTAGCAAATTGGACTCTGCGTTAATATAATACGAGTTCAGTCACTTACCGCCGCATTCAGAGACATTTAATGGTTACTTACACTATACTAAGTAAACCTACTTCAGACGAATAAATTTCATTTCATTTCATTTTAAAGATTTTCTTCGTGTAATCGTTACTTAGTATAATTTAAGTAACCATTAAATGTCTCTGAGTAGGGCAGTAAGTCAATCAATCAATCAGTCAGTCAACTTATATGAATAGATTTAACCTATGTAAACTATGTCTAGGTAAACAATATTTACCTAGGTACTTCAAGACACTAAGTTTCAACACAAGTGCTCTCAGGAATATTGTTCAAGAGGGTAGGTATGTATACCTACCTAGCTTCTGAGTATGACGTAGGTATAGGCACCTATTACCCAGCACACATGCGTCTCTGCGCCAATATGATAGAGAAAGCATCTCCTGGTATCTCAAGGTAATAACGTCGGAGGCTCTCAATACAGAGTTATTTCATTCTAGTCGCTTCATATTTGCAATATTTTGATCACATCTGTGCCCCGAATCTACAGAATTGCAGGGTTATCGATTGTGGCTGAAATTGAGACGTGATATAGTTAGATAATTATTTATTTAGACTAAACCTATATTGGCAAACAATGGACGGTTCCATCAGGGTTCCGATTTTTCCTCTTTGTGCACTACGGATATTTAATATTAAAAATAGTTTTGCAAACCCGTGTTCAAAAAAAGGACAAAATCACTTCCCCTACATACAGTGCAACCTACTCAACTGTTATGTATCTAACTAAACTGAAGTCGGGAGATAAACTAGGTATAAACAATCTGGATTATTCTCTATCTACCCAGTAAAACTGTCTGACTTCAGCTTACGACAGATAAGTCGGTTGCACTGTATGTAAGAGAGGTATTTTTTTTTAAAGTCGGTTTTTGTTTTTTTTAACCGACTTCAAAAAAAGGAGGAGATTTCAATTCGACCCTTATTTTGTTTGTTTGTATAAATGTATGTATGTGGATATGTCCGCGCCGTACTCCGGCATATAAAGTCCGATTATTCTTTTTTTATTTGGAAGGTGAGTGTCCTGAGGTGGTCCACTAAAAACTTGGTGATAATCTGATGATTATCTTCGGAACGATGACCAGAGTAGCATCCCAGAATGCAGTATATTACTACTTTATGTACTTCTACCTATAGAATCGGCTCGGCTACGACGTCTTATTTGCACGATTGCCTTCTTGTAGTTGTACACAGTTTACCTAGTAGTTAGTACCTCTCGGCGCTCAGGTCCCCAACTTTCATACACCCTTCCTGATCAAGTTACCAAAAAATTAAATTAACTAAGAAGCAAAATGACTAAAGGTCATGTCTAAAAAATGAAATCCCTATTAAGCAAACTACCTAAAATTCAGTATGCCTAAATAGTAATTTACCTCAGGATTATAAAGCCCATGTAGCCAAAAGCATACTAAGCAAATTGCCTAAAATAAGTTATGCCTAAACATGCCTAAGAAATAAGAAGCCTACCAAGCAAAATGCCTAAAATAATGTTAAATATAAACTACTTTGACTTTTGTTTTCATATCGATCGTCTTTTGTTTCTATTTCGATCGACTTTTGTTTCTATTTCGATCGACTTTTGTTTTATTTTCGATTGACAACAGTTTATCTGTCAAGTTGCGTATAAAGAGATGCGTATCTGTCACAATGCGTTTTCTGACGAAATGCGTATCTGACGACTTGCATTTGTGATGACATGCTAGTTATTCATACTTTTACAAAACTAATTTGTAATTTGTCTATGTAGCAAAATGTCTAAAAGGCAGTCATTTTATTACGTAAGTCATTTTAAGTTTTAGTCTTTCAACAAATTAGTCTATTTACTCTGACGGCATTCTGAAAATAAGCAATTTAACAATTTAGGCGTTTTGCTTTATAGACGAATAACAAAGTAGTCACTCTTGCTTGCTTCGTAGTTAATTTGATTTTTAGAGCAAATATGTTTATGCTATAAAATCTATATCTGCCATGACCATGCCCCTACGTTTTGATTTGTTTTTATTTTCTAATGGGGTGCCGCGCAAAGCTGTTTGCAGAGGCGCTGGCATCGGATGATCTTTTTTTTTCGATGATGGTCCTCCACCAATGGAAACGCCGAGTTTTTTTTTTATTCTTTCGGTCTCAGACCGATATGGCCAATTTGGCGCCGAGAGTTGTAAAAAACACATGTTTGACAGTTCTTAATTCAAACCTAAGATTAATCGACTCGCGCCCTCTGCCGGGATAAAAAGTTAGTGTTCCTCCTAATTAGAATAGAAATTAAATTTAGAAAAATTAATCAAGAAAAATGTGATAAGTACCTATATTATGAATATTTTATAACTTGTATTTATATAATACCTATGTTTAGTGTTCACGCATTTTTATGATATGGGATTTTCATGTGCGAGCCCGACTTGCACTTGGCCGGTTCCTAGTAGTGATAGGTAATGATAACAGATGGCGTTAGACGCGATGTTGAATCGCGATATCGATGCGTTTCCTCTCACTAGACTACTGTCCGGCCCCACAGAATAATTATTTGATTGTAAATACCTCGATAGTGCCTTATTTAGTATAATAAGAGATTATCGGTTCGGTATGCTTCATGTTTGCTGTGATTAAGAACTGACAAAGAGTGTTATTTTTGTAAATTCGACGACAGCGTCGAATTAATTATATTAGGTACGTACCTGCTAGCTTTTGGGTAATAAACGTGATATTTTTATACAGGATGTTCCGAGGAAGGGGTTTTAAGCCGAAAGGGGGTTGTTCTAGACACGTCTAGAAGAACAACTTTTGTTCTATGACTTTTAGACATTCACAATTTTTTATTCACAATATTTAGCTTCGATTCTTACTCTCATAATACGATCTCATCTCTCAAAAAAAAAAATGAAAAAAGAATCTAATCTGAAATCGAACCGCATGTATTTCTCATTGTTTTTGGAATAGACTATAGTACCGTCCTCTAATAAATAAGAAATCACAAGCAACATAGTTTTAGACAGTTCGTCTTTCAAGTATCGCTATAAAAAAAATCAACAAGTTTCACAAAGTTTGCCAATAAAACCCGTGGACAGACACGACACATTATTGACGCAAGATGGCGCCGCTCGTTTCACAACTCGTGTCGTTTGAGGGGCTTTTTATTGATATTGGTATTATTTCGGTTTGCAACATCTTTAGTACACGATTTATTGAACAATGTCCAATAAACCCTGTAAAAATAAAGACGGAGACTCGCTTACAAACTGGGTCACTAATCAACGAGTAAATAACAGAAGAAAGGGAGTAACAGGGACGTGAGAGGCTGAAGGATGGCCGGTGAAGGCAAGCCAGAGGCGGGGGACTGTTTCCACTTTAAGTCACTGTTAAGTCACCACTCGATGGTATGCCAGTGATAGGGCCAGGTGTCTTGTCTATCCTCCGTGCATTTCTGCTTTCGCAACTCGACTGACCGGCCGGTGAAGAGGCGGGGGACCGCTTCCTCGTCAGTGTTCACTCCGACCAGCCAACTAAGGCAAGCGTAAGGAGGTGAGGAATGGTGACTTCCCCCTAGAGCACTCGGGGGGCGCCGGGTCGCTATTTCCTGTGGACTTAACTAATTGCTCCCGCGTTTTCACCTGCGTAAGTCCCGATGTCGTAGGGCTAAAAAATCGGCTTTATATCGGGATAAAATGTCCAATCTCTTCAGCTATCTGCATACCAAGTTTCATCGCAGTCGGTTCAGAAGTTTTTGCGTGAGTGAACACTGACATCAAGACAAACATCTAAATATTTGAATTTATATTACTAATGGGGTAATATTATATCCGGTTTATAATGAAAGTCAAAGTCAATTTAGAATCAATTAGTTTCAAACTTTTAGTTGTTTAGTATTAAATAAAAAGCACAATTTTTTTACTGAATAAACAATTAATATTTATGAGACGGAATTAATTAATTTGGAACGAGTTGTTTGAACAACAAAAACAATTAGAAAGTTTACTATTGGGAGATAACCACTACATAGGTTTTTGTATTGAGGTTAATAAACCTTTAGTTTTGTCTTTAAATAAATAAATAAAAATAAAATAAATATTGCAGGACATTATACACATAGCCATCTAGCCCCAAATTAAGCAACTAGGCTTGTACTATATAAGACAACGGATATACTGCATATTATAAATAAATAAGATAGATAGAAAACACCCAGACCAGCAACAAATATTTATTATTAAGCATAAATACTTGCACCCGGCGGGAATCGAATCCGCACCCTACTGCATTGCAGTCGACCCTTCGCTCAACGCGCCACAGAGGCCGTCAAACATGCTCGCAAACCTTTTTACACCACTCACTACTAACCACGTCACCTACATACATATCTCCTTAGTAGTGGACTAATTACTGTCTCTCTCTCTACCCGGTCCGGTGTGCAGCGGCTTGGCGCGACCACCACAATCTCACTAAATACTCAACTCAACCTAATCTGGATCTAAGCAGAGTATACACGGTGTGAGGCGATCCCTATAGCTGACTCGTGTGCGAGTCGACTCGATAGGGTTCCGTACCCAAGTGGTAAAAACGGGACCCTTTTACTAAGACTCCACTGTCCACCTGTCTGTCACCAGGCTGTGACACATGAACCGTGATAGCTAGACAGTTCAAATTTTCACAGATGATGTTCTGTTGCCGCCACAACAGATACTATGGAACAGAATAAGATAAACATGTAAGTGGTGCCGTGTGGAGTTTATGTGAAAATGGTACGGAACCCATCCTGTGCGAGTCCGACTCGCACTCGGCTGGTTTCTAAACATTAAAAAAACATGTACGCCATGTGAACGAATGAATAAATGGTATAAAACTAGTGGTTATGGTAATCGTTTAAATGGTATACCTATTGGTTCAAATGGTAAATGACAAAAGTTGGTATGGTCACAAAACATTGAGTTTTGAAATAAAAACTATTTTTTTCTTTTAATACATATTATTGACATTAAAGATATTCGTTATTTTATATATTCGGTATATTAATATTTGACGACCTCTGTGGCGTGTCGGAGGGAAGCTCGACTGCAATGCAGAAGGTTGCTGGTTCGATTCCCGCCGATGCATTCGATGCAAGTATTTATTCCTAAAAATAAATGTTTGTTTCTGGTTTGGGCGTTTTCTATGTATCATATGTATGTATTTACAAAAAGTATATCCGTTGTCTAGTACCCATAGTACAAGCCTAGTGCTTAGTTTGGGGTTAGATTGCACCGTGTGTAACGTCGTATAATATTTATTTATTATTATTTATTTATTTAAATTAGTCCATTGGAGTCTACTCGGACTAGCGCCCTCGTCTCTACCGTGTGAGCTGAGCTTTAGTTAGATTATGTAGTAATCTCCTAAGTCTAGTAATCGAGTTGCGTACGGACAACGGACCCATAAATCAAAGTCGAATGCTTCGAATATTATTTGTTGTGTTGGCTTGCTAATTAGTTATTATAATTGCTTCTAGTTATTTTAGTAGACACTACTAGCAGCGACCCACGGTTTCTCCCGCATAATTCTTGATCCTGTAGGAATTTCGAAAAGTTCTTTCATAGTGGATCCTTCATAGCTACACATCACAAATAGCACAACGCCGAGCCTAAACCACTGGTCGTAAAAACATCAAATTTACAGGGCAAAATTTCATGTCCCTAGGACCAGCAGTTTGGGCTCTGCGTTGATATTATAATGTAGTTCCGTCATTCGGTCACTGAGTCATTCAGGAACTTAAATTTTATATGTATAGAAAAATAAATAAATTTGGTAGGGGAGGGAGGGAGCATAGAAAAGTCAAAAAATACTAGATGGACTGCAGCTGCTTTTATGCAGTCTGCCAGTTATCATCTTTATTCGAGCGATGTTCCCGTTTGCAACTAAAGCATCGAGATGCTGAAGATCGTGCGATCGGGATGCTGCTGATGGGATGTAAAATGCATGCAATTGACCTCACGGCTGTAGTGTGGCCACTTGCACCCATTTCACGACGACGTCAAGCCAACACTTCTTGGGTTTTCTCAATCAACCGCGGCCGTGTAGACGCCCGCCATAATTATAGACATTTGCAGTCCGCCAGCCAGTTTTTGTGTTAAACAGACTTAAAAACGAAGATCTTCAGGTACCCTAATTCATTTTTCGTCCCTAACGGCTGCAAATACGTGTTTTTGTTATATTTTTAATATGTTAACTGTGAACCCGTTGCGGTAGGGCGGTAAGAAGCTCGCCGTCAGAGGCTGTGATTTATATGCCTGCAGTAGCGCGGGATGCAGCAAGGGAGGTGGAGACAACCAGTTTTCAATATGCACATTTACTCGTACCCTTCTAAGCCCTACACAAAGTGCTTTGTTGAAGGCATTATAGTAATTTACATTAATAGTATTATAACTAATTTGCATAGGTACCTACATAATAACAAGTTTTATTACACTAGTTATTCCCCTAGTCATAAAAATAACCAGCTACCTCTCGCGAGTTCATTAAGATTTCGGGGAAAATGAAGGAGCATTTGTCTAAGTCTTCAGCTACCTACTTATTAAGTTTCAAAAGTAATATGTAGCTAATTATAATATACCTACACATTTATAATATTAGTAAGATAATTTCACGATTTAAAAAAAACTTGCAAAACAGAAAAGAATATCGTATCTGCTCGCTACGGGTAGGTTAGGTTAGGTTCGCTTTTCTGCAAGTTTACCAACAACAACAAAATTAAATAGTGCAGACGTTGCAACTACAAGCAACTGAGATGATCTCAGCACCGACTCACCGACATACGAGCGAACGCGCTTCGCATATAAACGCTACGTTTTACATTTTTCATTTACTTAGCCTACCTAGTCTAGTCTAGTAAATACACGAGTCTTGTTAATTCAGAATCTAGAACCGTCTTTAGGGCCCATTTACATTCAAGTAGGTACCCTACAACAAAATTATTGTCTGTTAGGGTACTTTCTGATTACAAACTATCGGCATTAAACAGTCGGTTGTGTACAGAATTATAATAAAACACTAAATACTTCGAACTCAAACAAAAAATAGATTGTTACAAAAACAGGGAAACATTTTTTTTTATCAGCAACTAAACCGGGATGCATTATTCAAGGATGTTACAAACAGCGTAATCAAACCCTAAACAAGCAACTTATAGGCTTGTACTATGGGTACTAGACAACGTAGGTAAACATCGGTTACTACGGTTAATTCAGCAATCGGTCGACAGTATAATCAACATTCAGTATTCTCCCTTTTAGAATCCAATTAAGTTCTAAAATTGTGAAGACGCGCACATTACAACGAGGTTTTAAACTATTGTGTAAAATCCCCGAAAGCCTCGAGAGCTTTTTAACAGAGCTTTAAACGGATGCAAATAATGCACGGTTTCACTATTAGTGCTGCAGACAGCTCAGATATTCAAGCGTTTAAGTTTAATTGTTCTCGAGGGATTAAGCCTCAAAATTATTAACCATTTATTTGTAAAAATGGTCGTGCTCGTTTGACGCAGGCTCTTTGTATAATATGTTATAGGTATTTACAAAAGATAAATAAATATAAGTAGGTAGGTGGTACTTAGGTAGGTATCCGCAGTCTGTTCAGCATAACATAAGCTTATTTGCTTACCGGGGTGATGGCGCTATGTGATGTTCACAGAAATTATTTATAGGTAGGTACATATTTATTTAGTTGTAGAGTGACAAGAGTATAAAATAATGTAATAGTTTGTTTTACATTTTTATACCGACTACGGGTCGGATAAAGCGTAGATAAAAAGTTTATATTTTTTCCCTCGCTGCATGGAAAATTGGGCATCTTGCTCCTATAGCTATTCTAGTCCGAAACTAAACAATTACTATATCTAGTTTTTGAATTTCATAAATCTAACGCATCGTATTAACTATAACACATGCATCAAGTTTCTACATAATACATCTTTTCTTGCACCTACCTACGTACCTTTATTAATAAAACTTTATAGACGTTAAAGACGTATTAATCGTTCTTTATTACTTGCGAGTCAGGAGGAAATTACTCACCCCTTTCTTCTGTGTTAAGAGGAAAGTCTACCTAGTCTTTTCTCCATACAATCTTTTCAAACGAAGTCGACTGTTTCCTCCCTGGATAAAGATATTAGAAAGAATAATAATATGTTTATGCCATAAAATCTATATACCATGTCCCATATGTAACCATGCCCCTACGTTTATTTCTATTTTATGTAGAAAATACAATAAACAAAACGTAGGGGCATGGTCATGTCATGGCAGATATAGGTTTTATGACTTATACATATTTGCTCTACTAACTTTATCCAGGGAGAAAACAGTCGACTACATTTGTATGGAAAAAGAGTAGGTAGACTTTCCTCTTATCAACAACGTATTGCCTCTATGCATAGTTTGATATTAAGCTCACTATTTATTAGCTCTTCAGAAATCACGTAGTCTTCGTTCGTGACGAAGCCGTTTGTAATGAAACCATGCCTCTAATGCCCCCAACATTAGAGGCATAACAGAGGGGCCGTAATGCGCGCTTACGGTCTAAACTGTCGTAAAATTATATATATTGCCTCGCAAATATGACTGAACGCTGTTCCGACTGATACGGATACAGATATCGGTAGGGTGACTATGTTAAATAGGAACTTACGGAAAAATACTTTAAAAGAAAATAAATTGTCTTCAATTAGATTCTTCTTCTGTTTTCGCGATGTTGTTTTGAAATTAAAGACATTTTTCGGTTTGAATCGCGTGGTTTTTATTACTTTTAGCATTGTTACAACGCTCAACGTTTCGAGACCTTTCCAGGTCTCTTCTTCAGGTCTCTTAAAGTAATAAAAACCACGCGATTCAAACCGAAAAATGTCTTTGTCTTCAATTTACAAATTTTAATAATATAGATACATACGAGTTGTCTAGATCCACGTCTAGATCTAAATACCTAGCAATTCATACGATAAAAAAAAATTGAATAGTCACTCAAAAAGTGATGCTCTTTTGAGTATATTATGCAGTTGTAGATCTGCAGTAAAAAAGCTTCACATTACGTTCGCCAGAGGAGCTATTTTTTAATTTTCCAAACAATGCATTTCTATTTTCTGACAAAAAATCATACTTTTATACATTTATTCTATTCACGTAATAAAAATTATCTAAAATTTCAGTATTAATGCAGGAATCTTTAATATTAAATTTGACGTTTCTCGAATTACCGTCAACATTTATAACCTGCTAGCAGTGCCGTATCCCGCTGTTTTACCCGGTATTATGTCCAAATCCCTTAGGAATTTCCAAAAATCCTTTCTTACCGGATGCCTACATCATATAAAGAACACACTCTCCAAATTTCAGCTCTCTACTATCAGTGGTTCACGCTTTGCGTTGACCAGTCAATCAGTCAGGACAAAGCATTTCATAGATATAAGACTTCAAACAGAAACAACGAAGAATCTATAAATTCCATTTTAAAAAACTCTGATAGAAAAACTAAAGCTTATTTTCTGTATAAAAGACAGTAAACCGATAGTACAAAGAGGTGTACAAAATGATCGCACCGGGAGGTACCGGGACGTACCTACCGGTAAGCTAATAGACGTCCGGTTACTCCCATCGGACGGCTAAGCTACTTACTTTGCATTTTATTAACCCACAGGGAATGTGGAAGCTGTTTTTATAAACTTAAAGAAACTACTTAATTTGTAAAGCTTTATTTATTTATTACAAGAGATGTAAATTACAGCTGTTTTGTATCTATTTCGCAACAAACTCTTATTTTATAAGTAACTAGCTGTGGGAGTCGTGAGTTTGATCCCGCAGGATTTACGGGATCAAAAGTATCCTATGTCCTTCTCCCGGTTTTAAGCTACCTCCCCACAAATGTAATAAAAATGGTGTAACTAACACGACTTTCTTTTATTTTGGTATGTAGATTAATAAAAATATTAAAAAAATATCAGTGTGGTCAACGTAGACAAACAGTATCTCTGTTATTCTTGTTTAAGTTACAAAATTTAGAATTAAAGATAATTAAGATTAAGATGATTTGATTAAGAACTTTAAAAGAGACATAAAATATTGAACTTTGGACCACATACAAGAAAATTTATTTTTTAGTTACATACCTATTAAAATAAATATAATGAACCCACAGTGATTGTTATTTAAGTAATGTTGTGATGTTGGAAATACCAATTATATTAAATTTTTTTTTAAATACTTTGTGCGTGAATCCGAGATTCGAGATAGAAATAGTCATGGTCTAAAGTTATATTGTTTTTGATTTTGATTTATTTATTTGTTTATTAACATTTTATCTTGACTTTAAAACTCATCTGGGTAACATTGGACCATATGACATAGGTACTCTTAGGATCGTCAAATTGACAATACCTAATGAAAAGTGTTTGCTCAGGGTGTGGCACAATGTTCCACCGCTGGTCTAATTTTACCTTACCTATGTAGAATAGAATAGAAAAAAAAGTTTATTTGTTCTAAAGTTACACACACATAATTGTAGGTACGTAATATAGTTTCTACCAAGCATACCCATCCCCTAAAGGAAACATTTTATTGGCTCGAGTTAAAACTTCAAGGGAGATTGTGGTGAAACGTAACGTAATCGTGAAGCTTACGTTGTATCTATGGCTTGCTAAATAACTATAATTATGTAATCGTATCCAGAGGGATCGTAAAGTTTTTGATCAGTAGATTGGCTGAAAGTTAAGATCCTATAAGGGTTTTAACTCAACCCGAAGTGACCATAAGTTTCGAAACCCTCGGGACACGGTCTAATGAAGAATGAGTAATTAGAGCGAGGATGTTTGACAAATTTGCGGACACTAAACTTTATATGGGACATAAACGTCATGCGAGTATATTAGTTCCACTGTTATAACCCCATATAGTTAATTTATTAACGGAAATGAACTGGGAGATTCCGTAAGGCGCAAAGCTGACCGATAACCTGAAATCTCTATTTAAGGGTTCCGTACCCTTACTCCTGTCTCGGAGAGAAGTAGCCTGGTGACAGACAGACAGACAGACAGAGGACGGTCTGTCTGTCCGTCTGGCTGTACCTACATATCTCGTGAACCTTGGTAGCCAGACATATTAAATTTTACAAATTGTATTTCTGTGGCCGCTTTATGTTAACAGTATAAAATAAATATTTTAGTGAGCTTTCCATACAACAAACGTGTTTTTTGTGACAATGGTACGGAACCATTCGAACCAGGAGGGTTACTTCGGTTCGTTTCGATACGCCAACGAAACGATAATACGATGGTTCTACATAGTCACCCTACTATCAGAATGTGATAGTAGAATCATCGTATTATCTTATCGATGTCGTATCGAAACGAACCGCTGTAACCCTCCAGAACCTTTAGTAACGAAAAGTTGCATAAAACACAAATCCTAGCTCAAAATTCAGTAGTGTAACACAGCAGAAATAATCAATTTCCCAACTTCCAGTCCGAAATTCCACAAAACCTACAGAGATCGTTTTCCAAAACCCCGAACCCATGTTAGTTCACCTCAAAAACAATATTCCAAGAATGTTACAAACGTTCTAGAACCAAAGAGTTTTAAATTACACTCGAAGAGAGGAAACATGACGTGCACCGATGCCTTTGTCAAAGTTGAAGAAATTTGATCCCACTTCGATTGCCGTAGTTTTGTGGAGTGTCACAATTACAAATCCAATAAATGAACCTAACTGGAATATCAGTTACCATTAAAAGGATTTCAATTATACTAAGGCAATAACTTGGTATTTACTTACTTTTCTTATTTAAAACTAGTCCCCAACCGCTCATTAGATGGCGTTCAGATTATCCTAAGTCTCTTTTTTCCCGATAGAATAAAATCAGAAACTTCCCTCTCTTCATTTTACAAATAGATAGAATTAGTCAGTCAATATAATATTACTTCATCATCATCATTTCAGCTGTTAGAAGTCCACTGCTGGACATAAGCCTCCCTCATCGATTTCCAGTTGCTTCGGTCATAAGCGGCCTGCATCCACCGTGAACCCGCGGCCTTAACAAAGTCGTCCGTCCATCTCGTTGATGGACGTCCAACGCTGCGCTTTCCGATCCGCGGTCCGCGATAATATGACTTATACTAATAAAACTTTGTAGATGATCTGATCTTAGTTCAATGCAGGGCATCCATCTATTATTTGAAATTAAAAAATAATGTTTTATTATCGTGTAATTAGTAATTACCAATTGTTTGATATTACGCTCTAAAATTTTGCCTACTAGCATCTTACGTCCTTTATTAACACATCTGAAATTCGCTAGCGCTATTCATGTCACGCAATGGGGGTTAAATGAGCCCTTAAGAAGATGAGTACTGTTACCATTTCCATACAAACTTAATACCAAAAAAGAATTAGGTATACGCTGTAAAAATGTAAAAAAAAATTCTGTTATTGAAATAAACTGATTATTTATTTATTATTAAAAATGAACGAAATGTATTTCCGTTTTATTTCATTTCGAATGAATATTTTGGAAAACCTTGTGGTGGGGGAATATTTTGGAAACCCTGTAAAAATAAAATCTTAATCCGAATAATACCGATATAAGTGTAGAAAACTATATTTTTCATAATTCTATTGAATCGGTCTAAACTCAGTGTAATAAGCTAGAATGTCACCGTATTTTCTCCTTTATCTCGAACTAACAATTCCAATTTAAAAATATTTTTTTCATCAAACTCAAAGACCGAGCTTAATCTAATAGAAGTCGAGTAAAGAGTAGGTAAAGTTTCACTTCTCTAGTAGATTAAGCTCTTTACTAACGAAGGTAGCTAGTCGTTAGAAGGTGAGATAAAAGTAAAATTAATAAATGTCATTGTGTGACAGTTCCAGATACTAAATTTTTTTAAATTAAAATTAATTAAAAATATTATAGTTGTGTATTTTGATCTATGTCGTGTGAAGTCTCGTTTTTGGCGATTTTATGGGCCAGTCACGCGATCGCGTATAGCTTCTCATACCTAACGGCGTTTTGGTTTTTAAAAGGTTTTATTTCTTGTAAATAGATTTTATTGTTTTTTGAATGCGTAAATATTTTCTAGTTTTTTTTTTTTTTTTTTCAAATAAATATTTGAGCAAAATTGCGCTTAGCAACCTAAAAATATTTGATTACAAATATTATTCAATAACGGTCTCGTGAACAAGCCAGTTAAATTACTGGCGAAATATCGAGCTCGTCCAAAAACAAATTGAAACATGATATTGAATAAAATTTGTAGTAAAAACAACCATGTATGTAAGTTTGAAATTGTATATTATAAATCTTTTGGCCTTAACTCATATAAAAGTATCACTGCGCTTGTTAAACTCTATGTCGATCGATAGAAGACATTCAAATGAATAGGTAAAGCAAAGATATTTCTATCTAATGCTCGAAAACCTCTTTATTAAAATATGTTTGTATGTTATAAATTCACAGAATTTATTTATTATGTTATTTTTTATGTTATACAATTTTCCAAAAATCCGGAGATATATTCCAAGAATTAGTTTTAATATATTTTCACTGTTGTTTTGTTGATCATAACATCATCGCGTCACTGACGCTGGTCTTGCGACGGCTTCTGCCTATTTGTGCAAGGCTTAACTTTGATAGTGGTTATAGAAAATGTACGTTGAGGTTTGGTCGTGCTCGATAAAGCGAACGAAGCTCAGCAGCCGTTAATGTCGTCTCCTGACAAAAGGAACATGGTTTATGGGAATTTTGGCTCCGTTTCCATTGATACGACACACTCTTGGCTTCTGTTTTCATAGGATTAAGTTATTGCGTCCGTTTCTCTAAATTATACAGCGATTGTCATAAGTCATTGCATTCGGCAGTTATCAACTTGCGTTTTGTCATTTCAACTTTTGTTTATGTCTTGCGAAGGTTCTTGCGATGTCTTCATTAGCTTTATTTGCGGATTATTAATTCTCAAGTTATGCATTTTTTCACAACAGACACGATGTGTTGGTTGCATAACGCACACATTTTTGGCACTATCGTGTTAAAATACAGATTTTAAAAGCTTAATAGAATAGAAAAAAAACTTTTATTAGCTTAAAACACACGACACATTAGAAGACAGAAATAAGACAGTGTAATGAATAGCGTAAAAAACATAAAAGCCGCAATCCAAGAAGCCGTGTGTGTGTTGCTAATAAGGATTAGCCTCAGCAAATGTTGCAGGTACGTAGTGCAACTGGAACGCTGGTCTTCCGACTAGATCCTTCTGGCTTCACTTAAACAAAGAAATGACTACGCACTTATTTCCGTATTTTTGAAGAAAGTATTATCTAATTGAATACACCGTCTGCGAACCCCCCCTAGGTTCATCACCCCACAATTTCAATTACATTCCTCAGCTTTAATACAATTACATTTGGAGTTACAGGGGCTACATAACGCGTGTCGTCTAAGAAAACCAGCGGACCGGAAACTTTTGGTCGACCGATCAGAATTAACAACCAATCAAGCTCCCTTTGATTCTAATTGCTTCTCTGATTAAGTAACTACTCTTATTGGAGTATCGGCTCGTAATTTGTCTTGAATATCTATGTATTTGACACTGTGAAATATTTTTGGAATCGACATAGAATTGATCAACTATCCATATTTACGAATATCAAACACAATCGTAAATCTATTAACACGCTTGTTAATTGTTCCGGTTGAAATATGTATTAGGTGTGTCGTTTGTAATAAAAAAAGTTTACCCCTATGTTTTTCTTGTGGTTTCTTCTCTTCGGAGGACGCGATTCGAAACCACAGTAATATTTTGAGACATTTTAAAATGATCATGTATTTTGTATATTACAAAAATAAGTAGGTAGTTACCGACTTAAAATAAAAAATGCTATAAACCTATATCCGAATTATTTCCAACATAATAAAAATTATCTGTTCCACCTTTCACACTGCAGTTTCAAAAGTTTTCACTCTAGGGCTGTTCCTAAGATTTTGTTTCGGAATGCCGCAACGGGGCGCGTATTTCACTCGCACTCGTACGGGCGCATGGCGGAGGCAATGGAGCACCGGCAGGAGTTGGGACCTTAGATGAAAACAAAAATTGTAGATACGGTATATTCTAGCATTGCATATTTGCAAAATGAGCTAGAAACACCTACATGCATTTTCATAAAATTATTGTTTTTAAAAAAAATTGTGTTTAAGAATGAGGCATTTGTAAATAAGCAAAAAGGCATTCTTATGGGTGTCAAAAAGATGATCGCAGTGTGACAGTACGTGCTCACGCGGCAACGGTTCGACATACGACTGAGGCTAGTGCGTCAGCTAGACGCAGTTTTATCGTCTCATTTTCCGAGACTAGGTACCGTATCTTTAGTTTTTTGTTTTAATCTAAGGTTGGGACCTCTTCCGAGGTGATTACATACGCGGTAATGCCACGACTTCAACACAACGCCCGCAGTGGGATCGCTATGGTCGTGTAAACAGATATTCACATGGTTCCTGCCCGTTACACCCGGAAGATAAGTGTTTCTAATATTATTAAAGGGAATGTTTGTGAGGATGTTTGATTAACTTTTTTAATTAACACCATTGGAACTTATAATTTTTTATTTTCCCGGGTATTAATCGCGGGTTTTTTTTTAATTATCTTACCTAGACGTTTTAACCACGTTACAGTGGTCTTGGTCGCGAGTCTCCTAGCGGGAAAATATAAAATTATGACGATATTTGACGTTGCTTCACGCAAAAACTGCTTAATAGATTACGACGAAGCTTGGTTGGAGACCGAGATTAACCCGAAAGCTGCTTTTAATATCGCTATTTCCATGGATCTGATCGAAACGACATTTACGAGGTTGAAACAACGGGGAGCAGCTTAAGTAATATTATTTCAAGTTTATATTAGCTAAGGTCGTTCCCAGTTCTCAGGTTGCCAAAACAAAGTTACATGTTGTTCACAGACACGACGTTGCACTCTCTAAGTTGTAAGTCAATAACTTAACATGAGGTTAAGTTATCAAGTTAGTATCGGTTTACGACAAGCAACTGACAACTAAACAGGATAACTGTGTGGAGCAGCTGAGGTGACGTCAGAGAGAGGTTATTACAGGCAACTGAATATAACTCTGTCTGTCTGTTACGTTTCCACGTCTAAATCGCATAACCGATTTTGATGAATCTTAGTATAGAGATAGATGGCAACTTTAGAAAGAATATAGGTAGGTAGTTTTCTTTTTGATCCCAGTATTCCCGCTTTGCTTTGTAAATAATATTATATTTCTAAGGTATTATTGCCATCTGTCTTATATTATCTTCAATCTACACGATTATTTCATATTTAAGCAAATAGGTACATCGTTAATCGTTATTATCTTATATAGGTATAAAATTTCCATGTCACAGTGTTAGTTACCGTACTCCTCCGAAACGGCTTCACCGATCTCCACCAAACTCCACATACGCATTCAGTAGGTCTGAGAATCGGCTACTATCTATAATTTATAAGGCAAAACAACGTTTGCCGGGTCAGCTAGTAGTATATACAACTCCCTTACAGTATATATAGTCGTATTCACAAATTATTATGCGTGGCTTAATACTTTGTCTTGCTCTTCTCTCATCCGAGCGATGTTCCCGGTTGCATCCCACTCGGGAGCCCGGGGTCCGCTAAACCCCAAATATTTGGTATCGCCGCAGTAGGTAAGTCATCATTGACCAAACCTTCTGCTAAAAGATTTGGCAATATTTTTACGGCCGGCCGCCTGCCTGACACCAACCTTTCTAGGGAACAAGCAGTTTATCCGCCACTGCGCGGGGAGAACTTAAGTTTTGCTAGTCCCCCCTAAATCCCTCAGTCGCCTTTTACGACACCCACGGGAAGAGATGGGGTAACCCTATTCTATGCCGGGGATACACGGCTTTGTCTTGCTCTTGTAAATGACAATCATCGTTAGCGAAAATGTGACAAAAGCTGAGTCCACGCATAGGGTCATTTGTGAATACGGATGTTATAGTCTCTTTCGTACTGTTACATACTCTAAGTACAATTTCTTCATTTTGCTTTTCTTTTTCAATGAAGTAGTTCTACAAGCCACAAAGACATTTTGGTTCCAATCAGTGTTACCAGCGTAACACGAGGATGCCTTCACCAATTTTTACAAGCACAGATTGCTCAATTTTCATAACAACGTCATCCTCTGAAGCTTCAAAATGGACTAACATAGGCAGCCACTGTTGCATTCTCGACTCTACTTCTTTGACTTAAGGTCTGTTATTATCCACGGTGCAAGGTGTCAAATCACGAGATCATCATAAATCCAGTTGGTTACAACAATGTAGGTGATCCGTCATTCAGGGAGTTTAGGAGACTCTCGTAAAATATTTTGATGAGGTTTCATAGCGTTCTCGAGAGTTTCATGGGCAATCGTCACCACATACTGGAAACTACTTCAAGTTTCGTATGTCAAGTAGGTAATATAATAAGAGAGTGATTCGAGGGTAAAAATCAATATTGAACACCAATGCTGTTTCTGTATTCATGCCAAATCTGTAATAAAATTCTGTGAATTTTATACAGCGCCATCTAGCCCCGTGGTAAGCTACTAAGCTTGTGTTATATTAATTTTTCGTACTTATACCTACATACTTATACCCAGACCAGAAACAAATATTTATGATTACGAATGAAGTGCAGAAGATTGCAGGTTAGAATCCAACCCGCAATCTTTTGCATTGCAGTCTATGGTATTCACCCGTTGCGCCACAGAAGTCGTCGGTAATATTTTCATACTACAGTGTCCATGATTATTGCTCTTTGAACCAGGTGCGGTCTATAGCTGAACCAGCATGCGTTAAAAACCAAACTGGAAATTTAGTATCAGCACCATATTGTTATTGTAGAACTATTGATTTAGTTGAATTGAAAACAAAAATCTTCCGTTGTGAATTCAATTCGTATTTGAATAAGCGTTCTGCTCACGAACCGTGCGACTCCCCATGAATACTGAAAACAAAATGAAATATCTTCCCTTTGTATCATTTTATTCAATACAGAACTATTTGACCGTTAAAATGGACGCGGAAATTGTATGATTCAATAAACTTTAAACCAACTTTTAAAAGGGATGCTCAATAATTTTGTTCAACAGTTTATTTGTCTTGTTTAAATTGTTACGAGATCACAACAAAAGTCAATAACCGTTTTAATTAAAACTTTACCCAGGATTATTAGATTACACTTTTTGGATAAATATTATTTTCTCAAAAATAATTTTCAATATACTATTATCGCTTTGGGTAGACAGACAGGCCTTTTCCTACCTCATCTTCTTCATCTCAACTTATAGTTGTTTATAAATAAATAAATAAATAAATATTGCACGACGTTACACACAGCGCAATCTAGCCCCAAACTAAGCACTAGGCTTGTACTATGGGTACTAGACAACGGATATTCTACATATTATACTTTTTTTTTTTTGTTGTAAATACATACATAATGATACATAGAAAACACTAAATATCCCATGTCTTCGGACCGTGGTGAGTCCTCGGACATGTTGGTTTCCTCACGATGTTTTTCCTTCACCGTAAGACTTATTTATGTTTACTAAGGTACGCTTTCTTTTGTATTATTCTTTGCTTTTTGAAATGTATATCTATAAAATGCTGTGTCCTGACTGACTGATGGATCAACACACATCCTAAACTGCTGATAGTAGAGTCATACAATTTGAAGAGTGTGTTCTTCATATCATATAGGCATCCAATGAGAAAGGATTATTCGAAATACCGACGGGATTGGGACTTACGCCGGTAAAACCGCGGGACACAGCTAGTCTTTTGTCTCGAAAATTATCTAAATCATGGTTAATCTACTTGACAATTGACAGGTCAGTGATTGATCGCCACCGAACGTGACACCTGGCGGGATTGCGCGCGTGTCCCGTGACTTGTCCACACTGTCGTCGCTCGGGCTCGTGTGGTCGCCCCAGCCCTAGTCGTGTTCATGTTTAGATGACATTTTTCAGCGAAAACGTGACGAGAATGCAATGAGGATTTTAAAGAGTGTTTTATTTTAAACTGCAAACTTGACGCCTTTTTTACGTGTTAGGTAACATGAAAGCATTGGGTAACACGTCTTTTTTTTATTTAAGACTATAATCTGACGTTTTTTTTCTTTGTATTTGACGTCTGTTCTGTGTCAAATCGAAGTCTACAATTAAAAAACGAAGTAGGTATAAGTATCTACCTACTTTTAATGATTGTATCTAGTTTACCTACTTTACAACTTACACAAACAACTTGTGGCGTTCGATTTGGTAACGGGCAACACTGGTCAAAAAGTGTAGTTTGTTACGTCACAAGGAGGCCAAAAAAAGAAAACCGACACACGCTTCCAAGAAGGACTCTCTTTGGTTATTAATTTTATTACGGTGCAAACCTAATGGTTAGGTACAGCTACTAATAAGTTAGTAATGTGTATACATACTACACAACAATAGTAGATTGTATGACAAGGGAGCAAAATAGTATTTTTACGGCGAGGGCGCTACTTTGAATCACGAGCAAAGCAAATAATTCTGAATCACGAGCAAAGCAAAGAATTCTGACGTAGAATTCTGAGCGCAACGAGGGATTCAAAGTATACATCGCCCGAGGCAAAAATAATTTGCTCTCGAGTCATATACTCTACTTTTCATCCCCTTTCTATGAGAAAATAAATAAGATACATCATCATCATCATCATCATCATCATAGACATTTCTTCTGTCTAGCTATCACAGTTCATGAGATACAGCCTGGTGACAGACGGACAGACAGAAAGCAGAGTCCCAGTAATAAATAAGGTACCGTTTTTACCCTTTGGGTACGGAACCCTAAAAAGGGAAAAAATAATTTACTTTGCCTCCCGGCAATATTACTTTGCCTCCCGGCAATTTTACTTTGCTCCCGGCAATTTTACTTTGCTCCCTGCAATTTTGCTTTGCTCCCTGCTAAAAAGCTCTTAACAGAAAAGAGCTACTTTGCTCCCGCTTATAGAGGACCAAATTGACACTTTTTGAATAGAAGGGATGAAAAATATTTACCGCATCAGCTGTTTCATTAGTGTCTGGAAGATCATAATACTTAAAAGGAGTGTTTAGGAGTGCAGTTCCCTTAATATTTACTATTTAAACAACAAAAAAAGTCTTCATGTGACGAGTTATTTATTAACACCTAAATTAAAACATGACCTTAAAACTCAGTTGACTTACGTAGGTACCTATGTTTAAAAACATTTAAGTAAGTAGATAATACCTCTGTATAAACTTTCACTAAAATAATATATTCCGCAAGCCAATTTCCTTTAGATTCAGCTTTCAAAGTTCGTTGTTTCAACTGAAATATCAGAACGATTTAGTCACTTCAAAGTTCGAAGGAAATTACGTTATTTTTTCCATAGATTGTATTGATGACTGCGCTCGAGGGAACACTGGATTTTCAACAGTTTTCCAATGAATTTTAAAACTATTTTATGGTCTTTGCGTTCAGCTTTGTAGGTAATTTAATTGTGTACGTGTTAGTGACACCTTTCATTACCCTGTTAACAAGCGTTCGAGTCGGTGTAAGCTACATCATACAACACACAAAGCCGGGGCAGCGCACTGATATTGACAATCCGTAACAGCCGGACGTCAAATGGCGTCGCCCTGGGATGCAGGACCTTGAACAACAACGCATCAACAGGAAATTGCGCCCAACCGCCATGTAGGGGTGACTCAGGTAGAAAGATTATTTGTTACACCCCAAATAAAATTACATTAAAAATAAAAAAAACCGGCCATGTGCGAGTCGGTAGAGTAGGTACCTACCATTATCACAATTGAGTACAGAACTCTGAAATAAACACTGAACCAAGTGAAATCCGTGTAGGTACGCAACGAAGACGCACGTTTGCATTTGACTTTACCACTGATTCCAATTTATCATACCATGCGTACAACAATAAACGTGATTTTTTAATGTTTGTATTATTTTGTTTTTTTTAGTATTTTTGTTATAGCGGCTATCGAAATACATCTATGAAATTTTAACTGTCTAACTGTCACGGTTCATGAAATACAGCCCGGTGACAGACGGACAGACAAACAGACAGTGGAGTCTCAGTAATAGTGTCCTGTTTTTACCCTTTCGGTACGGAACCCTAAACACCCTAAACACACAAGTAAAATAAAATCTCGACGATTCAAAACGTACGTATAACATACGTTCTAAATGAATAAATGAAATGAAATGACATAAAAAAATTAAATCTAGATGACAAACGGGCGGCCTCAGCACAATTTAAATATAGATCTCACTATGGGGAGTCAGCTAGAAAAAAAATCCTTGATTCAGTTCATCAATAAGTACCTAATGTAATTTTTCACAATTACAAATTATTGTAAAAACTTATTTTGCACGTACGCAGGAGCGTAGAAAGTGCGCGCGCGTGCCCCGGGCGATGCGAGTCCCAACTCTCAATTATGGTACAAAGAGTGGAGGCGCGCCTTTGACGAGCAGAGCAAAGCTTGAGCGACTTGCCAGTAATTAAATCCCTTCACAAAACGTGTCCCACTCACAAGTTCCTCTCACAATTAAATCTGGGGTAACTGTCCCGGACTGAATTTATTTATTTATCTTGAAGGTAGGTATTTCATAAACGTTAGGTTTCGCACTTTCCATGAACGTTGTAAATTCTAAAACTCTCGAAATATTTGATAAATTATTTACCGATTCGACTTTGCATTGTTACTTATTATATTTTTAGGAAAACTTTCTACATAAAATAACAATAATTACCCACTTATCTGTTTGTGAGATGTTGTTTCAAAGTTTTAAATGTAAACACTGCCTACGAGCAACGCGATATAGTTAAATTGATTGTGTTTTTGGCGTATTAACAGAACGAATTCCAATGGCATGGCGGTGCGTTGAAATTCGACACAATTTTGAACCTTTTTTGAAGTGAAGTGAAGCACTTCACGAGCACTTCATTCGTTTTCTATGCTGCCCGAATACCAGTGTACCGTTTGCGTATTCAAAAGTATGTGTTCAAATAAAAATAGGCAAAAAGGAATTAAAGTTTCCACCCATTTGACCGATTTTTCACCGATCCAACACACGCTTTTTGTATGAAAACGTTACCCGTTCACGAATAAAAGATTTAGAAAGTACGATGATACAAGTCTATTTAGATTTCTAGTTAGTATGCTCCCTGTATTGATCTGATACCAATATTGACTGTAGCATGTGGATGGTAAAGATAAATACAGATTGCTATGTAATATTACAACTTTAACAGCTAGCATTTATACAACTCAAAGAAAATATCGAGAAATAAACATTAAAATACGAATACGATTGGTAGCTACGTTGCGGAGCCACATTTGAATGGCGCCGGGTGCTCTTTACGCTCCTTTAAATTGGAAAATTGAATGCACCCATCGACGCTGCCTTCGCTTCGCCCCCCCCCCCCCACGTGACCCTCACGTGCCCACGCGACCGGACTCGATGCGGCCCTGGGGCAGACCGCTTTCCTGGCCGCATAGAGATCGCTTGGCTAAATGCCACTAATGAAAATCGAAAAATGTTTTTGATGAAAGTTAACTCCTATTTCTTCAGTTATGGAATAAAGAAAAGAAAAGGGTTCACGTATGTCTATAATAAACATTAACTAACTTGGAATTTTAGCTATTAATGTTAGGAAACTATATATCTATATAGTCCTATCCTTTACCAAGTAGATATACCTACCATAGATACCAAGTAGCCTATGTGTTATTAGTGTCACCGCAATCAGTTTAGTAGTTCTTGCGTAAAAGACCAACAAATTCACATACACATAGGTACTTTCAAATATAGGTAAGTTATATGGGACAATTGAAAAGTGTAAAACAAAAGGTATGTCCTGTCATTAGGTTTATCTATGCATTTTCGTTTTAATGATATTATTTATTATACAGAACCCTAGTCTATATTCACCGATATGTATTATATTTTTTATATCTAGTTTCGGGAGCGAGAGTGGGCCACCGGCGAGCAGCCTAGACTAGTGAATTCATTCGTTTTCCATCCAGCGCGATTCAGTTATAAAACTCTTATAACTGTATTACGTACTTTTATAATGGGATTTCGAAGGCATTGTTGGTGGTTGCTGTATAATTGGAGATTTTTTCGGTGTTCTGTTTCGGGAGCTACGGAGGTATTTTTACCATTTACTATTTTCGAAGTTTGGTTGATAAACTCGTCACAAAGGATTACTTTTATCCAGCTCAGAAACTATTGATTCTATAAAAACTGAAATTTCTAAGAGATATCTTGCTAATATCCGAATGAATAAACGTACTTTGATTTTGATTTTGACTACTAGTTTCTTTGCAAAAGTGATGGAACTCTTCGAGGTGTTTATTTTAGATGTCCGTTTTTCAATACGTAGGCCGTTGTATTTATAATCGTACTAGCACCGTCTCGCGGTTTCAAACGCGTGATTCCCGATCTCGTAGGATATCGGAATAAAAAGTAAGCTATGTATCAATCCAGATCTCCAGCTATCTGCATACCAAGTTTCATCACAATTGGTTTAGTAGTTTTTGCGGGAAGACGTAACAAACATACTTACACATAAACTTTCACATTTTATAAATTAGTAAGATCGCATGCCACATCTAAAGAGGCCAAACAGAGATCTTTGGGATGTATTATAAAAAAATAAACTCTCATTTTTCCTTAATATCCGTCCCCAAAGATTTTAATTTAGCTTTTTACATAATTAAATTACGAGAATACATCCTCGTCATTACACAGAACTTTGTACAAACGTAGATAAAGTGAGGCGTTTCGTCAACCAAGAACGAAGTCGGTATAACTACCTACCTACCTAACTGATAAAGGAACAACTTGACCCAATTCTGTTATCACTGCGACTCGTTAGTGTAGCGCAACCTCCCGTTACTCGGCACAAATCTCCCTTCGATTAACAGAAGAAAACAAATAAGGAACATTGTGTTCCTTATTTAAGGATATATAAGGAACCCTGTGTTCCTCATTTAGAGGAACATATCCTACGTGATGGGATACAAGTCATTATTCACAATTTACTTTACTCGTACTAGGTTTTATCGCAACTCTTATTCATTTTGTAAATGTAAAGCGTTGTTTTTTCGTATCTACGTATATCATTTATAAGGAGCGATGATGAAACTTGGTAGATCTAGATTTAATTAATAAACATTTATAGGCATAAAGATACAATTTGAAGTTGTAGTTTAACAACGGAACCCGAACTAGGGTCTAGCTCCTGAATACCTACTTTTAAACTTAAATTATAGCCCCGATCTCGGGGTGTAGCTAGATAGATATAGACAGAAGATACACAAAATTTGCTGTAATAAACAACTAATATTATAAGAAAAATAGACTAGATGTATTTTATTTGAGTTAGTCGGTTGTTTTCAGATTTAAAATACGTTAAAAACGAACACACCTACGTACCTACTTTTCGTACCTATATAGGCACCACCAACGTAGTTTTCGATCTCAACCCATTTTTAATCCGGCCATCCAATAAAGCAACATCTGTCAGACCCTCTGACCTTACGTGCAGATATTTTGAATTAAACGCAAACAAAATGGCCGCCGATGTCCCATTTCAAAGAGAGATCGCAACCTTTTGCGAGCGTTGTTACTCCCGTGGAATCGTAAGCTAATGTCGGTTGGTCGGTATAGTGCGAAGTCACTCACTTTGACCTTTGAACTTGAGTTGGATTTGTACTAACACAGATTTTTTCTCTCCGTTCATTTTCCTCTTATCTGTACACATAAAATTCAAAGTACTGACTAATATTGACTGACTGAATGACCTATATAAATTATCAACGCGGAGCCCAAACCACTGGTCCTAGAGACATGATTTTTGGATAAGTAGTGTATTCTTTGTGGTGTGTAGATATCCACATAGAAGGGGTTTTTGCAAAGTCCTGCGGGATCAGGACTATTGCTTCGTATCTACCTACAAAAATAGGTACCTATTCAAAAATAGACTTTTACCTAGGTTACATGAGATAATGAATAAAACAGTTAGGTAATACTTAGTAAAACTTTGGTAGGTTAAATAAAAATAATAAATAAATAAAAATTACGCCTATTACCAGACCCTTCGTACGTCCCTGAACATTAGGTAGAGAGATACAACAATCAATTTGTCAGCAGGTTGTAGAATTATTATACCTATAGTATTACGGTAACTGGCTGGCGTGTAGTTCGGACCAACATCGCCCTGGGGATTTAATTTATTGTCCCTAAATAGACCCCTGTTATGTTTCAATTCAACAATTTACTTTATAGCGAAAAGGTATCATTTGTAATATGAATATTGTAGTTCGGAGACTATTACAGTCGTAGATATAACCTTAAGTATTAGTTTAATTTTTATGGTTCCGTACACAAAGGGTAAAAACCAGACCCGTTTACTTAGTTAATAACTTAATGTTGCCATCGCCAATCAAAAATTCTTCTTTTGGTGTAGTGGTGTGGCTTACGTAGTGTTCGAGTTATCCGGCAGCCCTAAGGCCTCTAACGACTGCTATCAGAGATAACAATCGGGACCAACTGCTTAACATACCGCGGCGAAGCACGGAGGAGCTTGAGAAAATCATTATAGCCACACATATAATATTATCGGTCTCCCATCAAAGTAAAGACCGTGCCAAGCGCAGCTTTACCCGCACGACCATTCAAGATCGGCAGGTACAGCAGGCCAATAAGCTCCTCGAAAATAGCAGACGTCTATAAATAAATTATGTGTAGGTCACACAGCGCCATCTAGCCTCATTGGTAAGCAGTTACTAAGCTTAGTATTTTCACAGTAAACAGCTGTGAAACTACTGGACCGATTTCAAAAAATATTTTACCAATAGAAAGCTACATTATTGAAGTGTAACATCGGCTATAGTTTATGCGGGTGAACCGTGGGACACAGCTAGTCGTTTAGAAAAACATCTAAATAGTGGAATTAATTATTTAGAAAGCTTACCTTACAATATCAGCATTCGTCTAACTTAGTGGTTATAATCCCTTTATGTCCCACTTTCTTGGAATTTCGATCCAAACTTCTTACTATGGCTATTATTGTGTATGTTGTAGGTACATTTGTGAAATATACTAGCTGCATCCCGCGGATTCACCCGCATGAGTTCCAATCCCGTGGGAATATCAGTCTCCTCCTCGATAATGTAGCTTTCTATTGGTGAAATATTTTTTGAAATCTGCTCGTAGTTTTGAAGTCTATTCGTTACAAACAAACAAAGAAATATTTTCTCTATATAAGAAGTATAGCTATGTGTAGTAGGTATAGTAGAGATAGTGTATATATAGACAGACGTATAACTTAGAAATCAACAATCGAGTTCCAAATTAATTTAGTTAATAAGTTGTAGCTAAGTTGTTAAGTTGCTTCTTACACATGGTATCAAGTTATTGGGCAACTCGAGCAAGTTACTGATTTAATTTAAGAGGAAAGGATACTCGTTCGTTCGTTCAATCTCGTTCTCGTTCCTACTCGTTTTTCATACAAACATAGTCGACTGTTTTCTCCCTGAATAAAGACATTAGAGAAAATTATGTTATGCCATAAAAACTATATCAGCTATGACCATAGGTATGTTTTGTTATTTTAAAATTTAATTTAGAAAAATTAGAATTTATGAAAATTAAAATATAAGGTTATCTACTATAAATGTATTAAAAATATAAAAATAAGTCGGGTTTTCCTTCCTGACGCTATAACTCCAGAACGCACGAACCGATTTCGATAATTCTTTTTTTGTTGTGTTTGCTATTGTCAGGAGAAGGTTCTTATGAAAGAAAAATTGCTGAACCGATTTTGATGAATTTTGGTATGAAGATAGATAGCCATTTTTTTATATTAAGCGACAGGACAACGTCTGTCGGGTCAGCTAGTGGCAGATAAGGTTTTATTGGCATAAACATATTTTCTCTAATGTCTAATGTAGAAAACAGTCGACTAAGTTTCTATGGAGAATGAGTAGGTTTCCTTTCCCCTTAAGACTTATCAACTCGACGCGAACTTTCATTTCAAGTTTACTTCAAATTAATTTTAATACGAAAGGGTTTCGCTGTAAGACTTATAAGACTTAGAATTTTGTTTCGAATACAAAGATCACAAGTAGGCGGTTTCATAAAGTATGTTCTAGTTGAAGGACAACGCCTAAAGGTCGTCAATGTGTACTTAAAATTATCTCAATTTTATTTAAGTACATTCGCCATTTTGTTTTCAAAAACTTTCATCAATCTCGTACGGTTTTAAATGAGTAGGTACAACAGGATTATTAAAAACCCGGCCAAGTGCGAAACTCGCGCACGAAGGGTTCCGTACTACTATCACAATTGGTTACGGAACCCTAAAATGGTTTACAACAACTTTGATTCAAAGAAAATCTGAAAAATATAAAAAACTCTTTGACAGTGAAGGCAGACTAGTATATTTGACAGATAGGACAAACTCGGTTTGACTTGACCAATCAGAAGCGACCTCAACTACGCGACTAGAATTCCCTTGTAGTTTTTTAAACACGTTTGTTGTATGGGAGCCCCTTTTAAATAATTGTTTTATTTTATTTTTAGTATTTGTTGTTGTAGCGGCAACCGAAATACATCTTCTGTGAAAATTTCAACCTTCTAGCTATTACGGTTCTTGAGATACAGCCTGGTGACAGACGGACAGACGGACGGACGGACGGACAGCGAAGTCTCAGTAATAGGGTCCCGTTTTTACCTTTAGGTACGGAACCCTAAAAATGGAAAACGCATCCCGATCCCATGGGAATATCGGGATCAAAAGTTACCTATGTTATGTTACTAAGGGTGAATGTAGCTTTCTAATGGTGAAAGAATTTTTGAAATCGATCTAGTAGTTTTTGAGTTTATTTATTACAAACATACAGACACACAAAAATACAGATCTTTCCTCTTTATAATATTAGTGTAGATAAAAACTGACTGCAACAAACGATGAGTTATAGGCCAACAATTTAGTCTAAAATCTGTACAGACTGTTCGTTCAGTCTGCACACGTGGATAATCTATTAAAGTGGGAGCCGATCGTTGGCATTCCTACCTCATCGAGTACCAAGTGGAGACTAATATGGTGGAAAGTCTATATTATATAGTCTATTTGATGAGATGAAGTACTTGTTGAAAGAATAATAAATAGGTAATGAAGATACTAACTGGAACATTCGGCGAGTAATCGGCCAACAAGTCTAGTCTATATTCTGTAACAGACTGTACAGTCTGCAGACGTAGGTAAGTAGTAATAATAATAATAATAAGCCCGCAGGGCACCTTGAGGCGAGGTGTCGGGGAGTAGCGACCCCGCGGTTTCCCGAGCGCTCCAGGGGGAAATCACCGTTCCTCACCTCCGGCTTGCCTTAGTTGGCTGGTCGGAGTGAACACTGACGAGGAAGCGGTCCCCCGCCTCTGGCTTGCCTTCACCGGCTGGTCGGAGTGGAGTCGCGAGAGCAGAAATGCTCGGAGGATGGACACCTCACGTCAGTGATGAGTTGGTCCGCTCCACAGGATTACCTAGGATGGTTTAAAATCCGGTGAGATTGCTCCATCCTTCAGCCACTCACGCCCCTGTTGCCCCCTGGCTGTAATTTGCTCGGCTTAATTAGGGTGGCCCAGTTTGTGAGTTGGTGAGTCTCCGTCTGCCATTTTTACATGTTTATTGAACATTGTTACGGCAGGCGCCATATTCCCCATAGTTCCCCCCAGTATCCAATCCACTACCAACCCCTTTCCATAGCCCAAGTAGTTTTTCACCCGTAGTTTACACAATAGTTCTATCCAAACCGGGGGTTGTCCTTGGTTGCATTTTATAGTGTAGACAGGGATAACCGCCGGTTTGGTGTCCATCACAAAATTTAAATTAAAATGTTACTAAAACAGGCCTCTACGTGTTGGCTTCGGCCCCACGGACGCCTTCCAAAGGTCCGGGTACTCCATAGCCCCGAGTATCCGTAATGGTAACAACAAATAATAATAATAATCCTAATCTATAGTCTATTTGTGTAAGATAAGATACATTTATTCGATTGAGCTCATTTCACACAAATAGGTACCTACTTGTTTTGTGGCGATCTTCGAGCTTGTCATCGCATCTGAGACGCCCGACTTGCCCAGGGCGGTATCACTGACCGCCCGTTGCCCAGGGCGCCCGCCGCCGCCGCGGCCGTGGTAATCAAAGTGAAATAATTTATGGACTTTGTATGTATCGGTATTCATCGGTAAAGGGGGGATTTTATTGTAGGAATTATATTTTGAGTTTGCGTTTATATTGCGGATTAAGTTAAAAGATTTGGACGAGGTATTAAAGTATTTCGAAAGTAAATAAGACATTTACCATCTGTCCCTGAATCGAGATCTTTTTTAAGTTCAATTTTTCTTCTATTCAGGCAGGTATTAGCCGACAGTCCATCGCCAACTTAACTAAGTTAGTTTAGGTTAGCTTGCCAGTTTTTTATACAAGTGAGCATAGGAGGCATCGATTACGGTGAATAAACATGTAGATATAAAAGCTGTCTCAACTAATAAATGAAGCTAAGCAGACAGAACTCAGTTAGCTTAGTTGGCGATGGGCGTTTGACTTTCTAGAGGGAATATGACAAAGACTAATTTTTCGACACAAATTAGGTTCTTATCTATTCGAGAGCTGAAAATTCAGTTTTCCAGTGTTTAATATGAATATAAATTTCCTTAAAGAATCCTTAAAAGTCAAATAAAAGACAGATAACGACATCTTTAGTCGCTTCATACCGCCACTCTTCTTCCAAGCAATTAAACTTTAAATATTCAACGTCCCCTCACTTGACACCTCGGAACTATTATTACCTCGGAACTCGGAACTCCAACAAAAGGGAAACTCTTACAACTTTTTGCTACTCAAACGGAAAGTTAGCAGCGTGAAGACGGTCCTTGAGTCGACCGACAGTCGTCGTTTGACTACCCTTTCTGTTGTATTGGGTAGGGTAGACTACAGACTTAATAGTCGAGCGATAGGTAGATAGATGGATAAATGCTTTATTTGCATAACAAAACAATTACAATTAGCATAAGTTCATCAAAAGTAAGACAAATACGCATCGAACTAAAAACAAAACACGAAAACTGAAAACAATACAAAAATAAGACTATATTAAAATGAATAAATTGTAATATGTGTGTCTGGCTTGTCTTGTCTAACAATAGACGAAACGAAAATGGAAAATCCTACGTATACCTACTGCTTACGCCACACGGTTTCACACACGTACCTGAGTCTTAAATCCACAGAATAAGTACCTCATTCATTTTTAGGAGTTGTTTTAGTCAACAAAGAAACAAAAATAGTGCTATCCTGTCCGTCTGTCCGCAGCAGTTGTTATAATATCGGCCGACTTCAAGTAAGTATCTAGTCTATGTCGGCCCAGAGGACTGTGGCAAGACATCCCCCTGAGAAAGATGGCGACTATGAAGACAGATAAGAGGCTGTGAAGACAGTCGGTTACTTGCGCCGCCATTGTAGGTACCTCTCAGACCAGGTGACGTCACCGACAATGCTGTCAAATGAACACTATTGAAGGCTGATACCTGCACATTGTGGGGAGAGGTAGGATTTAAAACCGATCATGTCATGTAATCTTTTATTATTAACCGACTTCTAGAAGATTCTGAATTCGGTGGTGCCTATGTTTTTTTATGACTAGGTATGCTTCGTCCTGAATGACTGTTGTTGGGTCAACGCACAGCCTGAACCGCTGATAGTAGAGAGTTAAAATATAAACAATGTGTTTTTATACTATGATGTAGAGGCATCTTTTAAGAAGGGTTTTTAGAAAATCCCACGGGATCTGGACTTACGCGTGTCTCAAAGCGTTCCATGCGGGATTCGGTGAAGAGCACAGTCCGGGATCCGTTAACGGTGGAGTCTTAATAAAAAGGTCCCATTTTCAGCTTTTGGCTACGGAACCTTTCAAAAACAAACCATACGAGAAAAGCCATCCGACCGTTTCGTCCCGAAAACATCGTAACTTACCTACTTATTACTTACCTAGGGGATAATTACGATTATGATTATGACTAATCATATATCTCCGTAACGCCCATATTTGCCCGCGACGTCGGTCTGTTTGTCCGGCTTGTTTGCGATGCATTTACCCAGGATTAAGCGGCGTGCACACAGCGCGCGCTGTTAGCTTTGATATTCAGGTCGCGATCGCTTCGAGTGGACGAACCAATACACCTACTATATTATGGCCTAGATAGAATGTCTATAGATATACTAAGGAGGAGATCATCGGCCTAGCTGTACCTGCCGATCTTGAACGGTTGTGCGGGTTAAGCAACGCTTGGCGCGGCCGTTAATTGGATGGGTGAACGATTATTTGTGTGCCAAAAAAAAATTCGAGTCCCACTTCAATATTTATTTTAATATTTTTATGTTATAGCGGCAATATAAATACATTAGGTATCTGTGAAAATTTCAACTGTCATTAGCTATCACAGTTCATGAGATACAGCCTAATGATAGACAGATAGGTGGACAGACAGCGGAGTCTCAGTAATAGGGTCCCATTTTCACCCTTTGGGTACGGTACCCTAAAAATGGTAAACAGTCAAACACAACAAGTAACCCCAAAGCAACAATGTACTGCACAGTGCCTATAAAACGAAGTTATCAACTAGATATATAATACGGGCATGTTATTAAACTTTCCAAGTGGCTACTCACTACACCCGACATAACGCGTCGGTCAAAATAAACTCTTCAGAAATACGAGTTTCTATTCATTTTACGACTATATTACAATTGCAATCTCTCCGGGAACAATTTCTTTTCTCATTTCTATAAGACATACATTTCTGCCATGATTCCGAAGTAGTCTTCATTTTATTGACGTTTTACGTTCACTCCGCAAGAAACTGTCTATTCTGTGATCTTTAATACGACTACTATGCCAGGGAAACCGACAGCATTTGCTCGAAAATTTCATGAAATTACACTCATTCTGTCATAAAAATATAATAAAAAAGAGCGTCGGGCACAAGAATCGTTTGAATTTGTCAATAGAATTAACTAATTCCAGAGATTGGAATGTTAATTTTATGACGAAAAAAAGATGGCGAAAATAAAGTCGTAAAGCCAATCTTCGTTCTTCATTCTCGCGTTGATTGCGGTAATAACATTCCGATTCCAATTTCAAACTTCAAAAAAGTTTTAAAAGAGCACTGGCAACAATACGATAATACAGAAACTTCCGCTATAAAGTTCTAAATTCAAATTTTGTACTCCGAAATGGGGAAATAGTCTGCAAAAAGGTTGTACGCGATAAGTTTTAAATTGTTATTTAAAATTCGGGAGTCAGGTGAAACGAGATTGTGCATTCTGCCGTCGGAATTCTGATCATTTTGTTGTTTTGCTTGCATATTTTTGTTGGGAACGCTGCGTGAGATAAAGGGAACTGCACTTTGCTAGAAATTTAATTGCAAAAAAGAAATTTAACTAGCCCATAAAATACACGCCTTATTCACTTTATTGGCCTTAATGAGATTCAAGCATTCTTCGATTGGTTTTGTTGTGTGCACACTCCTTTACCATAATGTTGATCGAGCCTCCCCTAACGTGTGAAAATTGCGTGGATTTTTTCCTGAAAATGCTTGCGCTATTTCCCGTTAGTAACTGCTTCCCGAAATTTCGTATAAGTACCTACCTAATGTTAGGTACTATACAAAGAGATAAAATACTTATTCCCGAACTTTTAAGCCTTTTTTAAGACAACGCAAGCATCGTGAGCGACTTCATTTTAAATTACTAAAAATAAACTGTTTTACGAAACTTTAAATACTTATTACATAAACTTTTCTTATTTTTTTTTAGTATTTTCGTTTGTACGATGCTGATATAAAAATTAAACTCATTTTTTGGTTTTAATCGCGTTTTGCTTTTATTATGTTTCGCATTTTTTTAAAGCCAGACGCGACGCGACATTTCGTTCGAGGTCTGGAACGATTTAAAGATTATTAACCCGAAAAAAATAGTTTGCAAATTAATTAAATTTTAGTTACTTCGTTTAAATTTAGATAAGTGCGTTATTATCATCGCTTTACAGTCAAGGAAAAATATCTTGAGCAGACAGACAACCGACCTAGGACTCACCACGGTCCAAAGGCATGAGATATTCGCCAATCCTAAGTAGGCTTCCATTTTACTGCCTAACCTCTCTAAGAGGAGTCCCGCGCCCTACCCGTACCCGGGGAAGTAAGGTAAGTATTTAACTTATTGACGCTTTACGTATTTAACTGAATATACAGGGTGTTCCGTAATGAATGGTTAACCCGGCACGTGCGTATGCGGGGCCAAGGCGTGGATCTACCCCCTGAATTTCAGTTTTCTATTCCAAGCCGTTTGAGCTCTAAGCCATTTTTAGTAAAATTTTGAAAATTTCTACTTTTTCCCACATTTTTGGGTATCACGTCCACAGTTTAAGTCATAGCACCATTTTTTTTCTTTTAATATCTTTCCTAATAATTGTGTTTGTAAATTGCATTTAAATTATTTCGTTAGCTGGGCGTAATAAAGTACAAGACGTCCCTAAACATCAATTTTAGTTTAATGTTTTTTTATCTGTCAACTTTGAGCACCTGTGGTGTAAAAACAAAGTGCAGGACCTATGTGTACAACCATTTTAAAAACTAGCCCACATTATGAGGATTTTAAAACAGTAGCCAAGTATGTACTTTACATCATGAAATTTCGGAGATATTGCCATTTGAGTATCGAAATAAGTAATTTTAGTTACAAAATCTAAATAGACAGTTTGTTAAAAAAAGTTTCATTTTTAATTAAAATTCTTTTTCAGGGTTTGCGGGAGCTTGAATTCATCAACAAACACTGAGAAACATCAAGGTAACAACGACGCCAACAACAGTAAAAACACCAACAACAACCAAATCTGGAACATTCGGGTTAACCATTCATTACGGAACACCCTGTATATGTAGTATATTTATGTATTTTATCTCTTTAGTAGAAGGAAATATCCGCAGGTTGAGCTAAATCTCCAATAAAATTCTCAATTTCCAATCGTACCGTCATCATCATCATCATCTTAATTTGGCCTTTATTTAGATGTATGATACATAAATAGTTATCAGAAGATACACATGGAGACTAATATAAACGTTTCATATGACATTTAAAACACTTTCACGCTCCGTAACTGAGGCAATAAGTTGAAAACCACATAAAATTCGGTAGGTACCTACAGCTGTTTTGGAGATCAATTGGAACATTCGATTATACATAGACAGACAAACAACTTATATCCTAAATGCATATACTATACCTGGTCCGCTCCATTGTAGGTTATAAAGATTTAACAATTTTTATTACTCTCTCGACCTTACTTAAAGCTTCTTTTTCTTATCGAGTAGTGGTTCGGCTCACCTAGTGTTAGAGTTTTTAGGTCGCCCTAAGGCCTCTAACTTGACCTAACGATTGCTTTCAGAGATAACACCTAGGACCAACTGCTTAACGTGCCTTACGAAGCACGACTCAGAACGACAACGACTTCAGTGATGATACTTGACACTGGCTAATCGCCATATGGTCAAAATGATCTTTTAAGTGCGATAAGCATGATACACTGTGACCCTTTGTCTCTTACACCCGAATACAGAAACGCTCCTTAAAATTTGAGGCGCACTTAAATAATTAAGCAGCTTTTATAATAGTATGGGATTTTTTGAATTTGAGAGGTGCTTAGTTATTTAAGTAGAACTCAAATTTTGAGTTGCGTTTCTGTATTCTTATACACAACACTACTACAAGTCCTTTCAACGTCTTAACTTGCAATTTACCTCTAATTGAAGCCAAAATATTTATAGGGTACGACTCATAGATAAACCTATTTTTACCCTACTACGGCAAGGAGGGTTATGTTTTGCGAATTTCGTGTAAATTTACGCAGCAGGTGAACAGAACGGGTTGCTCAGAACTCAGTAAATTAAACCGACCCTCGACCACACTATATTTTGGTTCCGTTTGCCAAATTAAACTGTCTATTTCTACCACAATTTTCAACGAAACGGTCAAGTTTCCACACAATATGGGGTATATTATTACCCAGTTCGAGTCCAAGTTGGGAATACTCGTACAAAGGTAATCTAGGTGCCATGTGAGAATGTCGATCCAGGGTTGAGTTTGGATTATTAAGAAATGGGTGCGAATGATGACGCTTTGGCCTATTGGTAAAGGTGTTCGCCGATTATACCGTATTGTGTGTGTAATATATTACCTGCATACCACTTGTACTATAAACGTCATAGCTTAACAGTACCCCTACCATGAGTTACTACGTTAATACGTACACTGTAATGCTAACAGTTTGAGCTTGTGCACAGCGCGCCCGCTCTGCTTGTTCCCTGCCACACTGGCGCGTTGTGGGCCGCGCGAACCGACATTTTGCGTTGCGGACAAACCCAAACTGTTAACGTTATACGTATTAACGTACCAACTCATGGTAGGGGTACAGACCCATCCTAAAGACAACAACTGGTCAGCTTGCAATCGAGGCATTCCGGGAACGTTACGGAGTTAGTCTATTGTAGAGCAGCGGGCCTCTAACTTTTTCGGTTTGGAATTTTGGAAAGCCAAATATTTAACAGAGCTAAAATGCAGAAGTGTCAGAAACTTCACAAATCGCAAAAAAACTATTCCTATATATTCTGTACTGTAATCAATTTACACCATTTTTCTGATAGGTATTTCATTTTTTTTTAATTGATAAATCTATCCCGTACTTTTGTGGATCCCCCAACATAGGCTTTGCGGAGCCCCAGGGTTCCGCGAAGCACACTTTGAGTAGAGCTGCTGTAGAGTATTATTGTTATTGTATGCTATCCAATCCATAGATGGCCAAATAAAGAATACTAAACTTATTAACTGCACGACGTAAGGAGGTCGGAAACCATTCGGCTTCTATGTATAACGACCCTTGGACTTCAATTTCTAGATTTAAAAAGGCTTAGAGCATTTCATAAATAAATCTTAAATTTCAATTAGATTTGGAATAAGTTTACTAACATCTGAAAAGTTTAGTAAGTCTTTATTATGGAATGGAAAATAGTTGTTTACTCTAAGGATCTAGAAAGCGGTCTAGACTAGTCTAGACGTCTGGACTTATTGTTGTTGGACTTATGTTTGTGTTGGATCAAATACTTATGGTACTCACTTTAATCTGCAATCCTCGGAGATTTTTGTTTATCTAATTTATATTTTTGTAGTATATTTGTCAGAGGTTGTTTTCAAATGCAATGTAGCGATGTTTGCGGTTGCATCCCTTTTTGGGAGATTGGGGTCCGATAAAACCCCAAATTATTTAACCAAGCAGTTTACCCGCCACCACGTGACGAGAAAATAACTCCAGGTTGGCTAGTCTCCCTCATACTCAGACCCCTTAGTCGCCTTTTATGACACCCACCACGGGAAAATGGGGTAGCCCTATTCTATGCTGAGGCTATCTGGCTTAACTTCATTGTCTACGTTATTTACTTGTAATGGATTACTTTTATTTTTTTTATTTTAATTCTTACTTCGTGTAAGTTTTAAAAGTTCATTGTAAAACTTTTGTTACGGTTAAAATGACAATAATTATTTCTTATTCCTAAAACGATCTGTCTTGGTAAGCTTACCTAATCTTTTTTCCTAACAAGTCACGTTCTCCAGAAAACAATGAAACTCAGATAAAAATATCTTCTATACCTAAACGCTTCGACCTTTAAAAGACAAAGTTCGCAGAATATTCAGAGAAAAATCACGAAAATAATAACTGGTAAACGAGTTCACGGAATGGCGTGCCGTGACAGCACGAGCGAGCAGAGAGCGGAGAGAGATCTATAAACTAACGGACAAAGATATTTACATTTACACAGCTTTAAAGAGAACATCACAGTCCCTTTGAACTTAAATCTAAAGATCTTGAAGCCAATTGGGAAGAGTGGGTGACTATAATATGTCTGTACCACCGACACAGCGAACAAAGAAAAACAATTTCTTGTCAAAAACTTCCATTTATTTACAAAAAAACCTTCTATAAAATAATTGTAAATGTCGAATGTCGTAGAGTATTAAACATACGACATATTCTAGGTATAATATTATATACATAAATTCTACCTACTTATAATTCACTCACCAGTGTTTGGTAATAGTAAGCTTTTTTTAAGCCTGTATTTAAACTAACACATTATCGACTACGCTCACGGTGCGCGGTGGGAACACGGCTAACATATATGTACCTCTAACCTATCCGTGTCATTTCCATGACTATCCTGTTGGGGAAATTCTAGAAAACCAAACAACACCATTAGGAATAGGCTGTAGATTGAAACTAATCCAAGTAATATGCGAAAGTCTAAAATGTTTGTTTCCTTGGATGTTTGTGTTTAAATCACGCAAAAACTACTAAACCGATTACGATGAAACTTGATATGTAGATAGCAAGAGAGGAGATTAATCGGCTACTTTTAATTCCGATATTCCCACGGGATCGGGACTTACCCAAGATATTCCAGCGGGCACCTGCTAATAGGTAAACATAGTTGAATGAATTCGAGTGAAAGTTTTTTTTAAAGATTGTGTGCAGTCATCTCATCACTCATAGATTAAATTAACTTCTTTTCTTCGACTTCGACCGCCTAATTTTTTTATTATTTTCCTCCTCCTCAATAAATGGACTATCCAACACTTAAAGAATTTTTCAGGTGCCCCTGCTAATAGGTAAACATAGTTGAATGAATTCGAGTGAAAGTTTTTTTTAAAGATTGTGTGCAGTCATCTCATCAGTCATAGATTAAATTAAAGTTTAAGGTTACTGATGTTTCCTCTATTACCAAAAATATTGAATATCATCTTGAACGGAATGAAATGTACGTGAAAAATACAAGGGACGTGGTAGTCGTAAGTATTCTCGTTTCAGCAAAAACTGTATTAAACAGCTTTCCTTTCTCGAATGGGTGTCGGGACATTTGTTATGTTCTTATGTGTCGAGTGTCGAGAGAGTCGGAGGACTATTCGGGTCGGAACTATCGTCTTATGGAATAACTAGCAGTGCCCGCGACTTCAACCGCCTATTTTTTTTATATTTATAATATAGCCTTCCTCAATAAATGGACTATACAACACTGAAAGAATTTTTCAAATCGGACTAGCGGTTCCTGAAATTAGCGCGTTCAAACAAACAAACAAACTCTTCAGCTTTATAATATAGAAGATAGAAGATTCAGTGCTTCTATACCGAGCTAAGGACCTATTAGGTCACCTAGAAGTCAATGGCACTAGGAGTCTTCAAGTCTAGAGTCAATAAGTTACTTCTAGGCAAGCATGTTTCTTCGTCGAACTCATCGTCCCACAGTGTACGGTATTTTGAGCCTCCCTTTCTTAGGAATTTTGAAAAATAAAGTTTGATATTTTTAAATTTTGAGTAGGTAGGTATGCAGTTTTGTTGGGGGCGTCAAACCATGTAATATCCAGTTCATTCTAGGTACGTATTTTTGGACAAAACATTAAAAAAAATGACTTTGTAGGTGACCAATGTACGAAAACGTAACTGGTTTGGTCCATTAAATCTTTCGTTCCCGTACGGTTAAGCTCAAACCTATAGGAGATTTTACTGAGCCTATGATGAAGCTTTGAAACATAATATGTGGTTGATCACATCCCGTCCCCTTTAGACGCCCGAAGCGACCAAGGTAACTTGAGACTTTTTGTCAAAGAAATTATTTGAAAAAAGGTCTCAAGTTAATTTGACCTGTGGGGACCTGTGGGATATGTGTGACCATAGATACTTGTCTAAGGTCATCAATGGTGCCAACACTCAAAAAACCTAAAATATGTTTGATCAAAAACTTGAGATATCGATAGTGTCCGTTTCATTGCGGATTCTCCCTCTAGATTTTATTAGCATAAGCTTCACAAAACATCACCTCAGAATAGACTAGGTAAAGGAAAAAGGAGTTCATCAGTGAATCATCTTTACCATACGACTATACATAGGTCACGTGGCGGCGGCGCGCGGCGTAAGTCGTACGAACGACGTCATTAGGCAGCGCGTGCTAAAGTAGATAACAAACGAGGGCGCCTTAAGGCGACCTGATAAAAATGCACCCGGAAAATTAATGAGGCACGAATAACATGTAAAGTGTAACGCGATGTTTTGTGAAGATATCGATCGTGGGCCCATTGTTGTCGGGCCGTTTCAAACCGATTGTAAAGGCTCAAGACGCTCTAGTTACTGCGGCATCTGAAAGACCAACAACTGAATCTTACTAATAATATAGGTAAATGTGAAAGTTTGTAGGTAAACGAGTTTGTTTTAACTCCGACTGCGAAGAAACTTGGTATGCAAGTAGCATGAGATCTGGATTAATAGGTAGGTACATAGGCTTCTTTAAACCAGATATTATCACGGGACCCGCGGTTTCTCCCGCGTAAGTGGGTGAAACCGCGGGGTGCAGCTAGTACCTACTTTAAGATAGGATATTCATCTGGGTGACCATGGGCTCTTTTAATTGCCGATCCACCTTTATAGTGATCCACATTAATAGTTATCAAGTCGTGATAAGAGAAGACGATCGAAACAGAAAAAAAAACACAATCGAATCGCTGTCGATAATTTATCGTCGTGAGGCATAATTATCGCGCAGCCCTTATGTTGCGTCGAAGGCGCGTCGTCGTCGCTACGCGCGCGTTGCGATTACTTTTGCCTAACCATAGGTGATATTGCGTGGCGGAGGCGCATCACCGTCTCGAGGCAAAAATACTTTGCGCGCCTCCGCCACGACTTCTCAGTGCGCATTGAGCTTAACATCACAAACTATCACTCATCTATAGAGATGAGACATCACAAACTATCACTCGTCTATAGAGATGAGAACAGCAAATAACATAGGACAATTGTTGTACTATTTCGATGTGCTGTAATTAGTGTTGCCGTTAGATAGCTCACTATCGATAGCTGTGGCAAATCAATAGAACCGATAGGCCCATCGATAGTATCAATAGTATTGCATTTTCGATAGTATTGTACTGAACTTAGCTATCGATATTATAGATGATTTTTGACATTAGCTATCGATTGTAAAACTATCGATAGTTCGGCAACGCTATAGCTGTAATATAATTATTTGCGACATCTGTTCTAAGTTATTTAAGTCAATGTGAATTCAGACTTTATTTATTCCTGTGCCGACGTTATATTAACAACGTTGTTCAAATACGGAATAATTAAAAACTTCCCCCAGCGCAAACACTATGTACAGACAAACTACCTAGGTAGCTAGGTAGGTACATAGATACTTACCTACTAGTCTTGAAACTTGTAGGGGAGACGTAGACCACACACTTTGATCTGACGATCGTTCAAGTTGCAAATATTTACTTGAAATTCAACTCTGTTCTCGGTTTTTAACCGACTTCTAAAAAAGGAGGAGGTTCTCAATTCGACCGTATATATTTTTTAACCCAAATGCTTTAATCGCGTTACCTTTATTGCATACTAGGTATTGCTATAACTAATAATAATTTAAGTAATCGTCTTTTAGTCCGTGATGCGTAAACAAGGCGTATGTCAAATAGGATTGTTTATAGGTAGGTAAATGATTTTTATAGGTACCTACTTAACTTTAAGTGATATGTTTGCTGTCACGAGAAATAAATAAATAAATATTAAGGTATTTCAAAACTTTTTCAATCTTCTAGAAACGTCGGGCGTTGGAAAATGATAAAACACAACGCGATTAAAACCGGAAAAATTAGTTTTTTATTTCAATCCAGCGCAACACAAAAACAGAAGAAAAATACAACGATCGTCCGTCAGTGAGCTAGGTATCGGTCGTGCAAAAATCTAAAATCTGAGTTGACTCAAAGTGCAACACAAAATCTACTCTAAGTGCAACTCACTAATGAATTTTAAACGCTACAGACTAATTTATGCTGTGAAATGGATAATTAAGGTTTTTTTTATTGTTTATGAAAAAATGCTTCCTAAAGAGCGTTACCAGTGGGACTCGCTAACGCGCTGGTTTAGATTAGCAGTGGTCGTGGAATCGAACCCCGCCGAGTAGTATTTTTTACGAATTTTTCGCAAGTATTTTTTCAAACTCAATGTTCCCTAAGTGTGGGTAAACTTTTAGAAATAATGTTTTAAACGTTTTTTATATTTAAAATTTTGCTTTCTTATGGTGAATTAAAAAAATCGAGAAGAACCCAACATTTTCTAAGATTCGCCAAAGCCCGAAGGCTTGAGACATTCGCCAATAGGGAGTAGGCTCTCGTGCCGTGTTACCGCCTAGCCTAATCCTTCTAAGAAGAGGCTCTAACAAACAAAAAAAGTTGTAAAATCTATATGAGTTGTAACTCTATATTTTACAAATAAATGATATTTTCTTATTTATTTCATTCATTTGTGTCAATTTCATAGTATCTTGGCGCTCGCAATAGGCAGATTTAAACCCTTATAGCCCTATTAATAAACGTGAAGTAGGTAAGGTCGGAGTAGTGAGATCATGCTTTGTCTTTTTCCGTGACAAGAACTTTCAAAGTTGACAGACAGAAACAAAAAGTGGTAATATATTCCGATCTTACTCCATGTTTATTAATAAGGCTATAAGTTTATAACATTTTTTATTTGGGAATTTAATTAATTAAACCAGCCCTGCGTCAATCCACCTAAGCCACAGTAGTTCCAATAATTCTAGACGTTCAAACTCAATATTTATTGAGTAAAATACATGAAATATGAATTCTCCTTCCCCACATTGCCCACGACATAATCCACTATCCCAACAAATGTAATGTTGTCATTATAAATCCATTGAATTGGCTTCAATTTTCCACTAGAATAGGAATTCTTTATTCGCACACAATACGAGTTGATTCACTTACAAGTCGTAATAGATATTTCCTACCACTCGTGAGTACCACCTACCAACGGGTGGGTGTTTCGAGTGAGGGGGCCGTTTATAGCGAATGTCGTCGACAGACAATTTTACATGTAGTAAGTACCTCTCATTTAGATTATATTAATAAGAATATGATTGCATGTTCGATACCTATCGACAATGCAACGAAGATGGTTGCGGGTTAAATTCCCACCGTGAAACAAATATTTGTATTAGGTAATTATAGATGATAATTTTTATTTCCAGTTCTAGATGTTAAAGTTTATATAAGACTAGCTGTTATCCGCGGATTTTCCCCATGTTTTGCCGTTCCCTTGAATAAAAAGTATTCTTCGTGTTTGATTAGTAGTATGTATGTTTAGAATAATAATTATTTGAACCTCTGCTGTGCGTCGAGCCAACATCCAGTTGCGACGTAGAAGGATTCTGGTTCAATTCCCACCGGGAGCAAGTAGGTATTTATGCTAGTAATAAATGTTTGTATCATAATATGTACGTATTTACAACAAAAAAGTAGTGTATCTGTTGTCTAGTATACTCATAGAACAAGCCTAGATAGCCTAGATCTAGCCCAAGATGTGTGCAAAAAAAAAAATACCATGGTATTGACTTCTAGATATAAAATACTTCATACTTCTACAGAAATTGTATGTATGAAGGTATAGTTTACATTATAAAACAGTTAAATGTGTTAGGAACTTGTGTTATTTCATAACTATTAAAGACATTTTTCCTATAGCAGCGGCCTTAAGGTGCACTTTTCGTTTAAACTTGTATAAGATTTAATGAGAGAGCCGAGAGGGAACGGGAGCCGGAGTACAAAGCGCTCGTGATCTGAACATACATCAGAGTGATTTCATAACTGGAGAATTATGTGATATTTCATAGTGGCGTGGCTGTGAGACCGGTGGGAAGATGAGCGGGGCGGGGAGCGGAGCGGGGAGAATGAATGTATGAATTAACGCTCTATTGTACACACCATATAAATTACAATACAAATAAAAACATACACAACTTAAAACAAGATGACACAATGGGCGATCTCTTCCAGTCAACCTTTGGATGGACAAGAAGTTAAGAAAGGTGTTTACACAGGAAAAGCCCGGACAGTCCCCGGACGCCCTTTAAACTAGGAAAAATCCGGGGGGAAACCCCGACGGATGGATTGGCAGCCCTATCCATAAACCATAGAATGGGTAGGTACCTACTTGTGGTCCCATGACAAATTGCGAAGTGGGACAGGCCTGTTATAGCTGAAACTGTATAGTATGATACACATCATACCATACAGTTTCACACATGTTAAAATAATATTATTCAATACACACTCGTTAACAAGGTTGCATTGTATGCCGAATTTGGCGGAGTAAGGAGATCCTTTGAATGTTAACATCAATTTAAATGTACCCTTACTCGCCCTACCCTTATGAGTTAGTGAAACTGGTCGAATTAGGGAATCGAGTGTCATAACAAGTTTTCTGTAATTAAAGAATGAACAATGAAAGTATTGTTATTATTTACTTAATATCTAGTGACAATGTCGAGTAAGTATACGTTATTAGAATAGACCTCCATCTGATCATTTGTTATCATCGGAATGACGATTTCCGATGATTACAAATGGACCAGGCAAGATTCCATTAATACATAAGTTCCCAATGGCCACTGGTCATGCAGCCGGTGCCCGTTGGGAATATACGGTTTGTTTGTCATAATAATGCTTGGGTACAACTATTGAATACTATAGTATCGTAGCCCGCCAACTAACCTAATAAGTTAGTTTGAATTAGCTCGCCAGGTTTTTTTAAAAGAATTGAACATGTCTGGCATAGTTATACGAAGCTAAGCAAAACTAACTTAGTTTAATTCGCGAAGAGCGATCGGCTTGAAGCGATAAACGGTAATATAATCTGGTTGCCAGTAAAACATCACAGTTTACCTAATAGTTAGTACGCCTCGCGACGCTCCTAATACCATCGTAGCACTGGTAAACACAAAACTTGGTTAGAACATAAACTTTTATAATATTACACTGAAATAATCAGAACCCATTTTACATCCCATTTTCCGGGTACAGTTTGCCAACAATACAAAAGCGTGGAGATACAAGACACACCATAAAACCACGTACAGACAAACAGTTGACACGGAACTGCGATGTTCTACTGTAATAGAAATTTATGAAGGGTCCCGGGCAGAACCGTCTTGATTGGTGTAAAAGGGAACACAGAATTCAAACTTACAATCGGCCGATGAGACTCGCTGGCTTCCTTTGCTGACGTTTCAAAATTATTTAGAAAGAACTACCCCTGAGGAGGTCTGTAAAGATCTCGAAACGCAGGGCATTTATAAAATGCTTAAGATATTATAAGCAACGCGATTATAATCGAAAAATTAAGTTTAATAATCAAAAATCTGTACTACAGATATTGTTTGGATGTTTTACATTGATTATCGACCGATTACAATTGATCAGTCTGCGTTCCTCCACAAAAGGATGAACAAATAGCATCGCTAGGCTCGTGGCCACACTGTACAAGACGAAAATTTATGGTATACGCCGTTTGGGAGACAGCAAAGAAAAATTGAACACACCTCGAAGCGTTCGAGTGTTTCTTAGAGAGAGGCTTCATAAGAATGTCGCAGATATATGGGAACCTTGCCCAGGGCGCCCCGCCAGCCCCGCGCTGCGCCGCGCCTGGTAAAGGGATGCTTGCGATTTACTCTGGAGATACCTGTAGGGATGAATTCAGGTCGAACAGATTAGGGGTATCCGGGATATATTTAGACTATAAAATTGGATATAGACTGACAAGTTTAGAAAAAAATAGAAAAGAAACATCAACACCAAGATAGAACAAAGCAATTTAACTAGACTAGACACACGTACAGTGAAACAAATATAGGGTTGCACTGAAAATTGTCAATTTAAAAAAAGTGTCATTTCATGAATTTCGTGGCTTATCCATCATTGGACGTTGTTCTCAGGCTGGTTAGTTAAAAGTAAGTTTTTTAATCATATTGCATTCCCAAAGTATACAGAACCATAGTCTCGTGAGGTCTCGTCCATAATAATCGCTATAAAATTGTTATTTGTTTTGTAACTTTGATATAGAAAGCACACGTTTTTGATCCTCCTTACTGCAAAATAGATTTGAAGGTGTACAAAACAAGTCTGGAAAACTTTCAAATTTATTTTTCTGCAATAAAAATAGTTTAAAAAGAGCTTCAAAATAAAGAAAATAGCCCCTCGAGGTGGTGTCCTGAGTCCGTCCACACCTGTTCTCCGCATATTTTCGCAAACAGTTCCCGGATTAAATCTGGCGAGGGGTGCTTCAGGTTTATGGGGTGAAGGAGCTGCTTTCACTTTATGCGACAATTTTTGACATTTCATAACAACTTCATACCTCATGGGGGCTGTTTGTGTAAATTTTGGATCTTGAAAATGTATGTATTTAACTTGATTAAACCGTTTTTGGATACCTAAAAACGGGTTAACCAAGTTAATATAGAGATGGGTATCTCTATATCTATACTTCTATAGATACTAATATTATAAAGAGGAAAGGTTTTTTTGTTTGTTTGTAACGAATATAGGCTTCGAAACTACTGGACTGATTTTAAAAATTCTTTTTCCAATTGAAAGCTACATTATCGAGGAGTACTACAGGCTGCTGTGGTACTCCTCGATAATGTATGTTGTGATTCCAATATTCCCACGGGATCGGGACTTACGCGGGTGAAACAGCGGGACGCAGCTAGTCTACTTATATGCTTTCCTTCTCAAGATAGAAATCTCAAGATATAGTTACCTATATATAGTTATGCATACATTCCTCTATTTGTGGTTTCTTAATCCACCTATACCTACTATTACCGGCAAAACTAATCGCTGCCACAGAGAGTACAGAGAGATACAAATATACCAGGATTAGTATTCCAATGAATTACTTAACAACATAAGTGTATTTCAATGTACAATCAACAACAATGATTCGTAACGATTGTACGCGTTTCGCACGTAACCCGATTTGTTTCCATCGCCGCTTCCAAATTACTACGATGGTCCGTCAAATTGTGTGTTATTTCATCGAATCACCGGACACCGTCATTTAAGCCCCCTGTTTGTGCAGGGGGCGAGGGGGTGGGGGCGAGACGGGGGGCACGATCATATTTGTAGAATTGTACCAGTGTCGCAAATATAAAGATAAATAAGGTGGGAGCGTGTGTTTTTGTGTCGTCAAGTGTAGATCGATTCTGTCCCCTGATGCTAGGTGTTGAGTTTCTTTTGTCTTTTCGTTTTCGGCATGTATGTAGGTACGTATTATGAAAATAATAGCAACGTCTCACGGTTTTACCCGCGTAAGTCTCTACCCCGTGAGAAACACGGGGCTAAAAGTAGCAATTGCACTGAAAGATTTGCAATGTCAATTTCCAAGTGATGTAACTATGTTTACTTTTGTCTTTTTGGAATTCTATAGATAAATGGTAAAAACAGGATCCCAGATTCCACTGTTCATCTGTCTGTCACGCTGTATCTCATGATACGTGAGAACTAGACAGTTGATTCTATTTTACTAAGTAGAAAGAAAAACATAGGTACCTCCAAAAACTGTGATATTTTTTAATCTCTGGAAAATGTAGCAAATTCACAAACGAGTTCTGGCTGGGTTCCAAATGAAAATTGCTTAAATTTTCTTAAAACATGACATGTTTATTCATACACATATGGTCTGCATTTTTTATTATTGCAACCCTTTTGATACCCAAGTTATGTTAAACAGTTACTTCATACGTAACTGCTTTTCTATTTGAAAAGATTTAAAATCAATTGGTACTAACTTACTCATAAATAAAGATAACTAGTTCAAAATTAAGATGTAAGATTCCATCCGGATAAACATACCTACATACATTGCAAGATAAATAAAAGCTTTTAATAAAACAAGAACTTAGAATAAGTAGGTAGGTACCTACCTACATTCACTATTTACTCGTAAAATGATATATACCTAAAACAAATTCTAATTCGAAGAACCGAGAGCTTTTGGTAGAAATTAATTAAAAGTTTTATAATGAAAATTTAGCTACAACACACGGTCTGGCTCGTATTTGCCTAGACTAGACCGAGCAGTGCGAAAAATGTAATAATTACATACTGTGGAAAAATGAGCCACATATAAAGTATCTAATACGCCATATTTTTTTTTTAGAAAACAGACGTAACAATAGTGAAGTAGGTACCTAGGTAGTTAGTTCTAGAAGTAAAAAATCAATAATAGTAGCAATTAAACAAGTAGGTATGTTTTTACTCCTTCAAGCAAAAACTACTGAATCGAAACTTAGTATGCTGATAGTTTGAGATCTTGATTAACGGATAGGTTATTTTTTATCCCTATATTGTCCTTACTTGACTTGGACTTGGACTTACGGACGCCACAGCAGATATAGTTATCTCATATTTAAGTTATTCCTTATTCAAGATTAAATTTCAATTATAGAGCAAACCGGGCATATTAGAATGGTACCTATAGTTGAATGAAAAGATCAAATAGTGTCGTCAGCCCTCATTAGGGCCGTCAAATCCTCGAGAAGACTTGATCTAATCGTTCTATATAAACCCACAACGGATGCTGAAAGCTATGCCCCTAATTAACATTGAGAATGAGGTTAACGCGCGTATTCATTCTGAAACTGAACTTACATTTTAATGAACCGAAGGCTAATGGTGACAGCGGTCTTTTTACTTGAATTCTTGCTTAGTTAAAAAAGCTGCACGCGTGAATAGTATGACAAAGTCATTTCATAGTTTTTTCTTCTATCGATGACTTTCGCATGAAAACAAATATTTACTAACTTTCGTTTCCTAACTTAGTCTCCTAAGTTTGTGTAACTTTCACTTTTAAAATATTAAATACTAGCTTTCACCCGCGTAAGTTCCAATCCCGTGAGAATATCGAGATCAAAATAACTTACGTTACTCAGGGCGAATGTAGCTTTCTAATGGTGAAAGAATTTTTGAAATCGGTCCAGTAGTTTTTGTGTTTATTCATTACCAACATACAGACACACACAAAAATACAAATCTTTCCTCTTCCATAGTATTAGTATAGACATGCAAAGTCGGTATAAGACTAAACAAAGCTTTAACGTATAAAAAAATGTTCTACAAATTCGTAGACTACAAAGTTACACTCAGGACCCATTAGAATAATCTTACATTTCGGAAATTTGAATAAAAAAACTTCTGTGTATTTTATCCCATTCGTCCGTACCTACCTATAGTTAGTTAGTACGTACCCCACCCTTAAGCCATAGACAAAGATGAGAGCCGTAACTTAAATCTTTGCCCTATTGTCGGAGCTTAATGTGTGAACTATGTTTTGTATTTGAAGAGTTCGCGCCATCTTGAGACAACAGTCTGCTAAGTACACAATCTTGGTGTTGATTCTCCCCCTACCCTGAATTTGACCCCCACACCTTCTATAGGGACGTATTTAATCCCCTAGAATTGTTACAGTAATTTCTGGGCTAAGTTTGTCTATGTATTGGGTGTCTTATTCAAGCTTTGTTTTTATATTTCTTTGTTCCAGTTTTTTTACCTATTTTATCTGGTTTATTGTCATAATCCCCACTTAAAGGTCCCAGTAGGGATAATGACAATTTTCCAAAAACAAATTGGCGTTCCTCTCGCTATCCTTGTTAATGCTGCTCTATTCAACTAAATTAGATTTTATTTTCATTGAGTAGAATTTGTTGGCGCAAATATTAATCTAAAAGGTGTTTATAAATATCACCCTATTAGAACACGGGCTTATAATAGAGGGAGACGTCTCAGGTAGGCGTGGTCGTGGTTGATAAATTCTCCTAATGGTTGATTTGTTTTTCAAAAACCATTGCTTTTGCAATACAGACGATCTGGGACACCTACGAATGCTAGACTACTCAAAATTCACACCTTGAGGACATCTACCTACTCTTTCTTCATACAAACGTTGTCGACTATGTTTGTAAAGTTTGTATGGAGAAAAGAGTAGATAGACAGTCCCCTTAATCCACAAAAGTTAACGTAGCTAGTGGACGTAGACCTCAATAACCAAACCATATTCAATCGAGCAAAAAATAAAAAATAACAAACAATCTGATAGTCAGTAACAGTAAAGAAACGGCCAATAATGGTCATATTTGATTATTTACGATAGAAGCGGTCCGATGTCCATTTTATCATTGACCCTAATAAAAAATATGGTCCTCGACGCGGACACTCGCGTCCAAGTTATTGCTTACATTACGGGGGTGGCCATTCTGTTACCGCTCTATCGTAAAATGAAGACATCATAGCGTCAGCGTCGCGTTGAAACGTGACTCCATCATGGCGTACGAATTTCGTAACACCCGAGCTAAGCTACTAAAACCTGTGCTAAAAATTTAAAAAACAGTCTCACAATCGGCAAAATAAATAATATTTAGAATATCTCTGGTAATAAAAAGTGGTCTAGTGGGAGTCTAACTCACTACGAGAATTTTTACTTATTTCACCCAACACACTTCTTCAATACCAACATTGAAACTAATTAAGTGAAAGCAGAAAAAACACTATTACCGGATAACCGGACATCATCTATCTTAATCTAAGTCTAAAGCTATCTGCATACGAAATTTGGTTAAAATCGGATAAGCCATTTCTGAGATTAGCGAGAACAAACAGACAAAGTCTTTTAAAACATTAGAATTGTGTTTAGATACCGATTTTGAGACGGCCTGTATTTTTTTTTGGGATATAATTTAATTACAGTTTTTTTTATCGCTACAGATTTATAACATGTATAGATAATGATTTCCCTTTGCGACATATCCTTTCTACTTTTACCCTATGTAAGTGACGTTTTCACCCAAATTGATATATTTCAATTTATTCGACCTAGTAGATAACAGAATAGTCGCAAGTGGTCGCTCGTAAAAATTTCATTTGGGTGTTAATGTAGCAGTTATGCTGAAGGCTGTGTGTGATTTATAATGTAGGCCGGAGTGCGGGGGTTGTGGGTTGTGGGTCGCGGGTCGGGGGTTCGAGGCGAGGGTGCGGTCTGGAGGATTTTTAACCGAAGGTACAGGTGCTGCTTGATGAACGATTACATTAATAGGTAAATAGGTAACTTAATTTGAGAATTTTTATTTAGATAAATGCAGAGTGAGTCTATTTTTTTTTTTATTTATTGTTATCGAATCAACTGCTCTTACAAGGTTCCGTTACGCAAACGTCTAGCCAAAGTATAGGTAGTTAAAACTTAAAATCTAAACCGTTGTCCACATTTAAAATGACGACGACGAAATGATGACGACCTCTGTGGCGCGTCGTGCGAGAGCGCGACTGCAATGCAGGAGGTTGCGGGTTCGATTCCCGCCGGGTGCAAGTATTTATGCTTAAAAATAAATATTTGTGTCTGGTTTGGGTGTCCTTCTATGTATAATATGTATGTATTTACAAAAGAAAAATAAATATAAGTATTATATCCGTTGTCTAGTCACCGTAACACAAGCTTAGTCGCTTACCTCGGGGCTAGATGGCGCTGTGTGTTGTTCACAGAATTTATTATTATTTATAATTTATTTATTATAAAATGTAAGGGTTCCTTTGTTATGGTTCAGTACACAAAGGGTAAAACGGGTCCCCTTTAATAAGACTCCACTGTCCGTCAGTCTGTCTATCTGTCTGCTTATCACATTTTAATTGAGAGCGAAAAAGAGAGCAGTCGCAATTTATAGTCTGTTATTAGTACAAGGCGTTTCTATACTTACATTTGTAATATAGGTACCTAACACCATTGTAATGGTACGACCGAGCTATGGTTCAGTTCGTGTGGAGATTGCGAGCGAACCCGCGCGCGGCAACAAGTGTAATCGACAGCGTTATTAGATCCGGCTGAGCCGCGTCCACTATCCGATTAGAGGCGTTATGTTAACAAATGAGGAATACCATTCACGGACGCACTGCAATCATTCATTATCAACTGAACAATGAAAATGTCGTCATTTAGAACTATATTTTGGAACCCAAGTCAGAGGTAGGGGAGAGGGGGCATGATGGGGTCCTTAAGGTTTGAAGCTCAATAACATTGACAGTATTGTGTTTTCATAACTTTTTTTATCCACATAATCTTCGTTGGCAATCAGTATTTAATAATTAAGTACTTATAGCCACATTGTAATATGGATTTAATTAAAAACAGTGAAGAACTAAGAAAATGCCTAACACCCTGTCTGGCCCTACCCTCGGGGTGAAATGGGATACAACAATTTACAGGTGCTTCATTGTCTTTATTGATCATACCAACACAGCTACAGTGAGCCCATTTGCTGCATACAGCAAAGGCAGCATAATCTTTATTGTAGTTCAAATACCGAGGCTCGTAGAGTCACTTTTGTATAATGATGACTCAACCAATACTTTTTTGGACCTTTTCTTTTTAGTGATTGTTGTTTTGGTTTATAGTCATCTCAATTTTCTTAAGTTCTCATTGTTCTTTTCTTGTGCTTAGTTTCCATCGCCAGTTTCTTCTTTTTTATAATTTTTTCAAAACTATTTTAGATGGGGTACCCTATACCCCATCATGCCCATTCTGGTCATTTTAAATTAAAAATCGTACAGAAAAAAACTGCCATGCAATACGAAGACAAGCAAATTCCTACCTGTTGAAGTAGTCATTGCCACAAACAAATCACTTTAAACCTAATCTGAAATGCTCTCGTGTCTCATGCTGCCACGATCTAATGAAATTGTGAAAATCATAAGGTGATTGACAAAAATCAGTTTTTTCCAAAAAAAATAAAATGCTCGTGGTTTTATCACTCACTCACTGCGTCATACTATGAACCCCTACCTGTCGCACCTTTTCGCGGTTTTACGATTGTTATTGGTCAATTGGTTTGTGTTCTAAGGCCAAGTCTCCGTCTTGCTCGCAACCCCATCTTGCCCCTCTCTCCCCTACGCCGGGTTTACATTACGAAATTAGCTTTGCTAGAAACTGCTTGCATTTAAGAGTAATTTTTATAAAAATAGTGCGTAGGATACAGCAGATAGTACTACGTATTTGATAAAGTTGTTTCCAAACCCCACTGCTTTTGTAAAATTGACTCTATAATGCTTGCCCTAGTTTCGTAATGTATATCGAACTGAAGTGTTTATTACAACCATAGTTTTAAAGTATCTTACTATTACCACCACAGATTACCACTGTCTTATTACACTCTAGGCTGAGATTCACAATTCGAAAAAAAAAGATCAGAAAGCGCGAGGCGCAGCTGTTTGAATAAAAAATGTTTTAAGAGTTAAAAAAAAGTACGATTCGGGTTAAAATGTTTAACAAAATCACATTAGGCCACATTAAAAAAAATATTTAGTGTCTTTAAGCTTTGCATGTGAACTTTTCAACCAGTCAATCATATATTTATTCACCATTAAATAGAGTTAAACATAGTTGATGCAAATAAATAAATGATACCTATCCATCTATTCAGCCTACTGAGACATGTATATAATAAATTGTGTTTCATAATAAATACAAACTGGATAATAATAGTACATTATGATATAAGTGCGGTAAGTTGAAAATTACAGCCGAGGCGATATTGCTAGCCCGAGCCGTAGGCGAGGGCTACAAGAAAGCAGAGGCTGTAATTATCAAAGCGCACGTATGTCATACGACGTTTTATAACACATTTGCGAGGAAATAAATAAAACTCGGACTTTCTTAAACGAATAAATCTTTAATCACTTGCCAAAGTTAATTTTATTCATAAAATATTGACCACTTTTCTGACATAAAAACTTTTTGATTTGCTTTCTTTGCTTTTTTTTTTCTTAAGATTTAAAAAAGTACCGTTGGTTTTAGACGGAGCATGATAAACCGTACGTGTTACCTTATTAGAAAGAAACTCGTGCGTTTTACTTTACGATTACGCACAAGTACGTAATGACATACATTACGATATTGAAATTGGTGAAATAAGAGGCCCTTTACGAGCAAATGTGTTATAAAGGTCTTTTAGGTAGGTATTTAATTTTACAAGTTCTCGAACAAGTCTGCGAACACGCTCGGCCGTCCACAGCCTTTCCTCCAGTGTGAAGATATTATGCGCAGTCCGTGCCAAACAGCGAACCCCCGTAGCTTTGCTCCGCATAATTACGGGATATAGATGTCGCGCGATTTGTGGACACAACGACCTTCTTTCATATTTATACTGAATGAATAAAAAATGAATACAAATCGCCCTGTGTTTATGTTTAACAGAATCTCTTCGTGGGATCAAAGAAATCGTTGGGATTTTAAAATAAATATTTGTTTAGATACCTCCACCTACGTATTGGATATATCTTATTTACATTCACAAGGTTTATTCCTATCTGTCCCTCTGCTCTGCCCCCTCTCTCCCTCTTAAGGGGAGATTGAACAAGCATTTCTAACATTTTACCCGACTACGGCGGAGCCAAAAGAAAGGCTGAATGTTTTTGGCAGTTTTTGACTGAATAGACTAAAAAACGCTTGACCATTCTAGACTCAAAAAAACTAGTATGGTTGAAGGTAAAAAAAAGTCCCTAAGTCCCTCTACCTACATAGTAAATTGATAATGAAAAGGCCTCTATGGCCCACTGGCCTCTAGAGGCCTTAGAGGCCGTTTAGGCTGTTAATATATAAATAGATAGTGAAACCCAAACAAATCCAAAGGCCGTAACTTGTACCTCTGTCTGTCTGTACCTAGTCAGTGTAATAATGAAGGCAAGTAGGTATTCCCTAAATCAGTTCACCTCGCGGCCCGACCGGGCGATATTTACGAGAGTGGGTCATTACCCGCGCCGTGTGGGCTATGCATCTCAAGGTTACAGCCTGAAACACCGACACAGGAAGATATCCCACTGGTTGGGCTTAGAGGGAATATTTAGAAGGAAAAGAAAGATAGATAGATAAATGTTTTATTTTAGCAAAATATGAATTTAACAAATTTTACAAATAAAAATTAAATTTAGTGTGGCACAATTGTAAACTGTGGTTCAAGAATCACTTATACTTATAAATAAATAATAAATATTGCACGACGTTACACACTGCGCAATCTAGCCCCAAACTAAGCACTAGGCTTGTACTATGGGTACTAGACAACGGATATACTACATATTATATTTTTTTCTTATTATGATACATAGAAAATACCCGGACCAGAAACAATACTATTTTTAAGCATTAATACTTGTAACCGGCGGGAATCGAACCCGCAACCTTCTGCATTGCATTCGGGCGTTCCCCTGACGTGCCACAGAGGTCGTAAATATGAATGCACAGCTCAAACCATTGAACGGATTACCGGGATTGACCTCAAGTTTAGTATACAAATTGCTTTTAGAACGCAGCCACAACACTAATGGATTTATGAAGATCCCGCGAAATGAGGTCTTACGTGGGACTTACTTACTAAGATTAGAAAAAACTAAAATGGCTTAGATAGAACAATTTTTAACCGCTATAAATGTCTATATCGCTGTAAATTTAATGTTTTTGTCGTCGGTACACGCTGAAAGCTTTCCCGTAATGAAGTGGCAGGCGAGGAGATTAATCTGCCTGTTATTTGTTATTACGAGGGGTTGCGGGTGCGGGCGCGGGTGCAGGTGCGGGTGCGGGTGCGGGCGGCTGCAAAACGACAAGTTATTTGTAGCCACGTCGGGGTAATGTAACAAAACGTCGGTTTGTAAACGACCTGAAACCTGAACACGGATTCGGAACGAAGGGGAACATAAAACGGACCATTTATACAGTGTCGATTTCCAAGCTATTTTCCCCTAGGTCAGTAAAGCAGTAAAAAAACAGTGTTCCTTTTAATATTATTCCCTAAGTAGGTACCTACCTACCTACCATTTTGTTACAACAACGACATAATTGATTGGGTTTTCACGACGCTGATATAAAATTAAACTATTTTTTGCGGAATTAAAATATTTTTTCGGATTTAATCGCGTGTGTTCATTACTTTGATTGAAGGTCACGAAACGTTAAGCATTGAAACAATGCTAAAAGTAATAAACACCACGCAATTAAAACCGAAAAATGAGTTTAATAAGAATCCAACATTGCGAAAACAGAAGAAAATAATATGTCGGTTAAAATCGCGTTGCTTTTAATGAAATGGCATTTTTCAACACCTCACATTTCAAATTCTTTCTAGCCCTCCTAATTACGGGTAGACTGATCGGGTAAAGAAAACATTAGATTGCGCACAAACTAACAAACAACCCCTCTCACCCTAAACGCACATACTGCTCCGTTCCGTTGTAGTACTTTTGGATTCGACAGTCGGTGGTTGCAAAAAAAAAACAAATTACTAAAAATACTTTAATTAAAATAGAAAATTACAATTATTAATATATGACGTTACAGATCGAGGTTTGATCAATAAGTAATTAAAATTACATTCTAAAAGTCGGTCGCACGGTTGCATAGTGCTGCATCAGCGCCTTGCGCAATATTTCTATGAATTCAAGTAAACATCCTCGTTTACGTAGAATTGTGGAGTCGGCGGTTCCCTTAGTACACCGTCACATAACACCTCCCTCCTGAAGATCAGCGAGTATGAAAGACATTGGTCGTGAATTGAGCTGGAAGTTGATCAGGATCAATCCTTCTGGTCGTCTCAGGGATAGCGTAGACTGCCTGTAGTTCTAACTGGTTCTCCTCTGACTTATCTTGAGAGTTGTATGTCTGCTTCAGTTTGTACTTGCGATATAACAGGGCAATAGCGAGTGCACCTGCACTTAATAGTACCACGTATAGAGGGACTGTGGTATAGTAAATCGTGTAGTTGATGTCCTTATCTAGTTTCAGTGGAGATTGTAGAGTGATCTTAGCATTGGTTTCGTGTAGATGCCGCAGATCAATGGAGTTCAGCTCGATTTTAGGTATTGAGGCTGCAGCGGTGACTTCATAATTGGGCAAGTCCATTATCTTCAGAGGTTGCCCTTTTAGTCGATTGTTCATATTCGTTATAGTGAATTGAGTGGTTTCCAGATAACAATTGTGAGGTAGCACGGCGAGGTAGCTGCCATGTAGTGTACGATATGAGTCTTGTTCGCAGGAAAGATGTATTTTCGTCGGAGCGGGGAAACTGATGCTGTAGTGTTCATCATCTAATTTCTCAAAGGCTGGTTTCGACAAGGATACGGAGACGGGCTTGCAGGAAGATGCTCGTTGCTGCGTGGTTATCAATTGCTGGATACAGTCGTTGGATTCTTGACCTCGGAGGTGTCGGTTGTCCTCGCAAAGATACCATCTGCTTAACTTCGGGCATTCAGCCTCTATGTACATGAAATCTTTCTCGGACAGGGTTAGGTAAGAGGAGGGCGGAACGAGGATTTCGTTATATTGGTTAGGTATAATGGACAATTTATATATATCATACGTCAAGGGAAAAATTATAGGAAATTTAAATGCTACTACTATCTTATTTCCTACATAATAGGATCCTATTCTAATTATATCAAAATACTCTCTAATATCTATATCTACTACTCTCTGACTGCCATATAGGTTGCTAACATAATAAGTCATATTACGTATAGCGTCCAAATTTAAGACCGCATGATGCACAGTGGCAGCTCGGATGAAACCTAGTATATTCTGTAACTTGTATAACTCGTGGGAAATAGAGTCTACATTGTCGGACAACATTAAAAGTACTTGAGCCAAATGCGCGTATTTTACTAAGTTGTAGTCCTTAGTAGCTTCACTTTTGATTATTTTATTAATTAAATTTTCTAAGCTTTTCTGATTATTTACGACGTTATCGATAATTTTCGAGTACTGTTCAGACCAATCTTTAGTGAGACTGATATGGTTGTTAAATTCGGTAACTACTTTATTTTCGCTGTCCTGAAGGGATTTTATAGCTTCGTTATAGTGTTGCGCGTCCGTATAGTCTAGGTTGCCGGTTATACTTTTAATGACTGAACCGAGACCATCTATGAGTCCTCTTTTTACACGAACGGTTTCAAAAGTTTCAAAACACTATCAAGCTTATTTTTCAGGAAGACTATGTGAGGTTCAAACAAGGAATCAGTTTTATTATGTAATTCGGAACTAAAATTGCCTAATTGAATGTTAACGGATTCAATTGTACTGTGTATGTCATGAAGATCAATGTACTGCAGAAAAGAATGGTAATGCGATATTATCTTGGCTGGTCCTAACTTGAAAGGTAAAATTCCTGGTCCTTTAGCAAGGCTTTCAAGTTTTATCTCCTGCGTTAGTACCGGGATCAGGAGAAGATGATATACCAGCAGCGTCCTGTAACAATTGGGCGCTTTTAGGGACTCTTTTTAATCTGGACTTGCGATTGGACCCTGCTTCCGTTTTGTATAAATATGAATTGGGAGGTCTGCCATGACGTCGTCACGGGTATACCGAGGAGATAACTTTTGACGTGAAGCAACTGGGTTCTTAACAAAAATAGGTTGATCAGGGGAGTAATTGGCTTCGGGTTCACGGTTTCTGTTATGTCTTGTCATAATGTCGTTTCGGTAGTCGTTACACATATCGTGAATGGTATTATACACTATTTCCATCTTTTCCTTATGATTGACTATATATTGTTGTAATAAATGTGCGGAGATATCCACGTCGAAAGGATCACGCGGATCGAAGTGTCCTGTAACTAATTCGATTGGTTTGCATTTCATAAAGCTATGTATGCTGCTGTTATAGGCTGAAATTGCGTAAGGCATTATATTAATTACAGACTCAAATTTTTGACAAAGTTTCAAAATACGTAGGTGTTCTAATATTGTCCAATGGAATCTCTCAACTATTCCATTCTCGTTCGGAGTATGAGGGGCTACCCTGTGATGCTGTATTTTATGAAGCCTGACAAATTCTGCGATAAGCTGGTTAGTAAATTCAGTGCCATTATCAGTTACCATAGTGATGGGTATACCATGATGCGTGCAAAAATTTAGTAAGGCCTGTAATAAACTAACCGCGGTTCCATCTCTCAAATAATATGCTTGTCCAAATTTTGAAAAAGCATCCACAATAGTTAGGAATTTTTCGCTTTGTATAGTTAATAAATCTAAATGTATTAATTCAAAGGGCTTTGTAGGGGGTGGTACTACCCTGAATTGTTGTTTTATAGGGTGGCGATCATATTTCGCTTGACCACATACTGTACATTCATTTATAAATTTAGTTATATGTTCTTTCATTTTTGGCCAAAAGTATTTGTGAGATAGAGCCATATAGCACTCGTTAATTCCTCGGTGGTTAGTTTTTCCGTCGTGATATTTGTTAATTATTTCCTGCTGTCTAAGATATTCCCGAACATTTTCAATTTCCCTTTTTACAAGTATTAATTGCATAGCGGAATTTTTAAAGTTACGTTGAATGATAGGTATTACTTGGTACATAGATAAAAATGGATTAAAGAGTAGGCCTGTTTTAATTTTGGGATTGACATACTCCTTTATTGCGTTAACTACATCTTCTTCTAGGTTTGATTCAGAAATCTGCAAATTTATTTTAGTATATGTATCAAATGGCTTTGTTACTACGGGTCTCCCTTTAATATCTCCTACAATATTGAAAATTAACTGTTTACTAAATTTATTTAATGGATCATCTGATATGGGAACTTCGAATATGGGATTTTCAGTATTAGTGTGTACAGTAGCCGTTCTAGAGTTATCATCATCTATATCGACCTATATCGATCTATATTGACGACCTCTGTGGCGCGTCGAAAGCGCGACTGCAATGCAGGAGGTTGCGGGTTCGATTCCCGCCGGGTGCAAGTATTAATGCTTATGTACGGTTTACCATACATCGAACGCTAAGTGTTGCAATTGCTATATTTGCTGTATTGCAGTACTTAGACGTCAGCGCGGCCTAGTTAACTTCAGTTCGCAAAATACCATCAATTCATTGACTCGCGTTCTCATTTAATTAATAATAGTCTGCTTAAGTTAATTTATTAATATATTATTTTTACACTCATACAAACTCCTTTTATTCAGTCTCCACCAAGAGTGTACTAAAAACTCGTACATCTTTTTTTTTTTGGTCCTTCGAGCCGGATCCCTTCAGGGCCTTTCAAGCCCTTCGAGCCCTTCAGGGACCCAATCCTGCGGCACCGAGGCTCAAGTAGAAGCATCTGCAAGTAAGATTGTTCTTGTTTTACCTAATTCTTTACTGTCTGTGGTGAAAAATGGAGGACCTTCTTGCAAGACAGAGGCAAATTATCGACGCGCTTGAGCAGGTTTACACCAATTTCAAAAAAGATGGACCTGCTAGAAAGACGGCAGAGAACATCAAGCGTCGGCTGGATGGCCTAACTCAATTATGGCAAGAATTCCAGACTAATAATGTGATTTTGGGTGGTTCAGGGGAAAAGTTTGGCGAATATTTCACCAAAAATATTTACGAGCAGACCAGGGAGAGGTATGAGCGTATTAGAACCGTTATTAGTAATTATAAGGTTCAAACTTCCGATCAAGAAGGAGCTTCGGGTGCGGAGACCCCGCAGCGCCCCGATCAGGAAGGAAAGCTAACACCAAGCCATGTACAAGGTACGTCCAAAGGTAGTTTCAATTTCGCAAATTTAGGTGAAAACAACGGCAAGGACTGCAAGGACTATGACTCCGAACGCAGGCCCAGCCCGGCACCCGCGATGAGAGACGAGGTCCAGTTCGGGTTCAAATCTCGAGGACTACCAAGTAAGACAGAGGATATGTTGCGGAAAAAGCCAGTCAATTCAGGGCACTCGAAAGAACGATCATCAATATGAATCTGGAGGAGCTCAAAGACACATGGGATTTTCAAGACGCACAGGAATCTCTGAGGTCACGGTGGGTAGCGATTGACTCTTTACACCTTGAGATCGATAGCGAACTCGAGGGTAAAAATGAAGAGTACGAGATAGCTTTCAGCCATTATGAAAAACAATACAACTTGGCGAAAAGAGCTATCAACAGGAAAAGAGGAGAAGTGTCTTTCAGGGAGAAGAGGACACCCCAAATGGAGATACCCTATTTTCACGGTAACTATAATAGCTGGCCATCATTTAAGGCGCTCTTCATTGGAACGATCCATAAAAATGCCTCCCTGTCAAAGGAAGAGAAGATGCAGTTCCTCAGGAGTAAGGTGAGGGGAGAAGCAGAGAAGCTTATTCATCACCTGGATATAAGCTCCGAGAACTACGATGCATGTTGGGATATTTTAACAAAAAGGTACGAAAATAAGAAACTTATATTCGACTCGCACCTTAGAAATTTTACTAGTATTCCATGCGCTAATTTTCCGACGGTAGCGCACCTCAAAAGAATACATGATACCGCAATGGAGACGGTGAACGGGATTAAAGGTCTAGGCGAAGACATTTCATCGTGGGGATCTCTTTTGGTATATCTGATGTGTCAAAAGCTCGACGCCGACACACACAACAAGTTTAACGCTACGTTGAAGCAACCGAAAGAAATACCACGTCTAGAAGAGTTTTTAGCGTTCCTGCAGAACGAGTTTAATAGTCTGGAATCTTCACGTAAGAAGCCCGAAGCTTCAACCAGTAAGTTCACGTCGTTTATTTCGAGTAATAGACCGAAACCTGTTACTAAGGAAGGCAAGCTTAATTATTTCAAATCTGCAAATAATCTAATTACATCGAGTAGAATGTCGCAATCGAAAAGTGACAACTCGAGCAGTAGGTCAACGAACAAGCCTTGCCTACTCTGCAAAAGTGAGGAACATAAACTTAAATTCTGTCCGCAATTCGTAGAAATGATTCCACACACAAAATATGACACATTGCAAAAATTAAAAGCATGTGATCGATGCTTTAATAGCCACGGTAACTTCAAATGTAAATATGTAATAAAATGCAAAGAATGCCAAGGCTCGCACCGCACGGATATGCACGAGGTGTACGCACAGGATAGCAATTTAGTCCAAACCAACGTGTCCCTTCAGAATGGAATGCCGGAGATACTGTTAGCCACGGCAATTGTCAAAATAGAGGACAAAAACGGAGTAGCTCACAAATTTAGGGCGCTAATCGACCAAGGATCTCAGGCATCGCTCATCACGGAAAAAGCCGCCCAGACTTTGGGATTACCACGCAGACAATGTCACGGAGGGGTATCAGGCATCGGAGAAAAAGAATCCAACTGCAAGGGGGTCATCACTATCCAATGCTCGTCGGTGCGAAAGGACTATACGTTCGAAACAGATGTAATTATTATGAACACCTTGATAAAACATCTACCAGGACAGACGTTCCCTAAACCTATATGGCCTAGTCTAGAAAATATTCAGCTAGCGGACACGGAATTTTACATTAGTCGCCCGGTCGATTTGCTATTCGGAGCCGATATCTACAGCGAAATAATACTAGACGGAATTCGCAGAGCAGGGACAAATCTACCTATCGCACAACAAACACGCTTAGGTTGGATATTAAGTGGAAACGCAACAAGGTCAATGCAGTGTAATGTAGTCATGAACAACATCCAAGAAATACAGAGATTTTGGCAAATCGAGGACATAAGCGTCGATGACGTCATGACTACACAAGATCAAAAAGTAATGGATTATTACACAGAGACCACCGTGCGTCGCCCCGATGGGAAATACGAGGTGCGACTACCACTAAAACCGACGACGGAAGAAAGCATGGGAGAAACCAAAGGCAAGGCGATCGCTCAATTTAAACAACTAGAGAGGAAATTCCAGAGGCAAAAGCATATAGAAAATGAATATAAACTATTCATTCACGAATACCTATCGTTAGGTCATATGAAAAAGGCCGCCGGTAACATGACGACCGCGCCGGAGTTCTACCTACCACATCATTGCGTAATTCGAGCGGAGTCATTAACGACGAAGTTACGCGTCGTTTTTAATGCGTCCGCAAAATCATCGTCTGGCTATAGTCTGAACGATTTAATGGAAAGAGGTCCGAACCTACAATTGGACCTACAAAATTTAATTATTAAATGGCGACAATATAAATATGCCTTCACAGCGGACATTGAGAAGATGTTTAGGCAAGTATGGGTTCACCAAGATGACCAAAAATATCAAAAAATAATATGGAGAGATGAACCGTCGGCGAAATTGGATACGTACCAGCTTACAACTGTTACCTATGGCACCAAGGCCGCGCCGTTTCTCGCCATGATGACTCTTCGTCAGTTAGCAAAGGACGAGAGGAAGAATTTCAAAGACAGTCTAGCACCTGAAGTCGTCGGATCTTCGTTCTACATGGACGACCTAGTTCACGGGAGCCACTCCTTCGAGGAAGCCGAACAACTCCTCCTAGACATCACTGAATTGATGAAATCGGGAGGCCTCAACTTAAGAAAATGGAAGTCGAACGATCCTAACTTGCTGAACGTCATAAATCAAAGGCCCGGAGAGGACAATTATGACTTCAAGATGGTTGAGTCCTCCAAAACCCTAGGTTTGAGCTGGAATACAAGGCAAGACACCTTTGAGTTCAGTGAAAAAATAGATTGGTCAAGCAAACCTCTCACAAAAAGAATCCTGCTATCCGATATCTCCAAGATATTTGATCCCCTTGGTTGGCTCTCTCCCATCACAACAAAATTAAAGATTCTGTTCCAACAAGTATGGCTGAAAAATACTCAGTGGGATGAGTCACTACCCGAAGACATAATTAATAAATGGAACAATATAAAAACTGACTTGCGAGAAATCAACTTGTTTAAAGTACCGCGCTGGCTGGGAATCAAGAAAGGAAACACCATAGATCTGCATGGTTTCTCAGATGCCTCGATAAAATGCTATGGTTGCGTCATTTATTGCACCACAACTATAAATAACCAACCAGAAACAGTCATAATAGCAGGAAAAACTAGATTGGTACCTCTAAACAAAACGGTAACACTACCGAAACTAGAGCTATGTGGAGCGGCGTTACTAGCGAGTCTGATGGAAAAAGTTGTAAAATGTTTTAAAGACTACGAAATTAGCATCAATGGATGGGTCGATTCCATGGTGGTATTAGGATGGTTGAATGGGGAGCCAGAAAGATGGAAACCCTTCGTTGCCAATAGAGTTAAACAAATAACTCAAATCATACCACCGAAAAACTGGAGGTATGTCAAGTCGGAGGAAAACCCGGCGGATTGTGCTAGTCGAGGTTTAAAAGCGGCGCAACTAAAAGAGTACGAATTATGGTGGAAAGGCCCACGCTGGCTACCTACCTACAAACAAGACAACGTACAACCGACATCAGTATTTGAGACAGACGAAGAGCGTAGGAAAGTAAAGATAACTATTGCTACAGTGCAAAAACTAGAGGACCGCATCATCAAAGAACTTATAATGTACCACAGCTCCCTCGCCCAAGTCACAAAAATTGTAGCGTGGTTATATCGCTTTATAGAAAATAGCCGCAAGGTCAATCAAGAAAAGAGAGCCTACCTAACACTACATGAGTTAAACCGCGCAAAGAAAAAAATCATCGGAGAGACGCAGCAAGAAGAGTTTGCTCAAGAAATTACCGATCTTCGTAAGATGAACCAAGTATCGCTAAAGGGAAAACTAGCTTCGTTAAATCCTTTTCTAGACAAGGACGGATTATTGCGGGTAGGAGGTCGACTGAAAAATGCCAATATAAACCCTGATATGATACACCCTATAATAATACCCAACAACACCCGGTTATCAGAGTTAATAATCGATCAGTGCCACGAGTTAACTTACCATGGCGGAGCTCGTCTCACTCTATCTACTATGAGACAAAGGTATTGGTTAATAGGAGGCATCAGAGCAACCAAAAAACGAGTGAGTCGATGCATCAAATGCAGGAGGCAAAACCCAATTCAGCAACACCAACTAATGGGAGATCTACCGCCGGCGAGAGTAAACCCTAGTCGGCCCTTCGACCACACAGGCGTGGACTATACCGGGCACGTCTATGTTAAATTGAATAAAGGTCGAGGGGTTAAAACGACAAAAGGATACGTAGCGGTATTCATCTGCATGACAACCAAGGCCGTGCACCTCGAGCTAGTCTCCGATTTAACGACCTCGTCATTCCTAGCGGCACTCAAACGGATGTCAGCAAGACGAGGCGTCCCGACAGATATGTATAGTGACCAAGGAACTACGTTCATAGGAGCTAACAAGATTCTTCAACAGGAATACGAAGAAACAAGGAAAACCTTCGATGAACCATTTATTAAAGAGCTCACCGATATGGGGATACGCTGGCACTTCAATGCACCCTCCTGGCCTTCGGGGGGTGGAATCTGGGAAGCAGCAGTCAAAAGCCTCAAATTACACCTAAAACGGGTGATCGGAGAGCAACGACTAACCTATGAAGAATATAGTACGTTACTCGCGCAGCTAGAGTCGTGCCTCAACCAAAGACCGCTCTGTCCACTAACCGAAGATATAGATAACTTAGACTGCCTTACACCCGCTCATTTCTTGACAAATGGCCCAAATCTATCACTTTATCAAACGGAAAAGGACCTTAGAACAAGGTGGCATCTAACACAAAGGCTGTTTGAAGATATCTGGAAACGGTGGCGCGCAGAATATCTCACCCAATTATCGGTGCGAAGTAAGTGGAGACAGAGCAAAAACAACCTAAACCTCAACGACATCGTAGTTATTCGCGACGCTAATCTGCCAGCAGGAAAATGGGCTCTCGGCCGCGTGATCGAACTGCACCCAGGCAGTGATGGATTCGTTAGAGTTGTATCACTCAAAACTAAAAACGGTATCATGAAACGACCAATAGTTAAACTTTCAATTTTGCCAGTGCACGAAGAGAATAATAAAGAGATCCATATAGGTAAACCTCAAACGAATTTCACTATAAAGAAAGAAAAGAAAGTACCTAAATATAGCTTCTCCAAAATGACCTTCGCAGTACTAATGTTTCTATTAACTATCACAACAACGGCTCAAGGTGCCTACAACGTGACCAAGTTTAATCCCAACCAAAGTCTCTACTTCGATAAAATTAATAATATGTTTATGATTCGAGGCGAATGGCGCCTAGTCGTCTACTACAACATGACACCGTACTGGGAAGGAACTCGAGCGATAAACAAGTACATCCACTATTTAAAAACGACCTGTACACGAATACAAGACCTGACACCATGCGACGCGATCATATTACAACTACAACACGAATACGAGGAGCTACAATACTACGACTACGTATTGATGAACAAACAGAATGAGCGCACGAGCCGTCGCCGGCGTCGCGGCCTCATCAATGGAGTAGGGTACGTCGCAAATAGTTTATTCGGAGTCCTGGATAACTCATTCGCTGAAAAATATGAAAAGGACATCTCTCTAATTAAAAGGAATCAACAACATTTGGCTTTACTATGGAAAAATCAAACTTCTGTAGTGGAAGCAGAGTTCAACCTTTTAAAAAGAACAGAGAGCCTCATGACCAGCCAACACAAACAAATTAACGATAGACTGCGGGAGCTAGAAATAGCGATAAAAAACGTTAAAACTGGCGCAACGATGAACATTTCGATAATTTCAGATTTTACCATGTCGGCTATAATCGCAAATAATATCATGTCACAACTTAAAAAAATGCAAGATATTTTACTGGACACTCTTACAAATATTTACAACGGGCAACTGAGTCTCCATCTATTGACACCTGATCAATTACGTCACGAGATTGGCGTCATAGCCAGTCAGATTTCTAAAGATCTCGCTATACCCATCGACACCGTAGACCTACCAAAAATCTACCACTTGTTGAAAATCCGTGCTAGAATGTCAGCCAACAACTTGATCTTCGAGACCAGGATACCACTCACTGACAGAGATGCCTATGAAGTGCATCACGTGATACCCATCCCTCGATTAGTAACCACAACGGAGGCAGTCCATATAATACCGACATCTGAATATCTAGCAGTTAATTTGAAGAAAAATGCCCTTTTGACTCTGACTGAGAGCAAGTTAAGAGAATGTGTCCACCAGGACCCCACTACTATTCTATGCTCATTCAAGACACCAGTTCACCATATCCAAGAAGATGACATAATGTGTAAAAAGAATTTAAACACAAAACAGTGCAAGGTTATCAGGGAATCGTGTGAACCACAATGGATCGAGTTACAGCAATTAAATAACTATTTTTATTTTTGCTGTGACGACTGCTCACTCAAACTTTTATGCGAAGATCAAGTTTCGTCGCTAATGTTGTCGCGTGCCGGTATCGTAACAATTAGTCATAGCTGTGTCATCAAATTCCGGGACTACACGATGTATACACATGAACAAGGAAGGAACGACCTTATGATAAATTCTGACACCTTATTGATACCGGAAATAACGCCTATCAACCACCTGATAAACATTACCATACCTCTCCATCACATTGTTTCTGAGGAACCTGACCTGAATACTCACCATAGACAGATAGCTGAACTCGAACAAAAGCTGTCGGAAATGAAGAGTACTATTCCACTGTACAGCGACGCACCGACGCAGGAGGTACACCATTACGTGGTAATATACATCTTACTTGCCATAATAATAGTGACGATAATTATCATCGTCATTGTGCTTCGTTGGAAAAATAAATCCAGACGAAATCAAGTAGCAGCGTTGGCGCTAGCGGCAGTAGCAACGGATAGCAGCGGCGGGGGAGGGGCAACAGGTCCGGAGGCGACCGCTGCGGGCCGGGGCCCGCAGCCCGCCTCCCACGCCAGGGCTTCGACCGGTCAGTGTAGTGGTAGTGTTAGTGAAAGTGAGTGTCAAAAGCGCAGTGATGACCACAAGTGCAGTGCTACACAAGATAAAGAGACATCTCCTCAAAAACGAACAGTTCAGTTCTATAAAAATGAGGCTTTTAGTAACTCTTTAGATGAAATAAATAATGTAATATCATCCCACTAACCATTGATTAAGCTACATATATATGGTCTCACTTATAGCACCTCCATCACCGCGCGGACTAACTAAAGTCATCACATCAGACACCCCTTTCATCTCATCTCGGGCCCCGCAGCATGTACGGTTTACCATACATCGAACGCTAAGTGTTGCAATTGCTATATTTGCTGTATTGCAGTACTTAGACGTCAGCGCGGCCTAGTTAACTTCAGTTCGCAAAATACCATCAATTCATTGACTCGCGTTCTCATTTAATTAATAATAGTCTGCTTAAGTTAATTTATTAATATATTATTTTTACACTCATACAAACTCCTTTTATTCAGTCTCCACCAAGAGTGTACTAAAAACTCGTACAGCTTATAATTATAAAATAAATATTTGTGTCTGGTCTGGGTGTCCCTCTATGTATAATATGTATGTATTTACAAAAGAAAAATAAATATAAGTATTATATCCGTTGTCTAGTCACCGTAACACAAGCTTAGTCGCTTACCACGGGGCTAGATGGCGCTGTGTGTTGTTCACAGAATTTATTTATTTATTTATTTATTTATCTGGAGCTGTTACAGTTCTAGAATTGTCAAGTGTGTTATGTACTGAGCCAGATGGATTAGCTACGATGGACATAAGCTCCTCATTATTAAGCTCAATGCGTGAAAGTGCGTCGGCGTTAGTATTATATTTACCTTGCTTGTATACTACCGAAAAGTCGTACTCGCTAAGCTTTAAGCGCCACCTTGTTAATCGCGAGTTAGGTTCTTTTAAGTTCATGACCCATTGCAATGGCTTATGGTCCGTAATGATCTTAAATTTGCGTCCAAATAGATATGGCCGAAAATATTTTGTTGCCCAAACTATTGCTAAAAGCTCTTTTTCGATAGTGCTGTAGTTGGTCTCACTATCATTAAGAGTTCGAGATGCGTACGCTATGGGTTTATCTACCCCGACTGTTCCCTGGGATAACACAGCCCCTACTGCTACGTTTGACGCATCGGTTGTAAGAATGAACTCTTTTGTAAAGTCTAGGTACTGCAATATCGGATCATTTGTAAGAATAATTTTGCAGTGTTCAAAACAGTCAGTATAATTCTGGTCTAAAGTTATTTTAGAGCCCTTTTTAAGGCATTGGGTTAGTGGTTTAGTAACTCGTGCAAAATTGGGGATAAATTTTCTGTAATAGCCAAGTAAACCTAGAAAACGCTTTATTTCAGTAGTAGTTTTAGGTAATGGATAATTTTTAATAGCCTCGATTTTATTAGGATTGGGTTTGACTCCTTCACTACTGATAACGTGTCCTAAAAATTCAGTTTCTAATTTGAGAAATTCCGATTTGTCCATCTGTATTTTGAAGTTCGATTCTCGTAGTTTTTGGAATACCTTCTCTAAATTGATAATGTGTTCTTGTAAAGAAGTGCTAAATACAATAATATCGTCTAAATATACTAGGCAAACTTGATTTTGAAAGTCTTTCAACACGTTATCCATTACTCTTTGAAATGTTGATGGTGAATTTTTCAAACCCATGGGCATTCTAAGGAATTCATAATGCCCGTTCTCTACATTGAACGCGGTTTTATGAATATCATCATCATTTCAGCTGTAAGAAGTCCACTGCTGGACATAAGCCTCCCTCATAGATTTCCAGATGCTTCGGTCATAAGTGGCCTGCATCCATCGTGAACCCGCGGCCTTAACTAACGCCAGGGAGACGTGATATCTCCGAAACTCTTTACGGCCGCTTTGGAAGACGCCTTCAAGCTTCTGGAATGGAAAGGACTGGGTATCAATATTAACGGTGAATACATCACTCACCTTCGGTTTGCCGACGATATTGTAGTCATGGCAAAGTCGATGGAGGAACTCAGTACGATGCTCGAAGGCCTCAATCAAGTCTCCCAGCGGGTAGGTCTTAAAATGAACATGGACAAGACGAAAGTCATGTCTAATGCCCATGTTGTACCTACCCCTGTTATGGTTGAGAATTCGGCTCTCGAAGTTGTTGACGCGTACGTATACCTAGGACAGACAGTCCAGTTAGGTAGGTTCAACTTCGAGAAAGAGGTCAATCGTCGAATCCAGCTCGGATGGGCAGCGTTCGGGAAGCTCCGCAACGTCTTTTCGTCTAAAATACCTCAGTATGAATATCACTAGGGTCCATTTCTACCTGATAAAATCCACTAGCTAAATCTAGGGTAGTAAAGTATTGGCATTTTCCGAGTTTATCTAAAACATGTGTAATGTTAGGGATTGGGTATTTGTCATCTATTGTCTTTTCGTTAACTTTGCGAAAATCTATGACAATACGCCACTTAACTTTGCCAGAAGTATCTGCCTTTTTGGGTACTATCCAAATAGGAGAGCTCCACGCTGATTCTGATGGTCTAATTATGTTTTGTTCTAGCATTCTGTTAATTTGGTCCCTAACCTCTTGTCTATGAATGTGGGGGTATCTATAGCTTTTAGTGTGTACTGGAATTTCGTCAGTGGTTTTAATTTTGTGTTTTATTTTGTTCGTGAAGGTTAGTGGTTCATCTTCAAGATAAAACACATCTGCGTAATTAGCACAGAGATTTTGTAAATTAGCACGTTCCTCGGCATTCATATGATCTGTTCTAAGACGGGATAAAATTTTATTAGCAAGATCTGATAAAATTTCAGTACTATAGCATTCAAAGTTGTAAATTTCGGCTTCGACTGATCGATCCATTGAGAATATAATATCGTTAGACGAGGGGTTAGTGATTTCTACATAGCCACGATTGTTAGTCACTTTAGTTAAGCATTCTGTAATTATGCAGTTACATATGATTTGATTATTAACAATGACTTCACCATCCTCTGCATTAATCGGTAATCTAGCTAATTTGGAAGAGTTGGCTGGTATGATGTCTTCATATAAGTTACAGTTCTTTGAGTCATACATACGTATAGGTATTTGCGTATTACGGGTTTTTAGCATTTTATTTTTAAGGTCAATATTAGAGTCCCATTCTTCCAACAAGTCTAGTCCTAATAGTCCATCGAAATAGTTATGGAATTTATAAACGAATAGAGTGACATCTCTATATTCGTTAAACTCTGAAAAACACGGTAAGGTAATAGAATGATCGTTTTTACTGGTTGCATGTACGTTAGTGACTTCAAATGGTTCATAATTTAAAGGTATGTGACTAGAACTAGCATTAGCCTGTGGTTCTTTCCTAGAGCTACCTTCATTTTTTTGTTGCAAATATAAAGTGTTGAGTTCGTCCTGAACGAACTCAAGGGCTTTCTCCATGGTTTCAGGTCGCATACAGCGAATCCTGCATCCAAGAGGATCTTTTAAACCACGCAAATAAGCTTGAAGTGTAAGCTTCTTATATAAACTTCGTTTAGCTTCGATTGTCGTGTCTACCGTTTCATGTAAAGAGACGTATGTCATGATAGTACTATATAGATTTAGACATCGCTCATAAAATTCCTGAGGTGTGCTAGGACCTTGTGTCTGTAATGACAAATTGCTGTAAAGAGCGGTCTCATCGCGATGGTCAGCGAAGTTGTTGATCAGTGCGCTCCTAATTCCTGCCCAATTTTCCGGTATCCCGTTAGAAGTAATCAGACAAGCCGCGGGTCCCGAGATTTTATTTAAAATCCCGTTTATTAATGCTAAATTTGTCAGTTCGTTACCAGGGGTCGTTCTAAAATATTGTAAGACTAATTGGTAATTAATAAATCTCGTTAAAACATGCGCATTCCCGTCAAAACCGGGTAAAACCCTAAGTGATTTAAAAATCGTATCAACATCGGGTTGAGCCATATTTTCTAATATATCGCTTTCGGCACTCTCTTCTAAATTCCTATTTTCGTCTATGGTACTAAGCCTATTAACCGACCTAACGTCTGGCCTAGTCCTACGGTATTCACTCGGATGAAAAATTTTGAAAGATTAAGATAGCACAAATAATAAAAATATGAAATAATGAAGTAATAAAATTGTTGAAATAAAATTACACACAAAAAATATCGTATAAAAATAATTCGTAAGTGAAGTCAAGTGAGCTATATGTATGCAACAATTATCTGTTCAAAAATTAATTCAAAAGTAGAGTAAAGTATGCTAAGATTATCTTTATAAAAATAATTCACAGGTAAAGTCGCGTGATATTATATGTCTGCACGAATAAAAATTATCTTATCAATATGGATAGGAAAAATTACCTTAGTTTTAATATTATAAAGGATACGAATTGGAAGGACTGAGAAAGTTTCAAAGTACTTACATAATCTGCATCCTGGATTTGGTATCGATTGCGGAATCGATTTCTGGATTCACCCCCGACCGCGAAACACGAAATATAGGTTCTTTACTCGTTGCCGATTTTCGAGTATCCACAAGACTGCGCCACTTTTGGATTCGACAGTCGGTGGTTGCAAAAAAAAACAAATTACTAAAAATACTTTATTACAATTAAAATTACAATTATTAATATATTATTATGACGTTACAGATCGAGGTTTGATCAATAAGTAATTAAAATTACATTCTAAAAGTCGGTCGCACGGTTGCATAGTGCTGCATCAGCGCCTTGCGCAATATTTCTATGAATTCAAGTAAACATCCTCGTTTACGTAGAATTGTGGAGTCGGCGGTTCCCTAAGTACACCGTCACATAACATAGTAAAAAATATTACACATAAATAATAAGCGCTTTCGTATTGACAAGCAAAACAAATATACACCATGTCCTAGTGATATCTTCACAATGTAAAGATCTCGGACTAGGGACTACCTCGGTATAAAAGATCTCGATCAATATCCCGGCTCGGCTCATATTTGTATTTGATCCATATTTACCTAAGCTGCGTAGAGTCGAGTGTTTGTTGGATTTCCATTGATGTAGCCAACAATATCGCCTTTGCTTTACACTGTGGAATGTTGGAATATTTCTGAGTGAATTCCTACTTTCTACGAGTATAGTAGGTTTTTTTCATAGACTATATTCTGACATTTTGGTTCATTATTTTTTACATGTTTTCTTCAGGAAGATTTGTCAAATCGTAGTTTAAAATTGAAAAATGACGTGTACAGTAAAAATCATAATTACCCGTACATAATTTTTATAGTCACTACCCTACCCACTATCGTTTTTTTTGCTCCTTGAAACATTGACATCTACCTGAACAGTAGATATGGCATCAGAAGGAAGACAGTTGAAACAAGTCACTGAAATAACGCTTCCTCAAATTCAACGATAATTTTGGCGTGTTTAAGCGTCATTCATCAACTTCTTCATACCACAGCGATTGTCATTTCACGTTTACCATCGACCCACCATGCGTTGTATGTTTGTAGATGTAGTCTTCTTTCAAAACACTGAACTCTATTTATACAAGTATACGCTAGAACTGCTATACCATACAAAATTACATTCCATGGAATAGCGCAACATGGCGCAGATCAAATAGGCACAAAATTCAGTGCGAAATCTGCTGTCCATATAATGGAGGTCAGTGTTTTAGAATATTTCTATAAACTGTAACAGTACAGTGTACATGCAGCCTAGTGGGATTTTGAGAAAAATAAGAAGAAACAGTTTAAGCCTGAAAGTGAGTGGTGTTCTAAAGAATATAGCCGTAAGTACCGCCATACAACAAACAAGAGCAGCGTGTCACAAAGCGGACCGGTCCGCAGTCCGCAGCTGTGGCGATATCAGTCAACAACATTATACGACTTAAAAATACAACGTGACATCAAGCCTCGAAACTCGACCCGCTCGCTGCAAGACGTTATACACTTTGTTAACTTACTTTCATATTTTGTTACTATAAAGTTTTTAGGGTTCCGTACTTTGAAGCTAAAAACTGGATCCAGCAGGCTCTAACTTATGATGGTGTGGTAACTAGACAGATGACATTTTTGCAGGTATTTCTGTTGCCGCTACCATACCTTTTTTTTATTTTAAAAGCTATTTTTCTATTGAACTCAACTAAGTTAATTTAGCTAATAAGCTTCGTATAGTTGAAACAGTTCTCCATACCTATAGTGCGTTTCATCTTTAATTACCTATGCCGTCATGTTGGTAGCAAAACAAATAAGTGCAAAATACAAAAAAATTAATGTGCTACCTTGAATTTGTATATAAAGAATGAATGAACAAATCTTCCTGTATTCAAGGTTTAGGGTAGAGCACATTCAAGATATTAAGACTTTTTTGTTTTGCTACCAACATGACGGCATAGGTAATTAAAGATGAAACGCACTATAGGTACATGTGGGTCCACAATTACAACCTATGTCTCTCTCTACTAACTAGGTACTCTCTTTCTTAGAATGATAACTTGAGACGTTTAATTTTTTTGTTGAAACCCACTTCAAGTATAATGTATGTAGGTGGCACAATGGACGGTCTTATCGCTTTAAGCGATATATCATTATTGTTATAATTAAAAGCAAGGTATCCAAGTACCTATAATGAAAAGTTTCATACTCTTTAATTGCACTTCTCCAAATCTCCCTAATCTTGAATTAAAAAGTAATCCCCATAATTTGTAAAGAAACATTACGATCTAATAATTTCATAAAAAGGGACTGGATTTACTTTGATTCAGAACCCCGAAAAAAACCGTTTCGTTTATTCCCAAATTAACTTCGTACCTTTTAAACACAAATTACTGTAGCGACGTTGTAAAAAGTTGAATTATAATATTTTATTTTCACGCAGCGTTTTCGCAAAAGATTTTAAAGCCAATAAATTTTGTGTGGTAATGAAAACCGGATTTTCTCTTCACGTAAAGGCTGTGTCAATTTCGGGGAATGTAAAAGTTTGACGATAAAAAGTGTGTAAAAAAAAATAGAAATTGTTTAATAACTTTTGAATGTTGCAACATAAAGTTTAGTATTATGTCTGGGAAAATGTCTGTTTGTTAAAAGGGAAGAAGTGTAAAGGCAGGAAGTCATTATCTATGTAGAGTTACGCGGGAAAAGAAAAAAAGTGTACAAGAAAACGCAAATTGCGTGTCTAAAGGTCATTACCGCATGATCATGCAACGTGCGGGAGCGAAGCGAAGGCTTTTGTGCTTTGCAACTTTCGTGCATAGTTTTTAAACTTTTCCCAAAGTAACACCTAACTTAATTAATTTTACACGCAAATCGTAGACAGTACAACGGCATACACAATGTTTTTTTTTAATCTTTGCTATCAGCCACCATGCACATTTTATTAGCCCGAGAAATATTTTTGTTGACTAGCTGCATCCTGCAGTTTCACCCGCGTAAGTCCCGTGTCAGTGTATGATAATGTAGCTTCCTATTGGTGAAATATTTTTTGAAATCGGTACAGTAGTTTCGCGGAATCTATTCGTTAGAAATAAATAAATCTTTCCACTTTATAATATTAGTGTAGATTATATTACCTATATAGAACCTTTTGGATCTCTTCTTTAGAGTTTGATTAAAAACTTAAACGGATTCGCCATATTATACTTTAAATTGAAACCTAATTATCAAGTTAGGTAATGCCTAATAAAAATTAAATACGTCCTTTAAAACAACTAAAGATCAGTACTGTTACTATTTTAAACCATAGCCGTCAGACCGCATACTGCAACTATAATGTAGGAAGGTAGGTAAATACAATCTCGATATTCTCATAAAAGCAGGTGGTGCAGTGAATCTTCAGAACAGATTCCACCTTCAATAGGCAATTACGAGCGACGCCGGGCGACACAATTAGTTCTCCGCGACACAGAGCAATTATCGTAGCACCGGGTGGACGTTCCACTGGACAGGATAGATTTATTCTATTCCTTGCAGGCAAATATTGTTATCAATATAACTTATTGTGTAGATACTTAATAATACCTATCATATTTGTGAAGTATAGGATAGATCGCTCTGAGTTTTTTTTGGGGTGGAGACTTTAGGTCCGTGGGGGCCGGCCGCTCTGGAGCTGTACAAAGAGCTAGTTAAACGTTTGGTGGAGGCTTCGGGTGACCGGAATGCTGGCTTGTATTTTGCCCAGAAAATAAGTATTTGTATACAACGGGGCAATGCAGCCAATATTCTGGGCACTTTTCCCTCCACCAAGATTTTAGCTGATTTAGATTTAGTTTAGTTTTATTTAATCAGTTTTAGTTTTAATTTAGTTTTTAATATAATTTATGTTTTATAAGTGTTTTTTGATTGATTAAATAGTCTACATCGTTTTTTTAAGTCATCTTTCGTTTGCCTTCATTTTAGTAATTTTGTTTAAACGATTTGATATTCTATACAACACAAAAAAAACTCGTTAAAATCAGAGATTTTCATTTTAGACGAAACGGGATATATTTGAATATTGGGTTTTCCTGTAATTATTAGTTATTAATCTACACTTCATATTGGTAATATCAAAATCGCTTCATCCATTCGTGAGCGACGATTACACAGATTTCATAAAACCCAAGAAGACGGGTCGGATCTCATTCCACTGCCATCTTCCTTCTTCCAAATGATCGTGTCACATCTAAGACCATATCATCACTTACCATCCGGTGAGATAGTGGTCAAAATGCTCATCGAACGTGTGTAAAAAAATGTATTGTGAAGATTAGGTACAAAAAATTTGCAACTTAGAACTGGTCTCTATTAGAGACTAGAAGGAGAAAAGTCACCTGATAGTGATCCATTTCAAACTCGTCTCTGACGGACGAGCTTCACGTCACCAGTTCCAAACTCAAACTTCGGGAATGAAGGAAATTACTTAAATTTCGGGAAATTACTCACACACACACCTAAAAAAAGCTAGATGAAAATTCAAACGTCTTTGTTAAAGTAGGTACCCATCATCTAGGTAACCTAAAATTGTCAAGTTTCGGGTCGCAACTGTTCGCAAGTTACGACTGAAATGTTTATAGACATGAAATCTCAATTACTAATGAATGTAAATTGAATAGAAAGACAAATCTGAAAAAGTTTCAAACAATAGCGTTAAAATCTAAATGAGATCTGCACCTCTGTGAATATTTCACAAACTCCTAACTCCATTTGTTCAGCGTTACCCCTACCATGAGTTGTTATACTTAGTTTGTATTTAAAACAATATTGAACAATACCTCAAACCAGTTAATATCGAGGCTGTACTACTTGTACTATTTATGTATTCTGTGGCTGTACCTACTCTTTCCGTCTTGTTAAGGGCGCGAGAGATGCCAATAAATAAATATTTCACGACATTCCGCATAGCGCAATCTAGCCCCAAACTAAGCACTAGGCTTGTACTATGACCTTGAATTGCCGACAGCTAATGTGTAACATGTAAAACATGTTTTATGTAAATATATAGCTACATTACATATGAAAGGGACTGATAAGTGAAGAGATAATATACATTTTATGCGATTGAAAAAATACTAAGTTAAGTTTAATTTTCAACTAAACTAAATTTAATATGAAAATCAGCATGTAACTTAGTGAACATTTTAATATGTATTAAAATGTTCACTCAGTTACAGTTAGGTACATGCGTACAAAATAATAGTGACAAAAATACTCGATTAGTGTTTTGAAACAATGTACTTATTGAACATTTTTATAAGAAATCTTCGGTTTTTTTTTCATGCAATTACTTCTCACTCTTATCTATGCTTTCGGACAAGGACCGATAATTATCATCCACCGCCGCCTTAACGATGTCGATGATGATAACTATTACCTACTACTCGTAGTAAGGGCACAGAGTTAGCGAACGTAATAATTTAACCAAATAAAAAACGTAGAGTGCAGCTTGGAACTCGTCGCTTGTCGTCGTGTTAGAGATAAACTACATAAACTATAACAGATAGAAATTCAACTCATTTTTCGAGTCTAATCGCGTGGTGCTTCAATCCTGAAGAAGAGACCTATAAAGGTCGCGAAATATTGAGCGTTGACACAATGTTATAAGTAAAGAACACCACTCGATTGAAACCGAAAAATGAGTTTAATTTCAATCCAACATCGCGAAAACGGAAGAAAATCTATCTAAAATAAATAATTTTATAACGTGCTCTCCAAACAATGAATAAACTAGTATAAACTTTCTTTTGAAATTTTTACAAATATTGTATTTAGATTTTTTGTCTTCTTTTTTTTGCTTGTATTTTTTAATTAAATTGGTTTTGTTATGTTGTAGTTTTTTATAATTAATTTGATGATTCTGCAATAATTTATGTTGTTTAATTTTATTGGTTTATTCCTACGTCTGTTTATTTATCTTACATAGATATGTGTATATTTTAAAAATCTGTCCAGAATGTAACTGAAGAAAACATACCCTGACTTTGTACAAATCTTTATTGTTGTAAATAAGTATTTTATGTCTGCAGTCCAGCAACGTAATTTTATGCAGTAAATATACTAGATTAAGTCGAGATGGCGCCACTTTCTGCATATCGTTTTGTTATTTTGTAAATTAAATTATGGTAAATAAATATTATCCAGAAGCACCCAGCCTCTTACTCGAAAAGATTTGTTTCTCGCAACGAGCAACACTATTCACGGCCCAGTATTACTAGTTGAGAAAATAAAATGGCATCGATTCACTACTGTTACTCGTTGCGAATATTTTTCTCAACCAGTAACGGTGTGACGTGTCGCGAGTATTGCCAAGCAACCGGTGGTCGTTGGGAATATACCTAAATCTATTTCGGGTTGCTGTATTTTTTAATTAAAAACTATACATTCTGATTTTATTGCTTTTATAAGTCTCTTAAATTTATTTTATAATTTTCTTCCACGTAGAGACGTTTTTGTCTTCTCTAACTTTATAATAATGGTATAGATGTACAAACAACTGATTTATAAAGTCACCGTATTAAATAACCTCCTCCTTTTTTGGAAGTCGGTTAATTAAAGTTCATAATATTGGAAATTATTACCGTAACGTGCAAGAGATTCAGTTTTATATTCACAACATCTTGCTAATAATTATAACGGTGAAAGTGAAAGTATGTTTGTTACTAATTCACGAAAAAACTACTAACCCGATTGCGATGAAACTTAATAGCTGGAGGTCTAGATTAATACATACTCTACCTACTATTTTATTTCTATATTCTCGCTTGATCGGGACTTACGGGGGCCTTAATACTCAAATATTTATTTTAATAAGAAGTTGTGGACAAATACCATAGAACAAATACCATAATAGATCATTTTGAAACATTTAAAAATTCAGTGTAGCTTCGGAACGCGCCCTCCGATGAGAAGAAACCACGAGGAACTTACTGGGGTTTATCTTTTTGTGATCATGTGTTAAAATTAAATCGTCATAACATAATATAAACCTTATCTATCTATATCTATAAATCGCTTTGTCCTGACTGACTAACTGACTGATCATCGCCCAGCCTAAACCGCTGATAGTAGAGAGCTGAAACTTGGAGAGTGTGTTCTTTTTGTGAGGGAGGCATCTGATAAGAATATTTTTGAAAATGTCCACGGGATCGGGACTCAGGCCGTGGGACACAGCTAGTTGCTTCTATAATTTTAACAACCTGAACCTGAATTTAGGAGAAACCGCGGGACACAGCTAGTAAATAATAATAACAATGCCTCCTCCAGAGAGTTCCTGGTTGAATGTCATAATTCCCCAACGCGCCGTTGTTATGCTTCGCCATCGCCGGTCATTATAGACTACCTCGAGCACGCGGCATCGCTCTCATTTCCTGACCCGACGTCGGCTCGTCGCGTCGCGTCGGCCCGCTCACTGCTCGTACGACCTTGGACTATAGACTGGAGATGTTTTAGTGGGACGATTATGGTCTCTGGGAATATCAGGCTATTCACATCTTTAAGTTGTTGAAGGTAGTAGCCATACAAAATAGTACAAACTCAAAAAAAATAGATTAAACTTTATTATAACAAATAAATTGCAAAACACATTGCATAAACAAAACCTTACAGCTAATTATATTAAAGTTACCATGGGCGGCCTTATCGCTTAAAGCGATCTCTTCCAGGCAACCTTTGGATCGATAAGAATTGAAAAAGTAACTTATTATACGATTTCTGTCTATTATGTTGTTTGATCAGTGATCACATTGTCAATAAATTATTATTCATTTAAAGTTTGACTTTTCGGCTCGGTTACAGCGGCCGCGGCCGTAGGGTCGCGTGCAAACGTAATCCCGTTTGTTGTATGGGAGCCCAACCTAAATAATTATTTTATTTAAAAAAAAAACATCATCACTGTCTTGCTTTCAGTGCTATCACTGAAAGACAGATATACAGACGGACAGTGGAGTCTCAATAAAATAGTGCCATTTGCACCTTTGGGTACATAACTTTAAAATACATTACCCGTACGAACCAAGGGCGGATCGTTAGTATATTAAAGTTTAGAGTATGCAAATCCTGCGACCCATGGCGGTGGGTACTACCAACCTACGTGCCTACTGTCTACTGTCTACGTGTCTACTGTCTACTCGAAGACAATCGAGTTAAACGGCATTCAATGTTTGTTAAACGACGTGATGCTATTTCTGTTCCATTTCGTCGAATTAATCGCTCCCTAACTGCTCGGAGGGGTTAGTTTCTAGTTAAGACCTACTCTAATGTTCTTACTTAGAGCTTTCTAGTGGCAGTCAAAGGAGTATTCATTAGTTATTTAATCGTATTACCAATGAATACATAAAGGCAAATTATGTAACTTGAATTAGAAAAAGAGGCCGAAAAGCTTTTTAATTATAATTTAAGGTCTTTAAACCTAAAATTATAACTTTAAATAAATATTAAATTAATTTTAAAGGTTTTTTTATTTATTTACAGTTTAAAGACAAGATGACTTTCTTTCTTTTCGTGTAGGTACAGTTTTCAGGTCGCCCTAAAGCCTCTAACTTGATCAAACGACTGATTACAGAGACAGCAACCGGGACCAACTGCTTAATGTGTTTTCCGAAGCACGGAAAAACTCGAGATAATGATTTTTGCTACACACAATTATTATCGGTCATAAAAATATTATGTGGGATAAATATAGTTCATTTTATTCGTGTAATGTATGCCTGCAGTGTAATTCTACAAATCTCGAACATCACTTCAATACTCGCTTTCGTCTTCTCTTACACTCACAATTCAAAACGACTTTAGATTCTCCCTCTCGCCGTACTTTTAAAGATTGACTAGAAGAGATCTTTTAGCCCTTAGACCGCCCATTATGTCTCTGTTATAATTATAGGTTTAATTTCTGTTTAATTTTTTATGTTTATTTATTTTCTTTGTTCCATTCTTTATATTTCTTGCAAGCATTGATCTATCTATATTTAGTTAAACTCGCCGCGAGTCATTTTAAAAACTCACAGCGGAATCCATCGTAACACGGTCGTAAATTCTCAACAGAATCGACAGGCTGTAGTTAAATAATAAAAACGTATTGTTGGTTGCGGTGTAGTCCCCGGGGCACGCGGCGTCGACGCGAGACCAATAAACCAAAATTTACAGTTTACGAGTATACGACCTACAGCATTTGAACGTTGCTTTTATTTTCCTGGTGAATGTTGTTTGTCATACAACTGCGATCGCTGAGCGAACGAGCGTACACAAAAAAGTTCGTTAAAAACAGAGGCCAAACTGAGAACGTAAATCTGTTTAGTTTATCAGTTTTAATTTTAATTCATTATCATCCGAGCGTTGTTCCGTTTTAATTTTAATTAAATTGCTTTAAGGCTGGTTCAATAGCTAAACACGACACAGATTTGCGTCTAGTCAGGTTGAACTGAAGGTAAAACTGTTCCAAACTAATGTTTAGCAGTAATTACCTAAATATTTCCTGTTTATTAGTTACTAGCGGTGCCCGCGACCTCGTCCGCCTAAGTGTTTTGAAAATATAATTATACGCGCGTTCAAACAAACAAACTCTTCAGCTTTATAATCTTATATATAAAATTTCCATGTCACAATGTGAGTTACCGTACTCCTCCGAAACGGACGAACCGATCTCCACCAAACTCCACATACGCATTCAGTAGGTCTGAGAATCGGCTACTATCTATAATTTATAAGGCAAAACAACGTTTGCCGGGTCAGCTAGTATTAGTATAGATTTACGGATCACCGGCCAAGTGCGAGTGGGGCTCGCGCACGAAGGGTTCCGTACATTTTTGAATCGAATGAAAGGTAAATTGCAGTTTACGGCTTATGACGTATTAAAAAAAACCTACTGACTAGATCTTGTTCAAACCAATTTTCGTTGGGAGTTTGCATGGTAATGTACATCATATATTTTTTTAGTATTATCTTTCTCTTATTTTAGAAGTTACAGGGGGGGGGGGGGGGGGGGAAACACATTTTACCACTTTGGAAGTGTCTCTCGGGCAAACTATTCAGTTTAGAAAAAAATGGTGTTGGAGACCTCAATATCTTTTTTGAAGACCTATCTATGGATAACCCCACACGTATAGGTTTGATGAAATTTTTTTTTTTTTGTTTCAGTTCTAAGTATGGGTGGTATATGTGGGGAACCCTAAATATTAATTGTTTTTTTTTAGAAAATTTATTTTATAGGAAAAATAGCATTCAAAAATTTTCACTTGCGGCGAGGCTTGAACTCGCGTCTTTGGGTCGGTACCCCAACGTCTGTTCCAACTAGACTACGCTAGTCCACGCTGCGTGCCGTGAAAACGCACGCAGCGTTGTTGTTTTTTTCTATTTTTCTTTAAAAATCTTAATGCGGTTCACAGAATACATCTACTTGCCAAGTTTCAACAGTATAGCTCTTATAGTTTCGGAAAAAAGTGGCTGTGACATACGGATGGACAGACAGACGGACGGACAGACGGACGGACAGACAGACAGACAGACATGACGAATCTATAAGGGTTCCGTTTTTTGCCATTTGGCTACGGAACCCCAAAAACAAGTTATAACATACTCTAACACATCCGTAGCAAATCTGCTACGACGTAGAGCGTCTACGAACTCATCTACGACGTGATAAGTCTAGAGCTACATTTCCAATGGTCGGATAATATTTTTCACTTGTTGTGTTCTGCGGTTTTACCCGCGTAACTCCCGGTCCTGTGGGAATTTCGAAAAACCCTTTCTTATCTGATCATTGTAAAGAATACACTGTTCAAATTCAGCTCTCTACTATCAGCGGTTTAGGATGTCTATCCACATGAGCTTATTTAACAATCAAATAATATTAGCTTAATCAATTCAATTAAAATATGACATCTAACAAATGATCTGACATTCTTTCTAATTAATCAATTTTAAAAGCTCAAAATCAGTTGAAACAGGTATGCTGTTAATATTGGCAATGAAAATTCTGTTAAAAGACCGCTCCACGCTCATCCTCTAAAATACTAATAAGACTACAATATGGTTTGCTAAGCCCTGCGGGTATCATGTATGTACTTGAACCAATTATATTATCATCTGTAATACTCATGAAAGCAATAAATAAATATGAATATGAATGAATATGAATATGTGCGTTAATCCATCAGTCAGTCAGTCAGGGCAAAACATTTTATAGATAATAGATATAGAAGATTGATATCTCTCTACATTTTAAAAGCATCTTAAACATCTGCGTTCCAGAAATCCAAACTTAAGGGCCCTATTCTGAAAAACTGAAAATCCATGTCGGGCGCATCGAAAATTGTTGATTATTTCATGACGGAATGTCGTAGAACTTTTTTTTGTGTACAGATTGTAGGCGACATTGTTTTCGATATTTTAGTGCAGTTTTCATACAAATATGTCGAAACGTATTGAAGCCTATCGACATTTTAGCCAAATCAGACATTTTTGTCTAAAATTTGGATAGGCTTTGCACCAATAGGAGGTTCTTGTCTTAAAACTACACCAAAATGTAGGAAATAATGTCACCTACAATCTGTGCACAAAAAAAAAGTTCTACGACATTCCGTCATGAAATAATCAACAATTTTCGATGAGCCCGACAGGGATTTTCAGTTTCAAGGTCGTTGACGTTGTTACTCCTCTTAATATTATAAATCCGAAAGGTTATATTTTATTTTTTGTCCACGGTCAAACTGTTCGACCAAATTGGATGAAAATTTGCATATAGGAATAGTATGATAGAGAAACTTTTGATCTCGATAATCCCGCAGGATCGGGATTTACGCGAGCAAACCGTGGGGCGCAGCTAGTATGTATATAAATTATTTTACTTCTAAAATATCACGTTTATTAAGAAAGAATTTTGACTTGACGTTTTCGAGGAAAATCTTTGAATTACAAAGGATATCTAGATATAACAAAGGAAATCCCGAACATGAAAGATGTTCGGATTCAGAATTCAGACTACCAAAATCTCAGAGAGGTATTTGATTTAAAATATTAGAGGGGAAGTGAAAGTGACAAGAGTGGCAGAAGCAAGCGCCTTGATGGCTGCACTGGCCTATGTATCGGAATACGGTCAACTTAGACCAGTAGTAACAAGCCGTAGCCTCCTAAGTACCAGATTCTTCTTCTTTTCGTATAGTGGTGTGGCTCACCTAGTGTTAGATTGTCAGGTCGTCCTAGGGCCTAACTTGACCTTACGACTGCTATCACAGATCACAACCGAGACCAACTGCTTTACGTGCCTTCCGTTAACAGCACGCAGGAGGTCGAGAAATTGTTTTGTTGCCACACGCATTATCGGCCTCCCATCTAAGTAATGACCGTGCCAAGCGTTGCTTAACTCGCACTACCATCCAAGATCAGTAGTTGCAACTAAGCGAATGAGCTCCTCGAATAATTTCTCGACCATCATGCAGGGTTCGGAAGTAGAACAAAAGAGGTAATATGCAACAAAGGCGACTAAAAATCCCCATACTAAAAAAAACTATTTTGAGAAAAAATTGATATTAAAAAAGTTATTTTAATACGTTTATCTCGTGACTTCAGCTACCGAAAGACATGGATAGAGAGAAAGAGAGAGAGGATACCATCAAGTTGCCTTGTTAATTTGTAATGTAAATTGCGAAACAAAAAGCCTGTAAAACACCTGAACGTTGAATAATAAAGATAAAACTTCATACTTTACCCAAATAAAAGCGTCCGCCCCTACATTAACCGACCCTTAAGGTGATTTAACGATTATGTGTGATTCTTTTAGTCACCCCCCCCTCCTCCCCCTCACAACTTCCAGGGGGAGGGGACCCATTTGAAAGGGAGCACATTTTTCAGCCCCATAACACTTTCGTTGGCACTGAAAAATGTGCTCAAATTGATATAGCGAGGGTATCTTAGAGATCGTGCGATAGCCACGCGATGAATAGAGATTTCTATTTTAATGTCCCTGCTAGCTGCGCGCTTCGGTTTCACCCGCTTCAAACAGTCACGACAACAAACCTATATTCTAAACAAAGGCCGTTGTAAAAATCTAATTGTATATAACAAAACGGGAGGCTTGTGTTCAAAATGGCGGGCTGTCAATATTTTATTGGCGTATAAAATGTTTTATTACAATTGCATGATCGTGTTCAATTGTGTAGCTAATGTATTTATCGTCGTGAAATACCTCTAATATTTTATGATGCCTTTGTTGCGTGTTGCGGATATACCTAGCAGGAGAAACGATGGGAGTTGCGTGGTATATGTCGAGGTAGAAACCTAAACCGACGGATTAAAGATACCTTTAGGTGGATTCGAAGTAAGTCATCCCATTTGAGAATTCCATTTCCTCTAGCCACAAAATCTTTGCAGTTGAATTTGAGAAAACAATGAAATAATATTTTTTTCTTTCAGATACCGACATTTTTGGGTGCTATTAACTATTAACATACTCTTACAGTGAAGTAATTCATCGCGAGGAAACCCGCTTCTTAAGGGCCCTATTCTGAAAAACTGAAAATCCATGTCGGGCGCATCGAAAATTGTTGATTATTTCATGACGGAATGTCGTAGAACTTATTTTTGTGTACAGATTGTAGACGACATTGTTTCCGATATTTTAGTGCAGTTTCCATACAAATGTGTCGAAACGTATTGAAGCCTATCGACATTTTAGCCAAATCAGACATTTTTTGTCTAAAATTTGGATAGGCTTTGCACCAATAGGAGGTTCTTGTCTTAAAACTACACCAAAATGTAGGAAACAATGTCACCTACAATCTGTGCACAAAAAAAAGTTCTACGACATTCCGTCATGAAATAATCAACAATTTTCGATGAGCCCGACAGGGATTTTCAGTTTCAAGGTCGTTGGCGTATATACTCCTCTTAAAATCACGTACAATCAACCAATCGTGGTGACAGACAGACGGACAATGTAATGGTGTGAAAGGTCCCGTTTTTATCCTTTGGGTACGGAGCCCATTATGAAGCTATATTACATTTTTTACTATAAAATTATAACGTTTGAGTTCTATGTATTTGACATTTTTTCTTCAGGAAGATGTGTCGAATGTAGTCTGCAATTAGAAAACGAAGTGTACGTACGAAAATCGTCCCGCGAAGCCTTTAACAATAAAAAACAAAAGACGACTTGATATAACTTGTCTTATCCTATCGATCGCGATGTATCTACCTCTGTGGTACCCTGTACTCTTCAAAATACCTACAAAAAGTGATGGATTGCTAAGTAGTTTTGTCTAAATAGTAGCTAGAAAGATTAATTTTACGTCTGTACTAGATTTTGATGTATTAGATTGTAACTAGATTTTGCTTCAGGTTTCTCGATTCTGGAAATTAAATATTTTACGACGTTACACAGTGCAATCTAGCCCCAAACTAAGCGCTAGGCTTGTACTATGGGCACTAGACAACGGATATACTACATATAAATGCTTTTTTTGTAATTACATATATATGATACATAGAAAACACCCAAACAACATTTTTGAACTTAAACACTTGCACCCGGCGGGAATCGAACCCGGAACCTTCTGTGGCCTTCGCCCGACGCGCCACAGAGGCCGACGTCTCGAGCTCTTTACAGATCAACAAAATTTAATTTATTAACAAAGTAACGAAGTTTCTTTTTATTTGAGTCTGAGGTTGTCAGTTCTGTCTTGGAAATTATAAAACAGTGGAAGCTCTTGTCGTACAACAAAGTTTAAAAATAATTTTACTTTACCTGTACTATTACGTATTCTGTGGTTCTACTCTTGACAAAAATTCTACCTGCTACCGAATCCCATTATTAACATTAATAATTTCATTGTATACAGTTTCATAATGTCATGATTTGTAGATAATTATTGTTGACAATTGTCTGAAAACATGAAAGTAAATAATATCTGTAATGATCGGTGGACAAACAAACCCACTGGAGCAGAACATTCCTGATAAAATGAACGGATAGATTATTAAGCATTCAGCCGACAGCTATAATAATAATTATAATCTATTAAATAAAAATGAACGACTGCACAAAATTGGATAATTCCTTTTTATGTGTGTTATCTTAATGTTAGGACAATGTTTGTATAAATAAGAGAATTTATAAAATAAAAAAAAATAGCCTCATCCGAATTGAGAACCTCCTCTTTTTTTAAGTTCGTTAAAACACAACTTTTCTCTTTACAACCTATTTGATTTAACTGTAGAGTGAAATATTAAATTTCTTATTTCAACCAAATTTGGTAAGAGATGTACTATCAACAACAAATGTGGCTACCCCCTGTAAGGTCTGATTTCACTTGCAACGTAAATTTAGATTCGGTTAGTAAAGATACCTACGACTTTATTGTTACCTACCTACTACCTATCGTCTGCATGCGAATTTAGTTACACAATAATTGTCACACATTAGATATTTATAGATATACCTATATCAATGTGTGTTATGTAAGTTTTAAATGAATCTTTCGGCTAACTGAGTAGGGACTTTTGTTGCTGATAGTACCTACAAATAAAAACTTATCTCTTTACAACCTATTCAACTGTAGATATTAAATATCTTTGATTTTCAATAATAAAATGTGATCTGATTGGAAGCCACTCCGCAGCTCCGGTGATAACCTGATTAAAGAATATGAAGTCCTATTGACTCTGGGCGATTGAATCAGGTGACGCCCGGAGCGAGCGCGGGACGCCTGACGCGGGGAGAGAACCGACGTCAATAAATTATTCATTTTGAATACAAGTTATTGCGTATTGGGTCTATGACTTAATGATTTCCGTCTTACCTCCAACGAAGACAACTTGAATGGAGCGCCTTCTTTGTGCGTAGGTTCTTAGAGTTTCTTCAACCGATAGTAAAAGTCAAAATAACAGCCTAACTAGAAAAATCAGAATACCTAATGCTTTCCTTAGGTATATTCAACCCTGTCGCTTGCGCTCACTTGGCGCATTTATGGTTAGCGCGCTCCACTAAAGAAGTCGTGGGTTCAAGCCCCATAGAGTAATACATTTTGGAACAAAAAGCATTTTTTCTAAATACAATATTTGCCTTATTTATTACATAATATATCTTCTACCTACAAATAAACGTGAAAGATATATGTAAATAACGTATATACATACATGTTTGTTTCTTTGTATTAGTTTATTAGTGGCTGAGAACTCTAGATCTCTGTTTCGAATTCATAACAGAACCTGGAATTATAAAGTGCTTAGTTGCATAGTGAGGTCGCACCTCCAATAAGCCACCAGAACTTGTATACTAGATAGTACGGAAGACGCAATGACAACGCAAGGAAATAGCGCCCACAACCTTAACCATGCTTCTAATCAAACGATTGTGGGTCTTAATCGAAGACACCCAGAGTCGAGGCTAACGGCATCAAAATGCGTATAATATCGCGCTAGAATAGTAGAAAATACGCCGGATGTGTTAACGACTCATGTCACAGTGTCGTCGGTTGCAGTAGGTAAACGACGTATATAAGATGCGACATTTGGCACGGATGCGGACGTTCGCGTTGGCGAACTGAAAATTAATTGGAAGGAGATATTCTACCCGTTTTAATTTCATTTTAACTAACATGTTATGGTTGATATCTATTTTTGGCGAGCTTCACATTTATTTTTTGTTTTTAGTAAACAATAAAAACTAAAATAAAGCACCGAAAAATTAGATTAAATTTCACGTCACCATCGCGAAAACCAAAGAAAAATATAACTAAGTTTTGTCTCTTCCTAGACTACTTCTATGCAAATTATGTGATTGTGCATTTTTAACCCCCGACGGAAAAAGGCGGGTGTTATAAGTTTGACGCGTCTGTCTGTCTGTCTGTATGTGTGTGGCATCGTAGCTCACGAACGGATGAACCGATTTCAATTTAGTTTTTTTGTTTGATAGGTGACTTTTGCCCGAGTGTTCTTAGCTATGTTTGATCAAAATAGGCTCAGCCGTTTTTATCTGACTAGTGTAGGGGACCAAAAAACCTAGATTATATTCTGTTCCTTTACTTTCTTTACTAGCTCTTTGAAAAAGTACTAAATGACACAAAATGACATTACTACTTACCATTATATCGATACACTATTGCTATTTGATGCCATACCAACACAATGACAATTTAGTAGGCTACTAAAACTTCAATAGTATCGTAATGAGCCACGATTGTAGAGCAGACTACCAAATTGACTCAATGATGTCAGTGGCCTTTCAGTAGTGTCTCAGTGGTGTCTTAGTGGTGTGTCGATAGAATAGTTAACATAGGAGACTACGAAATATGACAAATACACGTCAAATATTACAATTACTATATTCTATCGACATTCTATTGAGACACGATTGTGATATCAGAATTAGTTAGCTAATTAGCTTTAATTTAGGAACATTGCATGTGCAATGTTCCTAAATTAAAGCTAAAACAGTATCTAAAAGATATTGTTCCGACAAAGTACGATTTAAAAAAATATTGACATATAAAATAATAGATTCTTCTTCTGTTTTCGCGATGTTGTATTGAAATTAAAGACATTTTCCGGTTGTCCACGCGATTCAAACCGGAAAATGTGTTTAATTTCAATATAAAATAATAATAAAATTATTAATTTCTTTTCGTATAACATGACCTTCGCCGAAACATAATTGTATTGCGCTACTGAATCGCGTGCGCTGTGCAATCTTCGACAAGGAAAGTAAGATACGGGCTGTTCCGCATTGAAAAATCTCTGCGTTCAGAGCAGGTGGGTGCGTGACACGCGATGGGATGCTCCCTGAGTTATGGCTGGTAGGTATTGTCTAGGTATACCTTACCTACAGGTACGAAAAACTACGTAGGTACATAAGTAAGTACCTACGTAGCGATTATTTTCTATGTAGGAAACTACCTTACAACGAATATTTAAGAGGGTAGGTACTGTTACCATTTCCATACAAACATAATACCAAAATAGAATTATGAAAAATTTAGTTTTCTACCCTAATATCGGTATTATTCGGATTAAGATTTTATTTTTACAGGGGTTTCCACAACCACAAGGTTTTCCAAAATATTCATTCGAAATGAAATAAAACGGAGATACATTTCGTTCATTATTACAGCGTAAATTACTAGTTTACATCTCATTTACATCTCATTTGTTTTATATTATTCCCAATAAAAAGTAATTTACGCTGTAATACTGCGTAAAAGCTGTAAAATGAACGAAATGTATCTCCGTTTTATTTCATTTCGAATGAATATTTTGGAACACCTTGTGGTGTAAAAATAAAATCTTAATCCGAATTTTGGTATTATGTTTGTATGGAAATGCAAAAGTTATGGAAATGCAAAAAAGGATTGAGTTTTCGAAAATAATTTGTACCAAAGACTTAACGGAATATTATGTAGTCATTTGCAGTCCAGCAGTCTTAGCAAACGAGCAAGCTAAACATTTTGTCGATAAACAAAACATGTCGTCTCTTTACTGAAAGGACGAAAAAGAGACGAAAATTCATCAAATTTTTCTCCTTGTCATTATGGTACCAATGCTAAAACTTTCAATCACCAAATTTCAACTAGACCTCAATTATATCGTACCTACATTTTAATAAACAAATTAAAAAACTCCACAACTCCAAGGCCCATAGATAGGTAATACAGTAATAATAATAAATAATAAATAAATATTGCACGACGTTACACACAGCGCAATCTAGCCCCAAACTAAGCACTAGGCTTGTACTATGGGTACTAGACAACGGATATACTACATATTATACATTTTTTTTGTAAATACATACATATGATACATAGAAAACACTGAATATCCCATGCCTTCGGACCGTGGTGAGTCCTAGGACATGTTGGTTTCCTCACGATGTTTTCCTTCACCGTAAGAGCGATGTTATTAGCGCACATACCTTTTTCTTCAAGAAAAAGACATTGGTGCGCGGTCGGCCTGGATTCGAACCCACGACTCTCGGAATGCAAGTCGAGGTATCTACCACTAGACCAACACCGCTCTACATAGAGTAATATCGAATATTTAAGACACGCTCGACGCGACGCGCCCGTACGTAGGTCTAGGTCGGGCTCTCCCGCGCACCGCGCGCGCACCCCACGGGAAATCATAAGACGCGGGATTCTAAATAAATTACTCGACAGACGTTTGGACATGCGGATATCAACCGTAAATAACACAAATTGTATACCTATACCTAACGTAAAATTATAACTTAAAATAGTTTTGACATAAAACACAATGAAAAATGAATATAAGTACCTACTCGTAGGCACTAGTAGTAGGTTTTCTTTGATTCATTCATCGTATCATATCGTCGTAGGCTACGAGTAAAGGGAAGATGCCAATAGCTACGACTCGTAATGCCGCCGCGAGGCACCGTAACTATTAGGTAAAATGTGATATTACTTAGATGGTATATACCTACGCTGTCAAGTGACAGATAAATACCCAAAGGAACTCAGGTTAATTTTTACTTGCCTGGTTTTTTCAACGATAACCGGGCTCCCGAGAGATGCAACCGGGAACATCGCTCGGATGATGATAGTTTTTTCCACGATATTTCGAGACAAATATAACAAAAATAAAGTGATTAATACACTTCTAAATTGTAAGTTATAACTTATAGTACCTACCAGTTCTGAATATAGGTAGGTATACTTATGTAGTAGTGTTTTTTCTCTATTTACTTAAAAGCTGCCATTAATATCGCCTTAAAGTTAAAACCAACCGCATTTGTTCCACTGTAATGTTACAGTATTGCAACTTTCTTCAACAAAGTAGGTAAACTAATGGGAGAAATCTGAATGAGGGATGTAAAGTACGAAACTGTTGTAAGGTCGTAACAAAGCATTCGTAGGTGATAGCCCAGTAAAACATAGCCGTAACTTTTAATGCGAAACACTAAAATAAACAACGCACCCGTTATGTAAACTAGGTAGCTATAGGTACCTACATAATGTATATTTATTACGTAGGTAGATGTAGCCTTGTAGTAGGCTATAGGAATAACCCGAGTCTAGATCAAAACGTAGTAGATTTAAGATAATGGGTTATTGCTTTTAGGATTCAGGGAATATAGTATAGATAGATATCTTTACACAAATAATATGAGGTAGTCAGGTAAGTACCTACTAGATATCTTACAGTCTAGTAAGTAAGTTGGTTTCGGCACACTAAAATGAGCATGATTGCGATGAAACTTGGTTGTTGAACTTGGCGATGAAATTCGTGCGGGACAGGAGTTACGCGAGTGAAACCACGGTGCAGCTAGTTGTTACTATGGACGATTAATTTCGAATTAATTCGTTACATTTCTGTAGATAAGTACCTAATCCTAAGTCCCAGATAGCGGGAATCCGCAATGAAACGGGTCCGTAATTTTTATGCGAAAAACATATGCTCGATTCATGGATGATCGACTGAACGATTGTTCGAATGGACTTTAGTGCGAAACAACTTTTTGCCGAAAATCGCTACATCGAATGAACAATTTATCGAAAATTTATTGATCGAGGGACTGCTTTTTCGAAAGTTGATACTTTCGAATGTTGTCATTAAGACCAAAATGTTGCCTATCTAAAACGTTCAACAACTGTGAAGTCTTAAATCTCGATGTATCGGAAACCATAGACCTCATCCATATTTAAACATTTGTAACATTTGTATCAACTTTCGAAAAAGCAGTCCCTCGATCAATAAATTTTCGATAAATTGTTCATTCGATGTAGCGATTTTCGGCAAAAAGTTGTTTCGCACTAAAGTCCATTCGAACAATCGTTCAGTCGATCATCCATGAATCGAGCATATGTTTTTCGCATAAAAATTACGGACCCCAATGAAACGGACGTGTTTTGAAACGGACACTATCGATTTCTCAAGTTTTAAATCGAAAATATATTAGGTTTTTTGGGGGTTGGCACCATTGATGACCGTAGACAAGGGTCTATGGTAGGTAACAGGCCTACAGGTCTGTGGTCATCAATGGTGCCAACACCCAAAAAACATAAAATCTAGTCAATCTAGTGTTTTCGATAGTGTCCGTTTCAAAACACGTTCGTTTAATTGCGGATTCCCTCTACCCACTTGCCTATTTTACCGATACGATATATTACTAAAACACAACTAGGTAATCCGGTCCACGAAATGTTGGCACTACTACCTTGCATCTGTGATAACGATAAAATATGTAGGCACCTAAGTTTGTGCTGATCCGGTACAATTTGTGAAAAATACAAGAAACAAAAGCTTTTCTTTCGGTTTGTTTTCTTTCTGTCCACCGTATCAACACCAGAATCTTCATTTTGAAACTTATTGTTCATAAGCTCTCTCTGCCAAACTAGGCTACGAGACTATACTAGTAATATATTAGACAGTGGTGGTAGGCAAGACCCTTCAATGTAAAGTAATAGAGGTCGTAGCAGGCACTTGGCTCCGGCTCTCCAAGGCCTCATTAATCGTGCGCTCCGCTCGCACTGACTCCGACAGTAACAATACAAGTTTCTTAATCATTTCATGTCGTTCGGGCAGTTCGGGCAGCTAGTATCGTCGGCAATACTCATAACGGCCGAGCCTGTCCGAGATCCAATCAAGTGGTAGCATGGACAACATAATTGATTACAGTACGGAATGTAAAAACAAAACCTAGATTTACAAAAACTACACTTTCCGATCTGTCCCAGCTTCGAACCATTGTCGGGCACACTTGTGGTCGGAAAACCTACCTTGGAGCCACTTCTGGACCAAACCAACCCTGTTAAATCTAAAGTAAAATACCTACACCATAATTGTTTTTTTTTTATTATTTTAGGACAAATTACTAAATCATTTGTGAAAAAATGAGAATGTTGTAAAAACAAAAAGGATTTTTAGCTATTTTGTGCGGCATACGCTTATTATAATAACTAGGTAGATACTTACCTATAATATATAATGTACTTTGTGGTAGATACTTACCTACAAATCGCAATTTCTATTTATCTATAGGTACTATTATGTATTCTGTGGTATTGTTTTGTGGGTAATCAGGATTGTGATGGGTAGAGCAAGAACTAGATTTTTATATTTTCGAGTCCTACAATAAAATTAGTTTATCTATGACTTTAATAACAGTGCGAGTTTTCACGCCCGCAAGTCCCAATCTCGTGGGAATATAAAAAATAGCCCATATGTCATTCATAGTCTCCAGCTATCTACACACCTATAGTTTCATAGCAACCAGTTCAGCCTTTATTGCGTGGATGAGCAACAAACATGCACATAAACTTTCAGCTTTAAGTATAATTTTAGGATTGAAAGTATCTCGACTGTAAGTTCACTTGGTATCGTGTCCGGCCGCCCTCGGCCAGTCCGTAATAGCGGTAAATAAATGGAGGCACCATTGCGATACAGCATACGTACGTTAGTCCGATTAACCCGACCTCCTTGTGGTTGTATACCAATCGTATACGAAGATGGGTATGGACTAGTTTGGTTTGCTTTAGGATTTACTTAGGTATCTAAATATGGACTGTATAATATTATGGTCTATCATATGGGGGGAAAATAACAAACTGATGACGACAATAGTGAAATCATTTATTGTCAAATTACAAATATAAATAAAAGTTACAATTAAAAGTTTAACCAAAACTAAAAGAAATTAAATAAAATAACATATGAACATATAAATAAAATATGACGACAATTGGGTTGAGAAAATACTGACTGCAGTGCAGAAGGATGCTGGTCTGATTGCCGCTGGCAACACCTAAAAATAATTTTGTTTCTAAACTGGGTGCCGCAGAAAATGTAAATACCCACATAACTATTATAATATCTAATATATTATTATCTTATGTAGGTATTTACATTTTAAATATAAGTAGATACCACGGGGCTAGAAGGCACTATAAGTGCTTTTCACAGAATTTATTTATTTTACTAGCTGTGCCCGTGACTTCGTCAGCGTTTTTCGGACTACCTACCCATCGCTGTGCTTAAACGGACGACCAGGGAAGTATGTTGCTGAGCAGAAGATAATCATGGCAGAATTTAGCACAGCGCAGTGGTGGGTAACGTGTTGCGTGCTTATAAGAAGTAGCCTTTATCGAAAAACATAAAAAAAATCGAAACCCGACTTCGAACTAAAGGACAAAACAAATAATATTGAGCTCTCCTAAATACAGTGCAACCGACTTATCTGTTATGTAAGCTGAAGTCGGGCAGCTTAACTTTGGGCTCCCTACCATAGGCTTATAATGTAAACCCCCATGGTGTCCCTCGCTCCACAAGTGTCAAAGCCAGTGGAAATTCCTCATGGACTACATCCCGACAACGACGGCCATTCCAAGCCTCATCTCTGCATCTGCCCGATAGACAACCCCTCTCCGTCTCCCCTCCCTCGGCACGGTCACGCCACCGTCTCGAGGTCCCCAAAGCCGGTGATAACCTCCCCCCCCCCCAATTCACCACCAGAGGCTGAGGTGATTTTTATAGTGGTTGTCTACCACGCGGGCCTTTTCTTGCGGAAAGGACCCCCGAGCCCGCTGACGCGAGATTACGGGTTAGAAGCCAGGCAAGCCCGGTTTCCCACCTCGTGCGCTCTTAGCTTTCAGCTACTGAGTCCCCTCACAACGGCAAGGTGGACGACCATCTGGAGGGTAAAACGTAACGTCGTGTCCGGGACTCGTGACTCGAACGCGCAGCCGTCGAATCGGAAGCCATCACTCGGCTCGGTAGGCCACCGTTCCTTAAAAAGGGAATGCATCGGTCTGTGATTCGAACGCGGAACCCTCGACTCGGAATCCATAGCTGCCATTGTGCCACATAAACTACATGTAATCTGCATCTACCCAGTAAAACTGCCCGATTACAGATATATTTTTTTAATCCATTTTATTGCATTTTCAAGATTGTAACCGTAACTTTAATCACTGAGGAATTTTTGAGAAGGTGGTTTCAGGTGGTTCATCAATTTGTACCTAGTTCTTTATAAGCCGATTCTATTGATGGAAGTCCAAAAATTAGTAATTAACATCATTGTGAGATGCTATTCTGCTCATCATTCCGAAGGTTCTCATCAGATCTTCACCAACAATTTATGGGACCAACTCGGGACTCTCACTTTCCAAATTAAAAAAGAATGATCGAAATCGGACTTTATATGCCGGAGTACGGCGTGAACATATTCACATACAAATAATATGCGGGTAGAATTGAGCAGCTCCTCTTGTTTTTAAAGTCGGTTTAAAACAGCCATTATAAAGAATTTCCGTATGTCCAAATAATAATAATAATAATAATAATAAGCCCGCAGGGCACCTTGAGGCGAGGTGTCGGGGAGTAGCGACCCCGCGGCTACCCGAGTGCTCCAGGGGGAAACCACCGTTCCTCACCTCCGACTTGCCTTAGTTGGCTGGTCGGAGTGAACACTGACGAGGAAGCGGTCCCCCGCCTCTGGCTTGCCTTCACCGGCCGGTCGGAGTGGAGTCGCGAGAGCAGAAATGCTCGGAGGATGGACACCTCACGTCAGTGATGAGTTGGCCCGCTCCACAGGATTACCTAGGATGGTTTAAAATCCGGTGAGGTTGCTCCATCCTTCAGCCACTCACGCCCCTGTTGCCCCCTGGCTGTAATTTGCTCGGCTTAATTAGGGTGGCCCAGTTTGTGAGTTGGCGAGTCTCCGCCTGCCATTTTTACATGTTTATTGAACATTGTTACGGCAGGCGCCATAGTCCCCATAGTTCCCCCCAGTATCCAATCCACTACCAACCCATTTCCATAGCCCAAGTAGTTTTTCACCCGTAGTTTACACAATAGTTCTATCCAAACCGGGGGTTGTCCTTGGTTGCATTTTATAGTGTAGACAGGGATAACCGCCGGTTTGGTGTCCATCACAAAATTTAAATTAAAATGTTACTAAAACAGGCCTCTACGTGTTGGCTTCGGCCCCACGCACGCCTTCCAAAGGTCCGGGTGCTCCATAGCCCCGAGTATCCGTAATGGTAACAACAAATAATAATAATAATAATAATCATTTATTTCGACCAACATTAGGATCAATAATTAGTATGTTAGTATAGCTTAACCTAATGTTAGTTACAAAATTTAAAATCAAAAAATAAAAAACAAAGTCAGACAATCGGATCGAATATAAAATAAAAATACTTAATGTCACTCAAATCAGATGTCAAATAAATTCAAATAGGTATCACTTATAAAATTAATTAAAAAACGATTTGGTTACATGTCCGCATTTTTAGTCGCATGCACCATACAGCAACGATTAAGGTAGTGACAGTCGAACCTTAACGCAAATACGGTCAGGACACTATTGGAGCTGGCCCGTATCCTGCGCACCAGGGATGCACACCGCTTCCGCATCGTAGTGTAAAAACAGTCTACTCGCATCTCGGAAAACATCCCCGATGCACTACAGAAACGTGGCAGGCCCATCAGCATCCTAAACGCATTATTGTACTGGACCCTAAGTGCATTGAGGGCTCGTCTCGTGTGATACGCCCACAGACTGCTCGTGTAGAAAGATGTACAATAAGCCCTGAAAAGCGTAATTTTTACTTCAGCTGAACAACGAGCAAATCTGCGGGCAATCATGTTAGCACGAACAGACAACGCCCTCCGCTCTCTCTCTAGGTCCGCATCGTCCTTCAAGTCAGAGTTTACTATATGTCCTAGATACTTAAACTGATCAACAGTACGTAAAGCTACTCCACAAAGTTTTATAGGAGGTATAGCTGCCTGACTTTTTCCTCTAGCTTGAAACACCATGCACTCGCTCTTACGGACATTATAAGTAAGGCCATGACGTCCAACATACCTCTCGCAGATCCCCAACAATGTTGATAGACCACAAGGTGAGGCACTCAGCAGCACCATGTCGTCCGCGTAGTTAATATTATTTAAACAAATTCCGTCAATGTGGCATCCAACACGTGTACCACTGAGCTCCTCAAGCAGTGCGTTAATATATAAATTGAAAAGCTTAGGTGACGTAAGTCCACCCTGTCTGACTCCACACTCTAGCTTGTACGGTTCCGAAAAAGAACTACCCCATCGCACAACATTTACCTGATTTAAATACCAATATTTAAGATTTTTAAGAGATTAAGATTTGTATTAACTCAAATGGCATTCCCGTGTCCCTCATTTTTTGCCAGAGTATATCATAATGTACTAGGTCGAAAGCTTTAGACAGGTCAAGAAAGCAAGCAAAGATGGGAGTTCCACGATCCGTGTAATACCTGACAGTCTGCTTAAGACAGAAAATGGCCGATTCCGTAGAGAGTCCCGGCCTGAAACCAAACTGGTTATCATGAATGTTCAGGAAACGGTCTATCCGTGAATCAAGCAGACTATCAAGCACCTTAGCCACAATGGTAGCCAAGGAAATCGGTCTGTAGTTGGATCTGTCAGTCACGTCACCAGTCCTATCCTTCACAATTGGCACCACCACTGTCCTCATCATAGCTGCCGGTAAGTATGAATGGTTAATGCACAACGAGTATAACATGGCAAGGACCCTAGGTAAGTGAGGCCCTGCGTACTTTAGGTGTTCAATACTAAGGCCATCGTGGCCAGGTGATTTCCCTCTTGACATGGACTGAATAGCTTTTTTAACATCTTTAGCTAAAATTGGGGAAATAACCTGACCACGATGACTCTCAGCATCCGTAGACTGTGGTAGCCCCAAAGGCGATCTCACAGTGAAGTGGTTTCTAAACACATTAGCTATGCCACTTGACCTTGAGATACCATCGACACTCACAGGGAGTCCTGGTCTACCCTTAGTGTTATTTGTTGACTTCCAGAATTTTTTAAAGTCATGAGATGATTGTAAATACGCTAACCTGTCCATTTTTAATTGTTCATTATGCTTTTTACAATACTTTAGACGCGATTTAAAAATTTTACGAGTCTCGCGCATCTCCTCCCACAGATGACCGGATTCCGGTTTTCCATTTGACACCCAAATTCGAAATTTAGCCCTAGCCTCCCCATGAGCATCCCTGACATGTTGACTCCATCCAACCACAGTTTTCCGACCACGAGATCGCCTTACAGTAGACGTTTCAGAGGCCGCCAGACCAAGTGCCTCAATCACACTGTCATACAAACAATCAATTATTTTACAATGATCCTTATTTTCACACATATGGTCACCACAACCAATCAAACCACTCGGAAAATCAATTTCTCTTAGTTTTTTATGACACAATTCCGTATATAGATTACACTGATCATAGTTGCGTTCTTTCCATAAAATATTGTTAGTAAACAAAGGATCCGGATATATGGACAGACATAGATATACGGTATTTGAGGAATTTCCTGAAAAAAAACCGGATATACGGTTTTTTATTTTCGACCGGATATCCGGTTAATCATGTGTTGATTCCACTCAACATATTTCTTCGATACAACATTCAAACTAATTAAGTAATAGCAAAAAAAAACACTTTATCCGGATAACCGGACTAAATATTCGGATAAAAAATAGCCTATATGTCAATCGGGGTCTAAAGCTATCTGCATTCCAAATTTGGTCAAAATCGGTTAAGCCGTTTCTGAGATTAGCGGGCACAAAGGCACAGACAAACATACAAACGGACAAACAGACAAACAGACAACCAGAAAAACAGAGAAATGGCTTCTACTGCGTTAGTAGGTACCCCTCCAATTTATATATTTTTTATATCTTTCAAAAACAGACACCGCTGAGTTACGATTTTATTATATCGACGAAGGAAAACTATAACGTAGTAACCGACACCCTTGGCTAAAATGCTTTTTTAACGTCATTAAAATCAGCGATTTTTTGTGCGTCGAATGGTGTAGCCATAGCTCTACGATGAATATTAACGATTTTAAGATTTTCACAAGTAACGTAGAGTGTCATTTTTTAGGGTTCCGTAGCCAAATGGCAAAAAACGGAACCCTTATAGATTCGTCATGTCTGTCTGTCTGTCTGTCCGTCCGTCCGTATGTCACAGCCACTTTTTTCCGAAACTATAAGAGCTATAGTGTTAAAACTTGGTAAGTAGATGTATTCAGTGAACCGCATTTAGATTTTTACACAAAAATAGAAAAAAGTACCAAATTTTTGGGGTTCCCCATACATAGAACTAAAACTCAAAAAAAATATTTTCATCAAACCTATTCATGTGGGGTATCAATAGATAGGTCTTCAAAAATGATATTAAGGTTTTTAAAATCATTTTTTTCTAAACTAAATAGTTTGCGCGAGAGACGCTCCCAAAGTGGTAAAATGTGTGTCCCCCCCCCTGTAACTTCTAAAATAATGGAATGATAAAAGTAAAAATTATATATGATGTACATTACTATGCAAACTTCCAACGAAAATTGGTTTGAACGAGATCTATTAAGTAGTTTTTTTTTAAAACGTCATAAATCGTAAACCACAATTTACCTTTCAAAACAAAATCTGTTGTATTGATAATGGTACGGAACCCTTTGTGCGCGAGTCCGACTCGCACTTGGCCGGTTTTATGACTACAAAAAGCTGTAACTAACAAAAAAATCGGTGATTTTTTGTTGTTTTTAAATAAGTCAAATGTGTTCTAGTAAAAATCATTACATGTGGGGTTACGTCGCTTATGTATTATAAAATGTTGCGGGTTACGACGTTCTTACTGCCCGTGATTTTGTCAGCAGACTGTTTTTTGTCTGTTATTATTTATTGCCTGACAATTGCATCGCAATCGATGTATAGGGATAAACAAATCAATTACAACTGTATTAATGATGGTAAAGTAGTCTTAAACTTGTTAATAGCATTTACACTGGTGTAGGAAGAAGTGAAATCAGTTACATCATTTTTACATTCTTGATCAATGGTAGTCATACATTTTGGACTGTAGTTACAACATTTCTTCTGCTTGTAAAAAATATATCAAATGCTGTAACTGACAAAAAGTACATTTTAAAATAAAAATTTTAAATAAAATTGATGCACAGTAATAGATTCTTCTATTTAATCTGGAGGTACTGTCCCAATATGATTATTCTAGGATCTACAAATACCGAAATATGATTTATTTTTCAAAATCCGAAAAGTGTTTTGGCTCTGGTGAACAATTACATTATTGTCGGTTACTACGTTTTCGTTTTCTTGCGTCGATATGTATAGATTATTAAGTCTATTGATTACTTTCAATACCTACAAGGCCTATATCAATCAAACAAGCTTAAGGCATGCAGACATTGTTAAGTACAATTTAAAGGAAAGAAATAGGATACAAAAAGCTCAGAAATAGAACGCTTCACAACTGGGCGACCTTATCGCTATTTCTTTCAGATAAAAGCTGAACAGAAGTACCTACTTAGTTTTCGAAATCTTTAAGTTTAATAATTAATTCGTAAAATCACAAGAGAAAGTCTGAATGACACCAGCTTGGTTGAAAATTTCACGCCTCTGTATTACAAGACTGGAATTTAATTGGACCAAGAATGCTGAGTGATAAATGTTCACCAGAAAACCAAAATCAATTCCGTGCAGAAATAAGAAGAAACGCTTAAATCACATAAAGCCACAATTGTTTATTTAGAGCGCCGTTTTCAAGGCGTAGCTACAGGCTACAGTAAAGTGGGCTGGCACACCAATAGTAGGTCTGCAGATTTATCTATAGATAAGATTCGAGTAAATTCCTTACTTTGCACCCGAAAGTGCTAAGTCTCGTGGCTGAGGCGGTTGGGTTCCGAGACTTCAATAAAGCGGCTAGCCGACTGGTTTTTTAGTCGAGACTTTTCTGTGTCCTGCTACTGGCCAAAGAGTCTTCAAACTAATTATTTTTAATTAGATAATCAACAATCGCGTCCTAGTTTGTTAAATTAGCTAGGATCTATGACGCTTTTTCCAAACTTAATATGGCATACAACACGACATTGCACACAGCCCAATCTAGAGCCAAACTTAGCACTAGGCTGTACTATGGGTACTAGACAACGGATGTACCTACTACGTAATATTATAGTTTTTTTGTAAATACATAGCATATAAAACACCCAGACCAGAAAAATATATTTATTTTTGAGATTAAATACTTGCGCCCGGCGGGAATCGAACCCGCAACCTTGTGCGCTATAGAAGCCTTCAGAACCCACATCTCTCAATTTTCACCGACCCGAGTTGAAAAAAATTAAGTCGCTCGATCGCGAAAATCGAAAGTTGCAATTTCAAGACCTTATCTTGCGTTACCTGGTCCTGGTGTTCTGTTTTTATAGACGTTATTTTGTTAAAAATATTTCTAAATATAAATAATTTAATTTACGTATGGAATGTTTTGTTAGAATAATACACCAATGCAATGCAATAAGATCTCCCTTCAACACCAGCTATCGAGCTGTCCGAGCTAAGACAAGCTATTTCCTTCCTGCAGCTGGCCACACCAGCTCCTCTGGGAAATCAGGGTAGCCATCTTTGAAGCCATATAGCTACCTCTCCACTACGAAGGCCGTAGGTAGGTAGGTACTAGGTACATATACCTACTGTCTACTAGTAACTTACTATTTAGGCTGCGCCTTCAATAGGGTTCAATAGGCCTGTTGAAGCTTCATTTGCATTTAAAGCCCAAAAAAGGTGTATTCGAATTTTAGGTAAGGCAAAATTTAGAGAAACATGTAAGCCTTTGTTTCTAAAATTAAAAATTCTCCCTCTACCAAGTTTATATATTGAAGAACTATGTATTTTTGTAATAAAGAATCCCAAGTTGTTTAAGACTAATTTAGAAATGGGACAACCCAGTAGGAGATATGGTCACAACTTATATTTACCACAAGCTAATTTAGAAGTTTTTAGAAAAAATATGTATTTTATGAGTATAAAGATTTATAACGCCCTTCCTGACAGATTCAAAAATTTACCATTTAACGTGTTTAAAAGAGAACTCCACGAATATCTCTTACTTCATTCCTTCTACTCGGTGGAAGAATTTTTATTATTTCATAAGGTATATTTCTAATTCTCACTAAGTTAATATTATAAAGGAACCTAATGTTAAATTGTTGATTTTATATAAATTTTATTCATACGTAGACTATGCTTAGATTTACTCTAAATTAAAATATTTGGACGCCTGTAGGCAAAATTTCTGTAACTTTTTATGATAATATTCTAACACCTTTGTCTACGAAATTCTTGACCAAATAAATTATCTTTATCTTTATCTTTAGGGCAACCAATTGCCACAAACGCAACACTGACTCTAGTGAATCTAAGAGCGCCGAGGCGCACCAACTGTTAGGTAAACTGTGGTATAAATCGGTCATGCGGTAAACGAGGACCGACCTACTTTACATTCGAAATTTAATTATCCTTAGCGAAAAGAAACGTGGATTTTTTTGTACCAATTAAAAGTGGGGTAGTATGAAATTCGGCAGAGCAGGTAAATTCGTGTGAAGGTACGTGGAGGTACCTCTGTAATTCGTTTGGTTCGTTAGCGGACCATGATTGCGGTGCGCCGCGTAATGGAATTAATATTTTTTTATGTTTGTTTTAGGGATGTACCTACCTAGGTAAATATTAATTATCGTAGTTTTACAGACAGACATGACTCGCATTTTACTTGTTTCGCTTGAATAATTGGGTTGTTTATAAAGGTAGGTAATATAGGTAGGCTACCTATCCATAGAATTCTTGGTCGATGGATAGGTAGAGTAAACGGTAGAGTGCTTAAGTTACCTATTACTTAGGATATCTTTTTTTAACGGGGGAAATCGTCTTATGACCATCAGGCCGCACCCGGGGGAGAGCGTCTGGCGGGGTGTCTCCTCTGGCCTAGTATGGTGGGCGGCCAAAGTTATTGGTAGGTTCCCACTAAATTCCTAAGGGCCTATCTCGTCGCAATTGCAGGAGCTCACCGGGACCATCGTGAACATCAGTAGTATATACATCCGTGATCTTCACCGGATAATTTGTAGAATACGGGGCCTCGCTTGCCTCAAAACATACTTGCAGTGACATCTAGTTTGAAACCTTAGTAGTAAGGCAGAGCTTAGCAAAAACAAAACGCAAAAGTTTAATACTCTGTGGAAACAGCTGATTTGACGTTGACAGCTGTCATTTTGTTCACTGTCACGGTGACGTTTCCAGTATTTCAAAATCAATGTTTGTAAAACAACACGCAACGCAGATCTTGTGAAAGAAAAATATCGTAAAATTATTGTAAATAATGGCCTCGAGTTATTTTACTGAGAGCGAAGCCCCGAGAGACTTCCGTGTGTCATCGACAGATAGCGATGGACATTATACAAAGTGCCTTTTGTGTTACACAGTCAAGAGAAATTTCTATTGTACAGAATGCATTAGGACGGGGAACTTTATTCATTCCTCGATGCCCTACTCCGACAGGTGAGCAGAAATCGTCACTACGCACATCTTCGCACACCTACTCAAATAATTACTGTTACATTATTGATGATTCATAGCCCTGATAGAGTGATCATTATATAAATAGTTGATAGATTATTATTGTACCTATTATCTACCTTTTATTACTTTCCCATTAATGTCTCCATCCATTTATGTCATAAATGTAGTGTTATGAATAACAGGACACTTCTAAAAACAATGAAAACCTTAATATTATTGTGAAAAGTTCTGTTTGTACTGAGCTTTATGTAATGTTTGCGAAAGATTACAACATATGCTATGCAGAATCCATAATCAAGGTGTTATGTAGGTGAAAGCAAACATAATACAACAGAAAAACAAAGATTGACATGACATAAGTATTGATGAATGATTACAAAACCTTGCCTACATAATTGGATTTATAAGTAAGTCCCGATCCCACGGGAATATTGGGATCTAACTCTATTTCAAAATTCATCAAAACCGATTCAGCAGTTTAGGTGTAAAAAGGTAACAGACAGACTGACAGAGTTACTTTTGCATTTATTAAATTAGTACAGATTATTCAGAGTTAGTGTTTTAACTCTTGTACGTCCATCTTAACAGCAGGTGACAGACCGAGCTGTCCTCTCCAGAAATTAATAACAAATCAGGACAAATTAATATTTGACTCTCCTGTCCTATCTCTACTAGTTTGTGTGTAAGAATGTAAAATATGTTCGTTATTCCTTCTCACAATAACCAATGAACTGATTGTGATGAAACTTGGTATGCAGATAGGGATTGGGACTAATGCGGGTAAAACCGTGGGGCACAGGTAGTAGATCTATAATCTGTAAATCTGAATTGAGATCAATTAATGATTATAATAATTGCTAAAGCAAACATCTATATCACACGAATGTTCTAATTGACTGCTACAGGCTTTAAAGTTAAAGTCATCTAGATCAGATGCAAAATTATACCTAATTTAGATATTAGGTACCTACTTTGATTGTTTAGTCTCACATTATTACACAAGTCAACGGACTATGGACCAAGAATGTTGCATCAAGTCATTACAGTAAACACTTTTATGTATATTTTATCTGCTTAACTAGGTCATCAAATCGTAAACATTATCACACTAGTGCAAAATATTGCTGGCTAAAGCAGGACAAAATATTATTGCTGTCCACTGGGGTAACTTTAGCCCAGTTATACTATTTGTAAAGAGAAAGAAACTAACTAAATGGTATGATTGAATGAATATTCAGTTGTGAGACATTTTAAAAATATGATTGCAGTCAAGTGGAGTAACTTTGGCCCAGTCTATGCTTATTCTATGTGTATGTAAAAAAACAAAATTTTATGATTAGAACATATTATTGTACTTTCACAGATATTCAGAAAAACAGGCCAAACTCCTTCGTCTCAAGGCCAATCGAAAGTACATTCTAGATCGGTGCGAGAAACTTCTTTTGCCGAAACTCAAGAAAGACACTTTACTGACAGAAACTAAACAGTCACGAGACAGACTTGACTTGCTTCGATTGGCTATAGAACAGCGGAGGAGTAACATAGAAGAGAAGAAGAAAGAATTAAATGAATTAAAGAATTATAATAATGAATTAAGACTGAAATTACCGAGGTAAATAGGTACAGTTTGAAGTAAAACAGCTAATTTTAAATATTTTTCCTGCAGGTATATCAGTTCAGTGAGTTCTGTCATTATTAGTTTAGTTGGAGAATTATTTAAACTAATTCTTGTATGTTAATTACTTTTACACATCAACATTATCAAAATTCATATAATTGTATATTTACAACAAATACTCAGTTATTCATCTCGACTTTTATTCTTTAGCCAATCATTAAAATACTTAGCTGTTATGTTGATAAAACATACATCCAAATAATGTCTTAAGTTTTTTTGCAACGGCCGACTTTTCGAACTTTTACAGTACCTCTTGATCACCGGTAGAAACCCAGTCAAATCAAAAATCATCATTAGAACCAGTCTATGTCTCGTGATCAGGAAGTATTGTAAAGTTCTCGAAACATCGGGCACTGAATAATTAGTATAATTTCAAATTTCTATATTTGTATGTTTTCAACAAAAAAACATGCCTGCTTGTTACAAAGAAACCTATTTGTAATTGTAGATATCAAAAGCGGGTATCGACTTTAGGGAAACACTCTCAACATCAAAGCATGGAGTTGCAAAACAAAGCGAGTTGCTACGGAGATAAGGCGGAGGCCCTCGCTGCCATGAGGAGGTCGCGGATACGACAGCTCACCAAATATATATTCCCTATTTATATGACCTACGACACCAGGTAAATAACATAATGTGACCTACGAGAGCTATAAGAGCTGATTTATATACCTACCTTAGTTTTGTGACAAAAGATACCATAGAATTTGGACCAAGTTTTAGAAATCTTTTCTCAATTTTCCATTGCGAACAGAAACTTAATTTACCGGGTTGACTTTAAGAATTTCTCTTATTTTTTTTGTATTAAGCAGCTTTTTATGTATTTCAGTGATAGTATAGAAGACATGGAGTTCATAGGGTCGGACACAGAAGAAGAATTACCCAAAAGGCCGCGGCTACATATCGTGGCGCCATGGATACACACTGACGGAGATTTGACTCATGTGCAGGCTTGGAGTAAGTACCCTACTATTTATTGATGAAACAGTGTAAAATGTCATACAAAGTGAATCAACTAGGGGTAACTTTGGCCCGGTCTACGTTATATTGAATTTTGTGCTATCCTTTTTATTAAATTAGTGTCAGGTATTAGAATTAAAATTTTAGAACAAACTATTTAGTTTTGTGATATTTCATTAATGTAACTTAGTATTCATTTGCATACAAATTTAAGATCATTTTTAAACATACTAGAAACTGGTTATGATTTGTGGGTTTGGAAAGCACCCTCCGATGAGAACAAACCACTATTGACATGACCAGTACACCAGATTACAAACAAGTACACCAGATTTTCTATTATTTATTTGGTATAATAAAGCGTCAGACATGTGGGCCAAGTTACCCGTAATTTGACATAGCTTTGAATCACGAATTATGAGTAACTTTACCCTACCTAAATCAGGCTTCGAATTTTAGTGAGTACTTTATTTATTAGTGTCTCATTACCACTGTACTACTTTTTGATGTTTCCGTACCTCTAAGACAAAAAAGAAACCGTTATAAGATCACTGTCTTGTCCGTCTGTTTTAATCACAGTGACGTTGTCATATCAAAAACTGTTATTGTAATAAATACTCTGTTAATTCATGTCTAAGTAAATGATAATCACTTTGTGTCAATTATCAAAATTTCTACCAATTTTCCAATCGGCAACTTGAAAGTTTTTTTTTTT
>OY292397.1:31540587-31685145 GCA_958496205.1 Idaea biselata | reverse complement strand
CGTAATAGTGATACTGCCATTCATTCATTAAGTACCACTTTAGTTACCACCGATAATTTTGCGTAGGGTCAGTTTCCTACCGTATTCCACCTACGTGAATAAATTGAACATATATTTAGAATCTCGTAGGGTTTATTTTATATCTATTATAATCTAGGTACCTGTTGCACAGAAAGGTTTACGCAACGACACAACAATCGAAACCATTTCAACACAAAAGACATACCAGAAAGGCCATGATATTTACCTCAAGTCAATCCGTCGCGACGATGTGACAGGGGAGCAGCACTTTGTGTTAGGTTCAGGCGAGGCGCAGGGGGGCTGGCGGGGGCAGGGCGCGGGGAGCGGGGTGCGCGGCGCGGGCCGCGGGGGGCAGCGCTTTAGCTCCTCGAGCTGTTTGCGGAGGGCACGGAGTTGAGCGTCTTTTGTTTCTATCGTCACTTCTTGTTCACTAAAACAACAAACAATCCTGACTGACTGACGGATCAACGGAGAGCCTAAACCGCAGATAGTAAAAAGATCAGCAATTCAGATCAGATCAGATCGCAGATCTGCAATTTGGAGAGTGTGTTTTAAAAATGATGTAGGCATCGATAAAAAAAGATTTGACGAAATTCCCACGCGAAAATTAGATTAGGTGTATTAGATTCATTTTCTTTCGTTCGTTTGCCTTTGGGCTGCAGCCTCTGTAGCCAACTAGAAGTTGTGCTCGCTGGTGCCTATCACTTCGTATGTCGTACCTGTGTGCGTCCCGGAGGCGCGCGGCCCACCCCCGCACGGTGTGCACGGCGCGCCGCGCGGCGGTGCAGAGCGCGGCGCCGCGCTGAGCCGCCGTCGTCAGCTCACTCTCCAGCCGGTCTACGTCGCGGGACTCCTTTCTGCAACGCACGTTACGTAACATACTTATACTTTTCCTTATACTTGTGCCTATACTATTGGATGAGAACTAAGAATTAATATAATATCTAATAGGATTTTAATTATTGAAATATTGCCACTTCAGACATCAACACCACTACGCCTGGACGTGCGCAGGATTGATTCAACCCCACGGCATCGACTGTCACTTGTAATACGTCTCTCTCTAACTATATAGCGGCAGTGACTACCACGTATAAAAGGTTGTATTTGGGTGAAGAGTGTTGCAGAAGTAAGAATAGTCCTCAAGTAGGCAGTTAGTGTACCTACCTATTCGAAATATACTCAACTTTTTTATGTACATTCTGGTTTGTTAAATTATTTTTTATTTGGCTAGGGCCCAGTGCGTTGCCACACTCCGCCCAACCTTGCGTACGCCCCAGACCACTACGCATTTCTTTCTATTTTCAAAGAGAATGTATCTCCTGTAGTAAATCGAATTCAATTCACAATCGTCTTAAGCGACGAGATCAAATTTTTAAGTTTGTGGGGGCGGGAGCGGTCATAAGTAGTCATTGTATAGTCACATAATTTTAAGAAATTAAACTCTGTTTTGTTGACTGTACCCTGTAGAACTCTTGGCGGTCGTGAGAATTAAATGGTATACCTAATTAAAAGCCTTGGGGGTATTGGTAATAAAATTATGGGGGTCGGGGAAGGAGCCAGATTTAACTTAGTTAAGTATATCTAATTTTGTAGGTACCTGCAACACTCCTGCAGAGCAGTGGACTGTCGCCGCAGTGCGCGCACTTCGCGACGCAGCTGCTTCGCTTCTTCACGAAGTTTACACTTCTGTAACAAAAAAATATATTGAATAAAAATAAAAAAATATTACTGCCTACTTTCTTGTAGTTATAATACAGGCGAAGCTGTATGGTTTAAAATAAATTTGCTAAATCTATCGAGCAGAAAGCGATACAAAGGCTCCATTTGCGACAACTATATAAGTTCCTTTGGGCATATTTGCGTTAAAACCTAGTTTACCCACCAGCGCATAGCTTAAAGTCGAGCTACAAGTTAGTTGTGTATGTTTGCTTTGTGATGTAATTTATTCATTCATTCATTCATTCAAGCGCGATGTCGAGCTTTCAGCGCCAGCTATCCAAATAAAAATGGCCTTACCTCCTTATCACATTCCTGATATTTCTCGACCTCTTTCTTGACCACCTTAAGCGCGTCCTCGTATTGCCTGCACTTGCTCTGTACGACCACCAGCTCTGCACTTTTGTCCTTTAGTAACACTAGAATTAAATATACATTAGTATTACAAATACCTACACAAACTCCTTAACATACATAATACTAGAAAGAACAGTGGACCCACTATTGAACCCTGAGGAACGCTATCGTACAATCTACGAGTGGCTTTATTTGATTTTTTTTATTTTCATTACGTACGGGTTACATTTTGTCTTGAAGGTTAAATTTCAGCATGTACATCTCTTCACCCTCAAGGTCTTATACTTTAACTTATTTTATATGAATTTCATGTCGTGAACAGTCAAAAGCTTTGGACAGTGAAAAATGGAAGCTGTAACTCTAAGAAATAGGTTTTTAGAAAATTTATTTACAAGGAAAAATAGCATTCAAAAATTTTCACTTGCGGCGAGGCTTGAACTCGCGCCTTTGGGTCGGTACCCCAACGTCCTTACCAACTAGACTACGCAAGCTCATGTCCCGTGCCGCGAAAACTTCCAATGCTATATTCTCCTTTGATTGTTTTTACGATTAAGGCTCGTTAAAGCGCCATCTATCTAACGCTACAGGAACAACTTTCCAGTTGTTTACACCTGCGTCGTAATGGTTAACTTTACAGTTAACTCATTAAACGTAAGATGTCGCTTTTTCCATTACTATAAATTTCTATTAATTTTTGTATGTAGCTCAAGGCTATTTTGTTTAGAAAATTTATTTACAAGGAAAAATAGCATTCAAAAATTTTCACTTGCGGCGAGGCTTGAACTCGCGCCTTTGGGTCGGTACCCCAACGTCCTTACCAACTAGACTACGCAAGCTCATGTCCCGTGCCGCGAAAACTTCCAATGCTATATTCTCCTTTGATTGTTTTTACGATTAAGGCTCGTTAAAGCGCCATCTATCTAACGCTACAGGAACAACTTTCCAGTTGTTTACACCTGCGTCGTAATGGTTAACTTTACAGTTAACTCATTAAACGTAAGATGTCGCATTTTCCATTACTATAAATTTCTATTAATTTTTGTATGTAGCTCAAGGCTATTTTGTTTAGAAAATTTATTTACAAGGAAAAATAGCATTCAAAAATTAATAGAAATTTATAGTAATGGAAAAAGCGACATCTTACGTTTAATGAGTTAACTGTAAAGTTAACCATTACGACGCAGGTGTAAACAACTGGAAAGTTGTTCCTGTAGCGTTAGATAGATGGCGCTTTAACGAGCCTTAATCGTAAAAACAATCAAAGGAGAATATAGCATTGGAAGTTTTCGCGGCACGGGACATGAGCTTGCGTAGTCTAGTTGGTAAGGACGTTGGGGTACCGACCCAAAGGCGCAAGTTCAAGCCTCGCCGCAAGTGAAAATTTTTGAATGCTATTTTTCCTTGTAAATAAATTTTCTAAACAAAATAGCCTTGAGCTACATACAAAAATTAATAGAAATAGGTTTTTGTTTCCTTAAGTTGAGCCCCAAGTCCTATGGGCTTGTAATAGGACAATAGATAGCATAAGTAAGTACCTAGTAGTACCCATAATAAGAGGTTCAGTAAACATTTACCGCCAATCGCCATAAGACTCTAGTTCATAATCAAAATAGCCACTTTCGACCCCTATTTTTAAGCTAAAGTCTACAGCCATGATGTTTCTGACTTATATTGGAATTAGGTACCTTGAGACTGGTGTAATTGATTCGAAGACGTTTCGCAGGTCCGACAGCTGTCTTTATTGTCGTTCTCGAGCGACATTAGTCGATTTCTCAACAATTGAAGCTGAAATTATATATTAACAATAGATCGGTATATTTCGGAATTTGATTGCTTAGTGCTCTAGGCATATCTTCTAGATATATTTTTAAGAAAAAACACATCTTTAAAAATTCACTCGCGGCGAGCTTCGAATTTGCGTCTCTGGGTCGGTGCCCCAGGGTCTTAACAAACAAACTAGACCACGCGAATTCCCTAGCACGAGTAACCTCGCCAAGCGTGAATTTTTGAAATAATATAATTTTCCTTCAAATATTTCTAACAATTGATAATAATTATGTTAACGTATTTCACGTGTGATACGGGAAGCAAGAGCATTGAAAATCCATACAATGAATTATTAGTGGATCAAATCAATCAAATATATTTATTCTTTAAGAACAATGTATAAGTTACGTGAACGTTTAGAAATGTCGTTTTCTGAAACCACAGTAAAATCTCGACATTCGATCTCAATCTCCGATGAGAAGAAACCACAAGAAACTCATGGGGTTTTTTTTTATTCATTGGTGTTACAAAATAACTTTTTTATAAGTATCATCTATGGCAGTCACTAACAATAAAAAGCAGTTGTCGAATCGCAGTCACATGCGTTCTGAGTCACGAATGTTCACTTACTTCTCTTTCTTTATTTTCTACGTGATCTTCTAACGTTCTCTCCGCTGTTTCTTTGTTCTCCAGATTATTCTCCAAATCTAATACTGTTTCACCAAGATCATTAACTTTGTTCTGTAAAATTGTATTTTCAAAATCATAAGGTCATTTTAAAGTTTACTACCCAAGTGAGTTTTATTTAAGTATTATTTACCTCTAACATTTTATTGGTATGTTTCAGTCTTTTATTCTCTTGTTCTAATCCACACGTACAATCGCCCTGAAATTACAAAACCAATGAGATCTCCAACGGTTGCACAAAGAGACGTTCTCAAGTGGAACTTTAGTCAAGCAATGCTTAGTCATTATCCCATATACTATTTTGTCTTATCTTTCTAGCAGCAACTGGCTGTTGGAGTTAGAAATATCATACTAGAAAGATGCTAGAAAGATGTATCTAATTCGGTATCATTAATTCATTCAAACCGAATTAGATAAGACGTATAAGTAAATATAATAAAACTCATAACTAAAAAACCAATATGTGCAACAGGAAAATGTTCATGAGATTTTATCTCTTAACATACTTATTAGTAAACGAAAACGTAAAATCAAACGAGCATAGAATCATTATTATAAATATTGTAAACATCTTGTTTATTTTAATATTGTATTAGTAAATCATAACAAAACTCATGCACACAAACATACAGACGACATACAGTAAGAAGTTCCCGGAGACTTAACAATTGAGCATTTATATCCTGGAGGTCCTCCATCACTCCGTCGGCCGACTCCTCCCATACACCCTGCAATGAAACATAATTTTATTATTATCAGATCTTATAGAACTACGTGAGCACTACTAAAGTCTAAAAAAATCGTTTTTGTTTCAAAAAAAAAAAAACTAGTTGGGATACAGTTGAGTCAAAACTAAATAGGTACTCACAGTAAAACTTACCGAATCATTATTTGAGCTGTTTAAAAAGTTTGTGATCTCTATCTTCAAATCATCGACTTCACTTGCTATGTCCTGTAACAATTTTAAATAATATAATAATCTACTTACTTACCTAGTTACAATTTAACCTAAGTTCAATTTTCAAAGTTATCATTACCTGACATTTATCCAATGACCATTTCTGCGTGTTTATGATACTGTTCAACCTTTTGATCTGATCCGATTTGTCTTTCTCCATTAACCGTACGTCCAAATACGATTTGCGCAGCATCTCTATAATACCTTCTTGTTTTGCTGTCTGTAACATTCACTATACCTTTATACGGCTTATTATTAGTCATATTAGGCTAGCTGTTAATGTCAACTTTTGTTAGATTCTCAAATATTTTATTATATTATGTAATTCAAACCGCAGTATTGCCTACTATATTATGTACCTATTTATCTTTTAAAGTAAGTTAATTTTAATATAAATTTTACTGTTTCATTTTGTTAGAATATCTTTAATAATCAAACTTACCTCATAAAAGCATTCTCTGTATAGATCTTCGATAACTGATAAATTATTTTGAAGTGTTTTCATTATGTTTGCCTGACTGTCCATTCCCTAAAATCCAGTTATTTGTAACACTTCAATACGATCCATAATTTTATTTATCATACAAATATAGCTATGCATACGTAACTTAACGTAGCGCAAGTTCACTTCACTTGCGCAAGTTTACCTACTCAGATATAAGCGAGATTTGATCTTACCTGTGTTTCCACCCAAACAGAAGCCTCACTCTTTTCCACTTCCTTAATAGTTTCCCGAAGTGCTTTTATCTGTAAACAAAAAAAAATAAACACAAAAATAAAGATTGTGTATAACAGAGGTCAAATCACACACCCCTGTGGAACCCCAAATATTAACTACATAGTGTAGGTGCATAGGTACGATTTTGATGTTATTGTTAATTGTAGGTAATTTTTTCTCATTTAATAATAAATTACACATTGGTTAGTAAAAATATAAGTAAAATTTACAGTACCGTCCTTAACGCATAACTTTTTTGTCCTAAACACAAAAGGCCGAAAATATAAGGCATAATTACAAAACGCATAAAATTCATAAGGTATAAACTAAAAAAGCATAAACTCTTTTGGCATAATTTCAATTGGCATAACATACAGAAGGCATAAACAAATAATTCCTTATACTCACAAAGCATAACATACGAAACGCATAACATTAGAACGCATAATATTCTAAAAGCCTAACATCAAATACCATAACCTACAAAACGCATAACATACGAAAAGTAAGTATAACATACTAATATTCAAAACTGATTTAAATGTTCATAAAACCCATAAAGGAAAATCCTTAGCACAACAACTAATACAATTATCAAACTAAAGCTTTGCTTGAATTAAAGACTCAGGCGCATTCAAAAACATTATTTTAAACTAAATGAGGGTAACTTTTTCACAATTCACAAATAATTACAGAAATACCAGTTTTTGCTTTAGATCGATTTATCAAAACATCTAACCTAACCTAAACCTATCCTACTGGGTTAGTTATTATTCAGATAGGTACTCGTACACAATTCCTGGTGGGTCTTCTACTTTTCGATTAAACATTTTTCGCATAATCTTCTTTTGGCATAAAGTTTTAAATATATTATTAAAACATACCTAATTACAATATACTTTTCTGGTATGGAAAATGATGAGACCGAAAGGAAATCGCTCGCTTCGCTCGCGTGTGCTTAATCACAATATCTAACCTAACCTAACCTACACCTATTATTTTCCTCTTAGGTATACCAACGTTTAGGTATAGGTAAGAAAATTGTATCTTGATAAGGCCATGAACTTTAATTAAATGTAGTTTTGCCATTAGCCCATTATGTTAAAAAATATAATGCCATTTTAAATTATGTCAATTGACTATTATGCCTAATGTAATTATGCCAAAAGATCATTATGCTAAACTATATTATGCCATCTTAAATTATGTCAATTGACTATTATGCCTAATGTAATTATGCCAAAAGATCATTATGCTAAACAATATTATGCCATATTGAATTATGCCAATTGACTATTATGCTTAATGTAATTATGCCATATAACCATTATGCTAAAAAATATTATGCCATTTTAAATTATGACAACTGAATATTATGCCTTATGAAATTATGCCAATTGAGTTATGCTTATGAAATTATGACAAAAAAGTTTATGCGAAGTGTGGTGTTCCCTCACAACTAGATTTTCTGACTTGAATACTTTTAGGAACACAGACTGAGGCTGTCTCCATTTGTTCAGCCTCGGTTTGTTTATATTAAAACTAGCTGACCCGTCAAACGATGTTTTGCCTTATAAATTATAGATAGTAGCCGATTCTCAGACCTACTGAATACGCATATAAAATTTGGTAAAAATCGGTAAAGCCGTTTCGGAGGAGTACGGTAACTAACACTGTGACATGGAAATCTTCTACTATATAAAAATAAGTCGGGGTTTCCTTCCTGACGCTATAACTCCAGAACGCACGAACCGATTTCCACGGTTTTGCATTCGTTGGAAAGGTCTCGGGCTCCGTGAGGTTTATAGCAAAGAAAATTCAGGAAAAATTTAAAAAGAAAAGCTGGAAAATCAAAATCAAACTCAGCGATGGGACTTTCGGCGGGAAAGCGGAGACAACATGTCGTGCTCCAATTTTATTTTCGTTATACTATGTTGTAAACTCAGTTAAATTGTGTAATTTTAGTGGAATCTTATTCAATTTAGTTCCGTGAATGTGCACAAGTGTAGTGAAAACAAAATTGAGTGTTAAACATGAACTTTCCGTCGTTCGCGCCGAAGATCCTTGAAGGTTATAGTAAAGTTGCCACCGCTTTACCATAGCCCCTGACTTGAACTATAGGCCCGATCGGGCTAATTTCATGCAAAATACTTGATACTGGCAAGATGTACAAGATGTACAACGCCAAAATTAAATTGAAGAACTCAGCGATGACGTATGACGATGACGTATAACGATGACGTATGACGATGACGTATGACGATGACGTATGACGATGACGTATGACGTATGACTATGACGTATGACGATGACGTATGACGATGACGTATGACGTACGATAATGACGACCTATGTAGCGTGTCCGGAAAAACATATTTCAAAAAAAAAAATTCTTCATCTTTTAATCACCAAACGGAATGTTACATAAAACGAAGCCATCTGGTGGCGAAACGGAGTTCGCGGGGTTTTCTAGTTTTATATATAAGATGTGACAAACCTCTCTGTTCTTTCTATCGACCTCGATCTTGAGTTCTGTGGTCCTCGCTGTGAGCGCCACAATCCTCGCTTCCGCTACCGTCAGACTTTCCGCCTGGACTCTTATTGTCTCATCTTTGTTTTGTAACTGGATAACACCATGATTATTAATCTTAATCAGATCAAGTAACCTTTAATATTAATCGTTCACAGGTAGGTAAATACATCAGAGAAGGCCGGAAGATTTAATGATCCCTTAATATAATGAAGAGCGGCATTTGCCCAGCAATTCTAATAATAAAAGTATGTTCTAAACTTACAAGCAAGACGATTTAAGAAAGAAATATGAAATAATCTTCTATAGGAAAAAGGTTTTGTAAGTGACATTCGACTTAACCTTCGACGTAGGTTTAGGTACATTATTTACATTTGTGTACGAATAGCTGAGAGCTGTTCAACATCAGAAAAGCTGTCACAATATTTTAACAAATCAACTCACAATATGTAGCGTAGCCATCAATTTGTTTTGGTAGTACTGCGCCTGCGCCGAAGCGCACGACCCAGCGCTCGGGCTATCCGCCTCGCTTCGGCCCACGCTCTCCTGGTAAAGTAAACTTTATTACTACATTCATAACATTGCTTTTTAAAGAGAGTAGGAATCATCTGTATTATGTTTCGGTGAGTGATTTGTACGAGTAAATCTATGAAGTAAATAATGAAGCTAATTGCGTTTCCTGAACGTAGGTGTAGTATGTTCAGGAGATTTGTAAAGACAAAATCAAATGAAGTTCTAAGAACAGTTTGACAATTGGGAAAACAAATCAAAGGTCAGAAGAGAAATCAATTAGTTAATTGCACATCGAAAATACAATCCAAAAACGTAGTTTAAGTTGAAGAAAAAGCACTTGGCGGAAAGTGTACCTATCTGTGTAGCTAAATGGAGACAGATAGATTAGGTATTATTATTACAAACAAACAAAAAAATCAAAAGAAACACAGACAAAAAGAGAAAAAAAAAAGTACCTACCTACAGTAGAAACAGAAAATTAAAATCATCCAAGTATTCTCTATTTTTATTTTAAGAAAGTAATAATTAATTCTCGATACGTATAAAATTCATTCCCTCGATACGAATAATAAAAATTAATGTCTGCAGGTGATAAAAGTTTTATGGAGTTGGACAAGTCGATGAAACTACACGTTCTATATCTATCGACACTACAACCCAATAAAAGGTAGAGTTGCCGGGTTTTATGCAACTTTCGTAGATCTATTCCAACTATTTCGGACGTTAATGTGTAGTCATACTAAAATTAGAGATGTTAAAGTTTTGTATGTAAGTTAGTAAACGATTATGTTTGTTACTTCTTCACGCAAAAACTGCTAAACTGATTGCGGTGAAACTTCAAATGTAGATAGTGGGAGATCTGGATAAACAAATAGGCTACTTTTTATCCCGATATTCTCACGGGATCTGGTCTTCATCATCCGAGAGATGTTCCCGGTCACGGGATCTAGTCTTACGCGGATTAAACCACAGGACGCTGCAAATAGGTACATAAGTATTTTGCTCTTCATCCTTTATGCATTAGCATAAAGAAAGAAGAAAGATAAATCGGACGATAAAATATTCAACTTCATTATATTACAAATCGAGGCTTAACAGAAAATGGATTATTGATCGTACATCAATTTTACAAATTTCGTCACAAAGTTAGTTCATATATTTATTTAGAAAACTTAGAAGCTCTAAGTATAGGTAATTGTAGAATAAAATTAAGTGATCTAAGTAAGGGACTCAAAAAACTTAACAAATTTCCAGGGATTTTTTTTAATTTAGTGATGTAAGAAGAATTAAGTGATGTAAGTAAGGGACTCAAAAAATGATTTAAACTTAACACATTTCCAGGGATAAGAATGTCACTGGAAATGAAGGGGTAGGTAAGAAGGAAGCAGAATGTGAGAAGAAATAACAAAACAAACGCAGATAGGTATGTATAGGTACCTATATTATTTACTTGACATTGGCTACATGCATTAGCGAATTTTATCACGGAAAAAGAGCAACATCAAAAACTAAATTAAATAAATAAATAAAATAAATAAATTCTGTGAACAACACACAGCGCCGTCTAGCCCCGTGGTAAGCGACTAAGCTTGTGTTACGGTGACTAGACAACGGATATAATACTTATATTTATTTTTCTTTTGTAAATACATACATATTATACATAGAAGGACACCCAGACCAGACACAAATATTTAAATTAAAATTATTTATTATTATTTATTTATTTATTTATTTATTTTTTTAAATTTTAAATAATATAGGTAAAGCTAGAACATACAGAAAAGTTATCGGTAAGCATCGAACTCACACCCCCACAACTAATTAAAAAGACCAAAAACACAGAAAAATAAATACCAGAAAACTCACTTTTGCGAAGAAATCGCTGTCCGAATCCGTACACATCAACAAACCGTTAAACATCATGTTCTATTTATTTCAAACTAGTAACATTACAAAAATACTAGTAACACTGAAATGATCATAACAATTTCGTATAAAACTAGAGATATTGTAATATCTTGTCTCCTGGAGTAGTGTTTGTATGACGAGGTGTGCACCGAAAGTGGTGCATCGTCTATATTTAGGTAGGTAGGTACCTACACGGCGGAAAACAGCGCCCTACTTCGGTGGCGTTTATTCATGGTGTTCCCTTTTAGAAACTACGATTGAACGATTGTTTGTTTGTTTTCATTTGGAATTAATGGGCACTCATTGTAAATGATTTACCGCGAAGTAATACCTATTGTTGGTGCCCAAAGGCCTAATCTAAAACGCTACTCAAAATTTAAGGACTACCTACTAGAACAGAGCATCTCATCAGTTGACTTCCCATAATGTTGAAAAACAGAACTTAGATGCTTAATTATTTAAGTAGCCCCTAAATTTTTGGTGTCTCAGTTATTTTATAATCTAATTTGTAATCAAATTGTAAGTTTGTAAAGTAGATTATTAATAAAATTATTTTTTGTAAGTAATTAGTTTAGACTAAAGTATGTTTTGATGTAAACTAAAATATCTCCAATGTTTTTCACTGCCTTGTCAATGACTTGAACCAGCTGTTTAACTGGAAATATTGCAGGATTTGGAATGAAGCCAACATTTTAGTGCAATTTGTTATTCAAAGACATTCGTGCATTACTTACTTACTTAATTAGTATCCAGACAGAATTAGCCAAAATGTACCAAATAATATGCAGAATGTTTTAAGCAAAGAAGGTTTAAGGCTTAGAACGCACTGCGATTATTAAACGCTAGCGGTTTACGAATAGCTGAAAACGCAGAACCGCGTATCAACATGCCAAATCAGTCATTAAAAAAAGAAGCGCTAATGCATGGGCTTGTATAGAAAGTTATGTGTTGCGTTTTCTTGCGGTTTCAAATCTACAGGAAAACGCAGGCGTTTAATCGCAGTGCGTTCTAAGCCTAAGACAGTTCGTCTTGACAGATAAATAGGAAAAGTGACCTAGGAAAAGTGTACGGTCAGCCTCAAAAGTCGATAATCAGATTCAGATATTCAAAATCGCTTTACATCATAATTGTGAGGTGTCAGTAACAGTTATTTTCAGAATATCTGTCCTGTTTTGACATCCCACAAATTAGGATATAGGTATAGCAGTAGCAATTGGCTTTTGATGCTGACCGACCATACCACATTATTTTATGTTTTGCCTTTTTCATACTCTTGATGTCCGATATACGTGACTTATTTTATTCATATTTAAATTATCAGTTATCATCTATTATCTATTTATTATTATTATTACTATTATAAAGCGGAAGAGTTTGTTTGTTTTTTTGTTTGTTTGTTTGTTTGTTTGAACGCGCTAATCTCAGGAACCACTGGTCCGATTTGAAAAATTCTTTCGGTGTTGGATAGTCCATTTATTGAGGAAGGCTACTTTTGATCCCTACATTCCCACGGGATCGGGACTTATGCGGGTGAAACCGCGGGGAGCTGCTAGTTACTGTTATAAAGCGGAAGAGTTTGTTTATTTGTTTGAACGCGCTAATCTCAGGAACCGCTGATCCGATTTAAAAAAATCTTTCAGTGTTGGATAGTCCATTTATTGAGGAAGGCTATAGGCTACTTTTGATCCCGATATTCCCACGGGAATCGGGACTTACGCGATTCGCGCCCCGCGGTTTCCGGTGAAACCGCGGGGCGCTGCTAGTTATCACATAAAAACTGATGATTAAAGTATGGTAACATGCTGTATAGTCCCTACAAGAGAATTAGAAAAAAAGTGTAACTTCCTCTATGCTCGCGTGTGACGACATCCGCTGCTATTTCGACGCACCACAACACACGACACTACGACGAGCGACAAGCGATGCCACGCACGAGGAGCGGCGCCGGCGCATCCATTCATAAATACACCCATAAGTTGCGTTTTTAGGGTTCCGTAGCCAAATGGCAAAAAAACGGAACCCTTATATTTTAAGTAGGTACAGACAAACAATAGCCCCAGTCAGTTTTTAACAGTCAAAGTATATCACTATTGTTAAACAGCAGCGTCCCCGTGGTTACCCCCCGTCAGCCCCGATCACGTGAGAATTTCGAAAAACTTCCTCTCGAAAACTCGATAAATTTCTCAGTGAATGAATACTTACCTACACATGACAAAGAATACTCTCCAAATTTCATGCCCTTAGGACCACCAGCGGTTTGGGCTTAGCGTTGATATATAGTTCAGTTATTCATCATATTTTTTCTTTAATGCTCCTAGAAAGATTTATGTCGGTATGCATATTGCATTACCTTCTTAGATAATAATGCAATCCCAAAATGCTCAGGTTTTCTTTAGCTAAAATCTACAGCATCTTCGAATATCTACAAGTAGGGTTTCCTTGAAATCCGTAACTTAGAAATAGTGTAGTAATAAAGAGACAAAAAAACTTACATTGGTATTTTCATGACCACAAGGAAGGGTTCTCGATTCGTCTGTGCATTTTGGTCTGAAACATAATAATGGATTGAGTCTTACTCGGGGGAAACCGTGGGGCGCTACTAGGTAGGTTTAGATGGATTTGCACAACAATTGATGCAGAACAAAACGATATTGAAAATCTGAATGTGGTATGTACCTAATCGGTTTTTGATCTTGACCGTACAAAATGGGCGGCGTATTGCTGCTGCGAATTCATCCTGTTTCAGCTAAAATGGTAGAGAAGTAGAGTAGGTAGTAAGGTAATGAGAAGATACCAACTTACAATGAAATAGAAGATTGCACTCTTGACCACTGGAAAATAAAAAAAATGTAATGTTTATGAAAAAAAAAAGTTCTAAATGTGTCGTTACAACTTTTGGTCTTAATTTTTTCCGTCTAGCCCCCTTTCGCAACGCGCGATGAGGAACTTCGTTCCAAAAGTTAGATCACAAAACTAGATGAATTTTCGATTGCAGTTCACCTGCAAGTTAGTTGGATTAAAGCGCAATTGTCATAATGTTATTGAAATGAGAATGGGGCAGTTTGATGCAATACTTAGTTATAGGATAAAAACAGACTAAATTAAATATTTTAACCCACTTTAAAACAATGCCAACAAACCATATCATGTTATAAATATTTATCCAGAGCGGAAATCGAACCCGCCCGCCCGGATTCCTCTTATCCCCCCGCTTGTATCCGTCTCACTGTTACTAGGGCTAAGTTTCTATCGTAGGTAAAAAAAACGTTGGTTTAAATTCTTTAACCTAACGTTTTTTACCTATGATACATACATACATGATACCTTTGATACGGACACGCACGCGGACACAGTGATTTAGGTAAGTAATACTGCGTGCGTGTCCGGACCGGGCTACTTTTGTATGAAGACACCACGGACGCGACACGGACAACATGCAAAACAAAAGCTGTCTTCATACAAAAGTCCCGTCCCGGCCCCGGCCCGGACACGGCCCAGTCTGGCATAAATCATCCCAAAAACTACTGTAACGAACCGTATTTGAAACCCAAAATAGGTCTTTTAGAAGATGTGTAAGTAGGTATTTTAAACTCATAAACCTCTTTACAAATAGCCGTAGGTTTACGATCTAGCACTAGTTATTCACCTCGTTACTCACGCCCGCGCCGCACGCACCATTTTTTCTGCAAAACAAACAAGACGAATGAACAACAGACACACCGACAGACCGACGAGGCTGTTCACCCGCAAAACTCGGTCAAACCGCGACAAAATACCGAAACGTCTGGTATTTATTAATTTAAATCACTTGATCTAAAGTCGTAAACACAAACATTTTATTTGATGGTGTTATGAAACGGTTATTTCTGGTCTCTTTGAGGATTAACTTTGATAGTAGTGGGAACACTGAAGTGGGGCATCTTTTATTATTGGCTGCTCACTGGCTGCGCTTGCACTCGTAAATTGTTCGATCCTAAACCAATATCGGCCAGAGTTGTGTGTAGTGTAGGTCATTTCAGTGGCCGCGGTATCCATTAACGGAATATCGAAATCGGAAAGCCGAAATAGTTAACATCGAAATCGTTTTGCCCGACTTAGGTACCTACTCGTTTTTTTAAATTGCGTTAAACATAATAAAGTATTTACAACTAGCTGTATTCCGCGGTTTTACCCGAGTAAGTCCCGTAGGAATATCGGGATCAAAAGTAGCTTTCTATTGGTGACAGAATTTTTGACATCGGTTAAGTAGTTTCGGAGCCTGTTCGTTCCAAACAAACAAATCTCTCCTCTTTATAATATTTTATTAGTATACATAAGTATTGACAATGCGATAGTTGGTCTACTATCGCATTGTTGTAAATATGCTCTTGTATAAAATAAAATGCATTGTGTTTCTAATAAAACATACTTGGGAGTAGAAGTGGCAAATCTCCCACCTCTCCCACGGAAGAACAGCTCCTGGACCTCAGCACCTTTTTCAGCCGTCTCCGGTTCCTGGATAGCGACATGCATCTTGGGCCGCCGTCCGCACTTCTTCCAACAGCTCTTGTGCCGAATCATCGAATGTTCTGACACTTCGGGCGCAGAACCATACTGAAAATTAGTAGGTAAATGATGTCCAGCATTATTTAGGTTGATTCGCCTATTAGACTAAGACAATCAATCGATCAATCAATCAAGACCACAAGATAATCCCGATAAAAATGAATGAATAAATGGTATCTAAGACGAGTAGCGCTTACAATTTATGGGTGAATCTTATGAAAAAAAAACGTATCTACCTATCCATATTTGAATAATCGAAACTACAAACATTGGAACATCGAACAGGTATTTGCTCGAAAGATTACAAGGTTATAATTGTTCAGATAAGATTGTCTGAAAAATCGGCTAACTCTAACATAAAAAACGTAACAATGATTATAGTCTATCGAGAATGTTGGTCCAAACACAAAATATGGGTAATAGGTTAAATTAATTAGGGCAACTTACCGAGATGTTGAAAAGATAAGCATACTAAATCTGTGAAAATATTAAAGAACTCTTTTAAATATTTTAATAGGTATACTACAATACAAATTAAATGACAAATCATAAATCTAATATCCATAACAATAATAAATTAAATTAAATCTAAATTCTAAGTTGATAAATACTAAAATACTAGGCAATGAAAACAATCAAGTTCAGCTAAATTGTCAGAGAATTTCTTGAATTATTGTCAAAAAAACCTTGAATTTTGTATAAAGCTAGGATCATTCGGAATCAGAGGCCATGTACACATAGACGAAAAATAACAGGTAGGTAGATGTAAGATGACAATTATACTTAGTTGAAATGCCATGCCAAATTAACTGAGTTTGAGTACTAGACTATGTTTTGGCAGTAATATCTTCTCCCGAGACGACGAGCCTCGGACTGCGGCTGTCGGTCGCGTCGGAGAGCGAGCTGCGGTCTCGCGAATGCGGCGCGACCCGCGCGAGCCGCCCGCGCATGTCGCGCCCGCGCCGCACGCACGCGATCGTCACCGCCTCCAATCGCGGCGCATGCACGGGCTTTACGTTGACAAGTTCGACTGATCTCTTTCCCTGCATGATAAAAAACAACATGTTTTATCCACAAGTTTTCAGTTTTGGTATGAGTGAGGGTGACTAGAATAATATCACAATGATCTACGATAGAAACAAGACGATATGAACAGGTTAACTTAAACTGTCTAAAGAAAAACCAGGAATAACCAATCGTTAGATCAAATTAGAAAAGCAGTCGGAACATTGCAAATGTGAATATATAAAAGCCTGCTTCACATATTGAACGAACATGCTGCACCAGCAAGACGGGTCAATCATACGGATCCCAAGACATTGACCCCAAGACGCGCAGTTTACATCCATATGCTTATAAAACAGAAAACTTAGATAACTATTCCGTTGATCGGTCAGTATCGTCGCCATAAATCCGCCACATACAACGCTGTAGAGATCACCGCATACTGGGCAGGATATGGCATCTAAATTCCCACTATCGCTATTAGAAACGCGTAATTGAAGTTTGAAGTTGACCCAGCTACCTGTCCCAACATCTACGGCCTATATGTGTGACGGGCTCAAGAAACAAGGAAGTGTACGGTACGTGACAGCGACCTGCGCCTTCGCGCGCTTGAGTTGCGCGCGCAGCTCGCGTATGATGTCATCCTTGAAGCTGTCGCGCTGCCCAGAAGCGCGCGCCTCTCCCGCCAGCGCAGCACACACGCCGCGGAGAGCACGCAACTCCTCACGCAGAGACACGTTGTTCGTCCGCAGTGTGGCCACGTCGGCGTTGCTACTCTACACACACAACATAGTATGACTGAGATACATCCATGCCATGACAAGACATGGAGACTTTTCAATGCCATATGCCCTGCGCCAGTAATAGTGTACAGGCATGTGTACCACCACACCATGCACCATCACCAGCTTGGCTACTATCTAAAACTGTTGTACGTAAACAAGTACCAAATCAAATAGTATTCTAGTAAGTACCTCGAAGGAAGTTGTACAGTTCACCGAGTTGTTAGTGACTGTACACGTTTAGTTAAGGTAGTTATGTATGGAGCACGCTTAGTAGTTAGTTAAAACTCAGGATGATAGTTTAGTTAGTTGTTTATTGTCCTAAGTCTATAGCGATACTCACTAAATATTACATATTGTAACAATAAAGTGAACTTAAAGGTAAATTAACTGTTGTTAGGCGTGCAGAAGTAGGTCGCAAGATCAGCTAGTTTGTTGTACGTCGTTTGAGACCGTACAGAAGTACATTCAATATTCTTATTAAAAGTGAAGACATGTTTTTGGATTTTCTTTGTAAGTAAATAAAATTTACATAATTATATATTTGGTTATTCGGGCCGGAACTTACTCACAATTACTTGTGACTAAGTAACCTTAGTAACCGCCATTACTTTTGGTAGGTACCTTCAAATTCTCCTCCATCTTGTCTATTCTCTCCTGGTAGTGGTTCACGTCATCAGCTTGCCTCACCTCACAAAACTCCTTCACGGGCTGCCAGTCGCCGCACTGCAACATTAACCTGCGTACAATCACATTTTCACACATATCCAACACAGCTGTACTTTTCTACTTTGAAACACGAAACTTGTACTATCCCAGTAGAGTTAGATTTAGACACCAACCATGCTAATTATTTATTTTGCAGTCCCTAATTTGTCCTGGGCAACTGACCAGCAGGCGTCCTTTAAATCGAGACCTGTTATGCAGGGATTTGTGTTTGGACCAACTAAATGCAAACTACGATTATACTTACTTCGGCGTTAGCAGCGTAGCACATCCCGGCCATTACCTCCGCATCTTTCTTCATCACTTCTCTGGAAAACCAAATTCTACTTGTTTATTACTCTCAATCGATACACTGTATCTCGTTACTGCGATAAACTTCGATTTCGAATATCGATAGTGCGACTGTTTTCTATCGCGAAATAGCAAACGAAATTATAGCAATGAGCATTCTAAATTCTAGCAAAGTCCCGACTTCCAAAGAATTCAACAACAATCATTGTGTAATATTGTGTTGTGGCGAATCATAAGCATTTATCATAGGTACTTAGGTATGTGTTACATTTAAATATAATTAATCGTATTAACATCATAAACTCCACACAATAATTTACTAACGGTGCTTGATATTTGGAGAAAGACAACTCGTTGCGCAGCTTCAGAATAGTCTGTTCGTATTGCTGCACATCCTTATTTAATTCTCTGATTTCTCTGCAATAAAGTGTTAACAATATGGCAGACATACCTATACTTACTAATAGCAAATCTAAATATTAGATCTTATCAATCTATACCTACATACTCGTATAAAAAATTCAAAGTCCTGACTGAATTATATCAACGCCGAGCCCAAACTGCCTTACGGACATGAAATTTGGAAACACAAGGAAGAATTTTCACGGGATCGCAATTTACGCAACTGAAACCACGAGGTGCACCTAGTACGGTAAATTTACATAGATGTCGGTGCAACAACAATCTACACAGATAGTTTAAGTAGGTACATCGGTTTGTTTATGTTTTTTAAAAATTTTCTAATTAGGTATGTATGAAGAATTATTGATTCTTAGATTTAATTTTATTGATTCTTCTTCTGTTTTCTGTATTGAAATTAAAGACATTTTTCGGTTTGAATCGCGTGGTTTTTATTACTTTTTACCTGGAAAGGTCTATCCTGAAAAAGAGACCTGGAAAGGTCTCGAAACGTTGAGCGTTGTAACAATGCTAAAAGTAATAAAAACCACGCGATTCAAACCGAAAAATGTCTTTAATTTGAAGAATTATTTCAAGATGACTAGTACTGAATTGAGGTGCGATGATCAGCATAAGTTTTTATCACCTTTCTCGATAGCCTTACCTACATGATAAATACTAGTATGGTTGAAATACCTGTCTTTCGCAATATTCTCTTTGTAAAGCGAGTCGTTCAATATCTTTAGTTCAGGCATTTTCCCGCTGACGGCGCACTTGTCGCGCTATAACCAAATAAATAAATGAGTTATTAATCACGTAACCTAGTTAGATGCTTGAATTAATAACCCTACTTTAACTTGAATCAATCATTACTTGAAACCTACCTACCCATCTACCTACATCCTATCTCCATAACCTCGCCCTATTCTATTCTATCTTCTTTTTCTCTCTGCGTAACTATAGGTAGTTCAGTTTTTAAAAAAAGTTAGGTTTACTAAGGCGCGGTCGCTAATACAAAGTTTTAAGATTCTTTAGTTATCCTATCCTACTAATATTATAAATGTGAAAGTTTGTATGGATGTTTGAATGTTTGTTACTCTTTCACGCAAAAACTACTGAGCCGATTGCGATGAAACTTGGAATATAGATAGCTGGAGACAGAATAGCACATGGGCTACTTTTTATCCCGATATTCCCGCGGGATCGGGACTTACGCGGGTGAAACCGCGGTGCGCAGCTAGTCATTTATAAATCTACCTAAGAATAGGTTAATAATTAAAATCAATTTAAAAAAGAATAAAAGCAAAATATAATAATAATACATTCAAAAAGAAAACAAATAAAATGATAAAATTAATAAATTCGTCTGTGATTTCTGGCTTTTTTTGTGTTGCGTTTCTTGTGTTGAGCGTCGCCGTCTTCTAGATTTTTGTTTTGCCTGCAAAGAATTAATAAAATGCGAGACTTTATTATATATCCTAAAGTAATATTTCCTAAAGCGTAGGTCTATATTTAGTTTGAAATATATGTACGTATCACGTACGTTCGCAGTACTCGCTCTGTATAGCATCTCTGGTAATGTAATTTTGAACTCGCGCTATTTCGTACTTGTGTTACTTCCTAGTAACGTTCTTCAAAGCCAGTGGCACTGATATTATAGAGTTTCTTTTTTATTATTGTGAATGTATTATATTATTTATTGAATGAATTACCATGTGATTTTATGATATAATATTTTGTATGACTTGTAATGAAATGATTACCAATAAATAATATGAATATGAATATGAATGATAACAGGATCACTGATGATAACTGCCATATTTATTTATAATTATTGATATAAATAAGTTACAACAATAATTTTAAGGAGTTAATTAATATTATGTTGTAATTTTGGTGTGCGCCTATATGGCCTATATGGACCTCGACCTATAAGTAGGCAACTTCTATTCTGACTATAAATCGCGTAACTTAGTTGACTTAAATGGGCTATCAATTTATCGAGAAAAGGGAGTGAACAAAATACTTAGATCTGGATTACTTACCAAGGGCTCCCAAAGATATCCGATTCGGTAACCTCGAAAAAGTGTATGCCGTCGAGACTGACGTGATCAAACTCCCTGAGCCGCCGCAGCACCTCGACGAGGCCCCGCAAGTCGGAGTCCTTGCGCGCAAGCCGCCGCCGCAGGGCCGACGCCTCGCAACGGAGCTCACACACCATCTGTGCCAGCCGACACAACACAACACTTCTATATCCCAAACATCTCAAAGCCAATGCAAAATGGCTGAAAGTCAGACAGGCTTACAGGGAAATACAATGGACTGTCTCTCTCTATGTTCACGATGCTTTTTTGAAGGCCTAGTGTAATGGTTTAGAAATGGACAACGCATAGATAACACAAAAATGGCTCATATGTAGCTGATACTTAAAAAGGCGGGAATTTAATTAATTTTCTTACAATTTAACTGACAATTTAATTTTATTAGGTAGTGATATTCAATTTAAATCAATTATTGTGAATAAGAGTATTCTTAAATCTTACATTAAATTGATCATTATGTAACCGTTGGATCATTGATCATTGAAAGAAAATAATGATCAAAATGAAAAAGCTCAATTCTTTAGATTTAAGTATTTTTGTTTGTTCATTATACCTACAGTAGCGACCGCGCTAAAAAAAATAGGTACAACCGAATTTTAGAGTCAGTTAATAAACGTAATCTCGAGGTAGAAAGATTGGCATCTGAACATACCAACCTATTAGGTACCTAATTTAATGGAAAATAGTAACCCAGAGACTACTAAAGTAATTCTGTTGAAACTTGATATAATCCACAATAGTAAATAAAATACCCTTGTTGTAATCGACTGACCTCGTTATGCTTCTGCCTCTCGATGTAGAGCCTGGTGGTGGCCTCAGTCTCCAGCTCCTCGACGGCCTGCGCCAGCAGAGTGTTCTGGCCAACCAGGTCGCTCACCCACGACCGGAGCAGTTGCACTTGAGTCTAGCATACAATATACATAAAAATATCAGTTTTTTTATCGAGAATTCAACAATACATTATTATTATTAGAACTACAGGTCTAGATCGCATTGTAGATCATTCTAGATTTCGGCAACGGGTTACACCGGCCGGGTCTAGATTTGTTCGTAAAATTAATTTTAACGCGATCTCGACCCGTAGTTCTAGTAATCCTACTAATATTATAATCGCGACATTTTGTATGTTTGTATGTCTGTGTGTGACTTTGCTACTCTTTCACGCAAAAACTACTGAACCGATTGCGATGAAATATAGGAATATAGATAGCTGGAGATCTAGAATAACACATACTACTTTTTATCCCGATATTCCCACGGGATTAAGACTTACGCGGGTGAAACCGCGGGGCGCAGCTAGCAATAAATAATAAACGGAATTCGTGTAAGTTTTTAAAAGTGGATTTCAGCATCATCTACAAAGTTTCAATGTTTGACTTGTATTGTGCATTCGGAGTAACGTGCATCGGTGTATAGTGATACGACGGATGTTTGGATTTAATTTCGCTACATTTGAACAGTCTTGAGTTTCGTCTTGTACCTACATTACCTACTACGCTCTACCTGTTGTCCATAACTAAAACGAATCGTATCTATTTAAAGATCGCAGAAATTTATAAACCCAGCATAAGAGACCTGTAACTTCTTGATGCCCGTCATCCTGTCCACGATTTCCATGCGCTCCTCATAGGCCCGCTGCACCTCCTTAAGCACAGCCAGCGAAGGCCCATTATTGAGGCCCCTACAACCCCCGCAGGGATCCAGGGGGCCCCTACAACCCCCGCAGGGGCCCGGGTCCCGCTCCGCCAGCTCGTCGTGGTCACACTCTACCACGTTACTATCCATGGGAATATTAGTTTATTGATGAACTTTAACTTTTAAGGTGCTATGCTATTGTATTGACATTGCAGTGAGTTTAGCAGATTGTACTGTCTGCTGTCTGTCTGATTGGTTTCTTAGAGTGTTTATATTTTGAAAAGAGGTCGTATTACCTACTCGTATTCAACGTAAAGCTGGGTTCTCACGGTGCGAGATATATCAAGACGCGCCGCGCCAGCTTGCGCCTACGTGCCGTGTGAAGCGGCTGTGGCGCGACTTGTCTCTTCTCATCCGAGCGATGTTCCCGGTTGCATCCCTCTCAGAAGCCCGGGGTCCGCTAAATCCCAAATGTTTTTTTTTATTTGAGGTCGACGCAGTTGGTAACTCATCAATTACACCAATGACCATACCTTCTGCAATTAGATTTGGCAATCTTTTTACGGCCGGCCGCCTGCCTGATATCAACCCTCTTAGGGATCAAGCAGTTGTTCGCCATCGTGCCGTGCGGGAAGAACTTAAGTTTGCTAATCTCTCTCAAATCCCGTAGTCGCCTTTTACGACACCCACGGGTAGAGATGGGGTAACCCTATTCTATGCTGGGGCTACACGGCTATGGCGCGACTTGTGTTTCCTCATGACCCAAGTTACCAGCCAGCTAGCTTACCAATTTTTGTATTCTATAAGGCTAAGTATCAACAAGAAGCCCACCAATACGTAACGGCCTCTGTCTGTGGCACGTGGGGCGAAATCCCGACTGCAACGCAATAGGTTGTTCAACATACTCGTTTACTCGCTTACACAAAAAGTTCGTATTCTACAAATAAACCGTCTCTTTATCGCCTCAGCATAGTTATATTTGTTTCGAAAACGGTTCATTAATTAGTTATCATCAAAGAAATCACTTCTTCGAAAATACTTCAAAACTTTAATAGCGAAGCTGTGCATTTACAATTATAAAACAAATAAATAAATATTTCACGTCGTCGCACACAGCGCAATCTCGCCCCAAGCTAAGCACTAGGCTTGTACTATGGGTACTAGACAACGGATATACTACACTAGCTGCGTCCCGCGGTTTCACTCGCGTAAATCCCAATCCCGCTTGATTTTCCAAAAACCCTTTCGTAGTGGACGCCTACACTACACTACACATCACAAACAACACACTCCAAATTTCAAGTCGCTATATAGGACCAGCGTTTTGGGCTTTGCGTTGATGATGCCTATAGTCAGGACATTGAATTTTATATATCTACACTAATATTATAAAGAGGAAAGATTTGTATTTGTGTGTGTGTGTCTGTATGTTTGTGATGAATAAACTCAAAAACTACTGAACCGATTTCAAAAAATTCACCGTTAGAAAGCTACATTCACCCTGAGTAACATAGGCTACTTTTAATCCCGATATTCCCACGGGATCGGAACTTACGCGGGTGAAACCGTGGGCTAGTAATATATAAAATTCAATGGCCTGACTGATATCTAATAAAAAGATATTATACTTTTTTTGTAAACCCCCACACCAGAAACAAATAATTATTTTAAGTATAAATACCCGGCGGGAATCGGCGGGAATTTTTTGGAACTTCGTTCCCTCCGGGTGTCCCTTGACACCTGTGAAGTTTTTTTCATGTAATTCACCTACAATTCATATATTGTTGTATTTGTTTACCAAGACTTTCATGTGAAACAAAACAGAAGATACGAATACCGCATCCTACGCCGTTTTCTCACGATATAGAGTCTATCACTAAAAACATCCTGATGCACACGAAATGCACACGAAATATAGGTATTTGATGCACACGCACACGACATTCAATCAAATTTTAGTAGGTATAAATTGGAGTTAAACTTGAAAATGTTTACAGTTACAGTGCTAACTTAGTACCTAATTTTTGGTTCTTTTGTAGTGTGAACTTTAAATTTTGGTAAGTTTATTTTTATTTTTAAATTGTCAGCACCCGTATTCTCTATCTAGTTGGTAACTCAGTTTCATAGGCACTAGGTATGTAGTACATTGCTGCTTTGAGGTAAAATCGCCTACTTATGTTCTGCAAAGTGACCATCAAACTCAGTTAACAACTAGATAAACACATCACCCATCCCCTTCATAAGTCTTGTCCATTCATTGGTTGCCTGGAAGAGATCGCCCATAGGCAATAAGGCTGCCTATTGTGCCACTTTAGTTTTAAATTATTCTTTGTAAAAAAAATGTGTGTTTGTTTGGTAATGTGTTGCATTGCAAGGTGGCAGAGATGTCGAACGACAACAAGAGACATTTGCTGGCGTTCTTCACGCGGCCGCAGGAGCCGTGCTTCTTGCCGAAGGGCAAGGGGGGAGAGAAGGTCGCCTTCGCATTACCTGATCATTACTACGTGAGTTACACTTTATCTACACTAATATTATAAAGAGGAAAGATTTGTATTTGTGTGTGTGTGTGTGTGTGTGTGTCGTATGTTTGTAATGAATAACCTCAAAAACTACTGCACCGATGTTAAAAAATCTTTGGCAACGAGACCCTCGCGACCAAGACCATTGTAATATGGTTTAATTTATAGAATATAGCTGTCTTATTATCTACATTCTAAATCTATAAAAAAATTAGTCCTGCCTGACTCACTAACTGACTGGTGAATGAACGCACAGATAAATTTGTCTATACTACTTTTTCTTCTAGCCGGATAAATACAAGGAATGTATAAGTGGAAATGGCCCTGAAGAAAACGTCGAGGGCAGTACGATAGTTACCGTGAAAAACATCGCGCTGCCCGACCTCTCGCTGCCACTGGAGCTGCCTTACAACGGGCACTTCTCGTATTTCATCCCCAAACATCGGGAGAAGGCGAGCCGGCTCATTGACATCTTTGTGGGTGAGTAACTACTACGCCAAGAAGGCACGTATCCTATAACGAAAGCTTTAGCGGAACTGGCAAAATTTCCAAAAAATCTTACACTGTTTTGGGAAAAATACTCAAGACTTCATGGTTGGTTTTACAGGAATGCGTGACGTGGACGATTTGATCTCCGTGGTATCGTACTGCCAGCTGAGAATCAACCCATACATGTTCAACTACTGCCTCTCTGTTGCTATATTGCACAGGTAAAACTCTAAGACAAATCTAAATAAGGTATACCTTTACTAAGGCAGAAAACAAGTTTACTTATCGCTGAACTCATCTAACAGACCCGACACTAAGGAACTCGGCGGTAAGCTCCCGACGTTTGCAGAGACCTTCCCTGACAAGTTCTTTGGGCTCGAGGTCTTCAGGAATGCCCAGGAGGCCACCATCTTCCACTCTTCACCACCAGCGGTAAGCGAACTAACTATATTTGAAACTACTATAATAATCAAAGTCTCTGCTGTCAAGGTAAATTTAATATTCAACAATTTAAATCGTAATAATGGAAATTGTTTTTCCCCATAAGCCGGTAACTCCTAAACCTACGGCTGCGGACTGGGACAAGGAAGAGCATTGCTGGTACTTCCGAGAAGACCTGGGAACCAACCTCCACCACTGGCACTGGCACCTCGTCTACCCCTCCGATGGAGACATCAAGATCGTGAACAAGGACAGGCGAGGAGAACTGTTCTACTACATGCACCATCAGATCGTTGCTAGGTAAGTGGTTCATATAATGTCACACATGAGTCTCTAAACCAGATTCTCAACATTTATACTTATACTGGGTAAGGCGTATTACTTGGTCAAAACGCTCCTAAATAATAGAGGGCGATGTAGCGCGTAGTCTAATGAACATTTTGTTTTGTTTTTTCGTTAAAAACTAAATTTCCGATATCTGCGTCATTTTCAAAATGTTTTAAAGTTTTATCCTTCGCCATTGTTTTTGCTGCTAAGGCCAAAAATGAAAGATCATTTTTAATTTGTTTTTTTTTTTAGATAGGTAGTATTTCTAAATGCACGTGCTATCGAATGTCGTTTTTCCATTTTCAGAATCATTACAGCATATTTTTTCCTTATGAGTACTATTTTTTTTTCATTACAAGATTTTGATTTAGTCAAACTGTTGTGGGGTGAAAAGTAAAAAGTTAGAAAATGTTTATTATGTATGACTGAAAACAAGAAAGGTAATATGACGTCATCTATAGGCTGGTCTGGTAGCGTTATGCCCATTCATTACGCCTCACGTACCTACTCGTACTTAGTTTGTATTGAAGGACAGCGACGAAACATTACACAATTTGGTGAAAAAAATCATCATCAGCTCCTCATATAACACAGTTTTGTTATGATCGTAGATACAACATAGAGCGCTTGTGCAACGGTCTTCGGCAGGTGAAGCCTTACGGTGACTACTCGAAGCCCATCGTAGAGGGATATTTTTCCCAAGCTGACCTCGCTGGTCGCCGACCGCGCCTATCCGCCCAGGTGAGGACTTACTCTAAGGATCCACAAATAGACTTATTACTACCTGAAGATCCTCGAATCATATCAGGGGTAGGAAGTAGTTTCTTTACGCTATGGTATGAAATAACACTATTTCAGTCTAGTTCCTAGCAACAATTATTGTGCACGTATTTACCTACATACAAACAATTATATCTCATTAAAATGTTAATTAAATACGTTCATTAGCACATTTTTAGGTGACTTCTGTCTAGTCTGACCAATGGAAAACAAATACCTACCCATTATTTTGATGTTCACAATCTTTAGGTTCATATTTCCTTTTGAACTTCCGAACGTGTATTTTGTGGCTATATGAATATACCGAATTAGAATCTTATGATATTCCGAAATATATATTGTTTTGATAACATGTAAAATAATCGAAATCGGTTCAGTAGTTTAGGCGCTACGGCTACGGTGCAACATACAAACATACCTACCTACTAAATACTTACATACATAGCCCTTCCTTTTCGCTTCGCCGCAGTCAGTAAAAGTGTTTACCTACTGTATATCTAGGTTTAAGGACGTGGCGATCGGTGACTTGAACCGTGACGGGCTGAAGTTGGAGGTGTCGCAAATGGTAACTTGGTATGACCGCATCAAGGCAGCCATCGAGACCCTGTCGGTCAAGTTGGTGAGTGAACAGTGTTAGAGAGTTATATCAGTTACAAATACTAAATTTCCTGATAGTATTTCTCCCTGATAACATGAATTCATTTACCTAAATATTTATTGCACCTCAATCTAGTCTTGGTTAACGAATATACTACACTAGTAGGTTACTTTTAAAATACATGATACCGATCCTCACATAATATTGATTGTACAACTAGTACAGAGGTACCTAAGGGGAGTCAAATGAAACAGCTAGTTTCTGGGTAAAAGTTTGTTATATTTTCAAAATTAATCAGTTTGGTAGACACCAAGAGATGAACGTAACGATACCGAGATGTAATTTGTCTAGTGACGCCATCTCTTAGTATTTTTAGACATTAATATATTTTAGTATGCATTTGACTCTACATACCGCCCACTAAGGGCAAAGTTGACCTTTGGCCTTACAAAGTAGTAAGATAACATAAAGTAATATCTGACAAATGACAATGTTTAAATAAAATAAAAAAGTTAAATTAATAAAATTAAATGTTCCTTAAGTTTAACAAAATAATATTTTACAATGAAATTATTAATTAATCAGTGGCAATAGGCAAAATACACAATTTACATGTTGGTCGTTTAAAAGAACCAGATTTGGTTTTTACAGTGACCACTCGCACTATTTGGTCTAAACCAGGATGGACGGCAATTACTCTACCGTAAAGCCAACGGCAGGGAGGAATGTTGTCTTCTTTTATGACAACTATGTCACCGACCTTAGGTTGTTGTGTATTTACTGACCTTGCGCTATACCGTTGAAGGAACCTAGTGAGGTATTCCTGTGACCATTGTCGCCAAAACGATTGAAATACACGTTGAGTGTGTTGCCATCGTCTCAAAGAACTTACGTTTCCAGTTTCAAAGTTTTGGTCAGGCACTGTCAAGATAGCTTCTCCAATTAAAAAGTGTCCTGGAGTAAGAACGGTTATGTTGTCTAAGTCACTCATGACAGCAGACAAAGGACGAGAGTTGAGGCAAGCCTCTATCTGTGAGAGGACGGTTGCCATCTCTTCGTAAGTTAATGTAGAATTACCAATAACCCGGGCTAAGTGGTATTTTACCGACTTAACCCCGGCTTCCCACAATCCACCAAAGTTAGGAGAGTGAGGTGGTATGAAATGCCATTCACAGTGATTGTTTGCCAATGCTTTGGCAACTTCCGTGAGCATTTGTTTTTGCTCTGCAATACACTGCTTCTTGAGCTCTGTTGCAGCTCCTATGAAATTTGTGCCATTGTCGCTCCAGAGATGCGAACAATGACCACGTCTGGCTACAAATCGTTTGAACGCCTGCAGAAACCCTTCTGAGGTTAGGTCACTAACAACCTCCAAGTGAATGGCTCTGGTTGCCATACAGACAAATAAGGCAATGTAGCCTTTGTAAGATTTGTGGCCCCTACCTTTGGTTGTTCTAATTTGAATCGGACCTGCGTAATCGACGCCACTATTGCTGAACGCTCGTGATGGCGTGACTCTAGCAGGTGGTAGCTGACCCATCAAAGGAGATTTAGTAATAGCTGCGGTTTTAACACAAGTGACACATTTACGATAATGTGCTTTCACCAACTGTTTTGCACCGATTATCCAGTACCTTGTCTGAACGTGACTTAAAGTAGCTTTTGGACCTCCATGGAGAGTAGTCTTGTGAGCATCAGCTATAATGAGTTCAGCTAACTTACACTGCTTAGCTATCAAAATGGGATGTTTCCGATTGAATGTTAACAGATTGGATTGGTTCAATCTTCCACCAACTCTCAATAAGCTGTGTTCGTCAAGATATGGAGTAAGTGACCTAAGTTTTGAAGTTTTTGGTAAGTCTTGTTTTTCTTTAATTTTAAGTATTTCTTTAGGAAAGTTAGTTGATTGACAATCTCTAATGTAAACGTTTAAGGCTTCATTTAGTTCAGTAGTATTAAGGTAAGTAGTTGTAGTTTTAGTTGTATTTTTCTTAGAGTTGTTAATGAATCTTCTACAGTAGGCCATAACTCGCTTCGCTTTTGTTAAGGAAGAGAATTTGTTTAATATATTGTTATCTTCTAAAGTAGTAGTACAATGAGATTTAATAGATTCCAGCTCTGTCTCTATTGCTTTAGGTTTACTGTAAGTTATAGTTTCGTTAGTTAAGAACTGTGGTCCATTAAACCACATGGTATGGTTCATGAGTTCAGATGGGTGCAAACCTCGTGATGCACAATCCGCTGGGTTATGCTTTGAGGCAACATGAGACCAATTTTCTGGATCTAAATTGGTTAGAATTTCCGACACCCTATTTGCTACAAACACACTCCACTTGCTTGGATGTTTGTTTAGCCATGCCAAAACGACAGTTGAGTCAGTCCAAGCGTGTATGTTGTGTTTGGTAATGTTCAGTACTGTTGCGACTTCCATCAACAACTTGGTAAGTAGTACAGCACCGCTTAGTTCAAGTCTTGGTATAGACACTTGTTTCACAGGTGCTACTCTGGTTTTTGCGGTAATTAATGCAACCTTGATTTTGTTTTCAGAGTTGACAGATCGAATGTACACCGTTGCTGCGAAAGCTGCTTTCGAAGCATCACAAAAACCATGCAATTCTACTAGACGATCGCTGCTGGAAACACCAACCCATCTAGGTATTCGAATGTCGCAAAGTTTTATCTGTTCATCACGGTAAGTTAACCATTCTTTTAATATGTTGTCTGGGACGACTTCATCCCAGTCGATACCTGCAAGCCATAGCTTTTGTATCATTATTTTTGCTAATATTATGCTAGGTCCTACCCACCCTAGTGGGTCGTAAAGACGAGATATGTCTGAAATAATTTTTCTTTTTGTTATAGGTTCCAGTAAGGTTGGAAGATTCACGACGAAGCGGAAGTTGTCTTCGCTGCGGTTGAAGGTAAGTCCCATTATTTTCATTAATTCATCTTCTCTTATTTCCTTATCCTTTCCCTTTGTTATCACCTTATCTTGTTCTTTTCCTTTCATTATTTCCATAAGTTCATTATTGTTGCTATTCCATTTCTGTAGCTCAAATCCACCCTTGCTTAGTAGTTCATTCATTTCAGTAAAAAGCTTGATTCCCTCATTTACGCTTTGAACTCCGGTCATGAAATCATCAACATAGAAATCGTTTAATGTTTTTTGAGCTGCTACAGGGTATTCATCACCGTGATCACGTGCGACTTGTTGAAGTGCCTTCACGGCCAGGTAAGGTGCGGAAGCTGTGCTGAATGTGACCCTGGTAAGTCTGTAATGTTGTATGTTTTCGTTAGAATCTTTTCTCCACAGGATTCGTTGAAAATCATTATCACGTTCATCTGTTTTCACCTGCCGGTACATTTTGACAATGTCAGCTGACAGACAAATAGGTTGCATTCTCCACTTCATGATGATGTGTCTGAGTTCAGGTTGAATAGTTGGTCCAACTAGTAGTTGATTGTTTAATGACAAGTTGTTTTTTCCTTTACAGGAGGCATCAAAAACGACTCTTACTTTCGTAGTTGTTCTGTCATCTCTGACGACTGCGTGATGAGGTAAATATATTGCGTTTGTGTTATTAGTTTCATTTTCTGGAACAGGTTCAATATGGTTAAGTGTTATGTATTCTTCGATTACTTCGGTGTATTTGTTCTTTAAAGTTTCGTCTTTGTTCAATTTATTTTCTAGTGATTTTAGCCTTCTTTCTGCAATTTCTTGCGACGATGTGACACGAGGATCTTCATTTTTGAATGGGAGCCGAACGATGTATCGACCGTCAGTTTCTCGATGAGTTGTTTTTATAAAATGCTCTTCACAAAGTTGTTCCTCTGGAGTGAACAATCGTTGTTTAGGCATTGGAATGTCAGTCTCAAGTTCCCAAAATTTCTTTAAGAAGTTATTGTCGTCGTCGGTGCGATCGTAACAATGGAAGGAGTTTAGTTGAGAACTTGGATTGTCGGAATCGTTGACTACACCAGATATGATCCACCCTAAGCTGGTTGCTTGAGCGAGTGGTGTACCAAGCGGTCCTTTTTTTATACCGTCTTGAATGATTTGCGCATGCACTTCTGCGCCCAAAAGTATGTCGATCTTATTTGGAGTATGGTACTCAGGATCGGCAAGATTTAGGAGTTGTAGTTCATTTTTATAATCTAAATATAATTCTTCGGCATTATCATATACTTTGTTAATCATATATGAAGTTACGTTAATATCTTTAGCGGCATAGTTTCTCAAAAGATCTTTGTGGCCGGTTAAGAATTCGGACCAAATATTGGCCAAAATTTCTAATCTACCGTTAATGTGCTCCTTAGTTATGCGCTCTTTTGGTAATTTGAAAAAACTTACATTCGCCTTAATCATGTGCTCGTATAAATCATTTTGAAAATTGATAATGTTATCCATTTTTACGCTTGATACAAATAAAAGTTTAGATGAATAAAATTGGAGTTTTTCCTAAGTCTTTTTAATAATTTCAAAAATTTTCAAAGTGTTTGAGATTGCAAATGAATTCTGTGGGAAAACGGGCGTGGATTCCCCGTATGGTCGTTTTTTAGTAAATTATTCTAAGTACCTTTAATATGACTAAGTTAAACTAACACAATTTTGCTATGTCCAAATTTTCTTCAAAGTTATTTTCTTGTTTTATATAAGGTTCAAAGTACTTACAGTTTTTTCCACGCTCTCACACATTTACACTTCGTAACACCTACACACTCGTTCGACGATATACCCTGAGGGAGGGAAGAGCCCTGACTCCCCTACCACCTCAGGACTATGTGATGTTTCAGCCCTGCTTGCTGATGATGGGTGGGTGCCGCCCACCGTGACCTGACCAGCGTCTTCTTTGTCTTCTTCCGATGACGCGGTCTGAAGCTAACCGATGCAGCACGTAGCTTCGGTTGACTCCTGCAACTTGCGTTGGCAGCGATCCACTGCCCGCTAAGTTCACGACGCAGATTTCGCGCGGTTCGCGGTTGTCGCGGTTGACTTCCGGTTCCGAAGGACCATGTACAACTAGTACAGAGGTACCTAAGGGGAGTCAAATGAAACAGCTAGTTTCTGGGTAAAAGTTTGTTATATTTTCAAAATTAATCAGTTTGGTAGACACCAAGAGATGAACGTAACGATACCGAGATGTAATTTGTCTAGTGACGCCATCTCTTAGTATTTTTAGACATTAATATATTTTAGTATGCATTTGACTCTACATTGATAATAATCATGATCTCTGAGAGAGGCTCAACCGTTATGGTGAAAGGTGACTAGGTTTATAGGTAACTTTTTGTAAATACATCATACCGTAATATAGCATGCGAGGATCACATGATGTTGATAATTATCATGCTATATTATGTATGATACTTGTAGAAAACACAAGAAACCAGAAATAAACATTATAATAAAATGTTTATTTCTAAATGCTTATGTTTTCAATAAAATTACCTGCCAAAGCATCAATTTTAGAAACTAAATGAAAACAAAAATTAAAAATATAATTACTAGTGCTGTAAATGTAAATAAATGTTCGAACCCGCAACCTTCTGCATCGCGCGGAGCCGGATGCGGATGTTCAGTCGATGCGCCACAAAGGCTGTCAAATTTTCCTTTTCCCTGACAGAAAACTAAAATTCCGGATATCCTCTGGAATTCCTTTCGTCTGGTAACCCTAAACTGTAATTACATTTTAGAGAATTCGCCTGGGTCAGGGTCACGTATCAGATACGACATAACCCTGATCACCTTGTAATCTGCTAAATTGAAATTACTCGGGAGTGCAATGATCACATATCAATTAGCACTAAAGTGCTGTATAATGCCCAGGTCATATTTCCTTATTACTCCGTAGCCTGACGGTAGCACCACTCCGCTGGATGAGACGACCGGGATCGATGTCCTCGCCAACCTGGTAGATTCCTCGGTGCTCAGCAAGAACAGGGACTACTATGGCGACCTCCACGGCATGGGGCATGTCTTCATAGCCTATTGTCACGATCCCGACGGCAGATATCTTGTAAGTAGATATTAGTGGAGTTAGAGTGTTCTTGACTGGAGACCTGGCCTCGACAAGCGTTGTGTAAGATACTCTTCGACCAGTAAGAATAATTCGGTTTCTATTGGCACGTCTCCAGTAGCGAACTAATAAAATGGGCCGATGATGATGATAAGTAGATAAAATACTTATCGTCCTCCGTTTAAAACACTTAACCCATATACTAGTCGTGGAAACAACGATCTATCATACAAATATATGTTTTAGGACTACTTACTCTCAGTTTAAGTTGTTGAAGATTAAGATATTTATACTAACAAAATTATTCTCCTTTTGGTCGTTTCAACCTTACGGTTTTACGGACCATCCATGACGGTGGATTCCCAAATAAGTCTATGACCATCTCCTGGTTGAAATGGGATTTACCGACACCAGAAAAGGTTACTAATTGATTGTGTGTGTATTGTAACAATAATGAATCTTATTTTGCAGGAAGAATTTGCCGTGATGGGTGACACTGCGACCGCCATGCGTGACCCGATCTTCTGCCGCTGGCACAAGTTCCTCGATGACTTGTTCCAATCGTATAAGAACAAGCTCGCTCCTTATGAAAATGACAAGGTACAAAAAGTTTTTTCATAAAGGGACTGGGAGATGAAAGCGTTGTGAAAGTCGGCTGCTGGGGTAACCCTACGAGCAGACCAGACCTCTGAGGCTCAACCATTATGGTGAAAGGAACTATCCTTTCATTGTACTGGAGGAGGGTTTCTCCAGTACAGCACGTTTTAATGTTTTATTTTGCGAATGTATTTGTCACGAGAGATTTAAAAAAGTATGATGAACTCCCGTTCCTGGACAATAATTATAGTAATGAAAATACAGTCAGTCATATAGTCAGTAGTTCATAATGTAATATAAACTTGAGACTTGGCTGGAACGTGACCGAAAATGATTACATACATTTTTAAATCAATCCAAGATCCCAAATGAGCTCTGGACGTCGATAAAGCGAGTGATTTTCAGCTGGACTACCCCGGTATCCGCTGCTCCGGCGTCAACATCGAGGGCCCAGTCGGGGGCAAAGCCAACTTCCTCAACACTCGCTGGGAACAGAACACCATCGACATCGACCGAGGCCTCGACTTCTCCGTGCGACACAACTTCCCAGTGAGCTTCAAGCACTTGCAACATGATGAATTCAATTATTTGTGAGTTATTGTTATTTATATCTTGACAAGTCCAGTTGTTATCTCTGATAGCAGTTGTTAAGTCGAGTTAAAGGCCTTAGAGCGACCAGAAAACTGTAGTGTAGGTTTGATTCACCACTATAAGAAAAGAAGATGATATGTACGGTTTATTTATGAACCTGCAAGTTTCACAAAGACGCATCTTATGTTGGGATATCACACTTACATGTCTCCAAATTGCTGTGATCTTTTAGAATCGACGTGAACAACACGACGAGTGAACCAGTGAAGGGCACGGTGCGTATTTTCGTGGCGCCGACGCACAACGAGGACGGTCAGGCTTTTAGCTTCGAAGACCAGAGAAAGATCATGATTGAAATGGACAAGTTCACTGTAACTTGTGAGTTGTTATTATCAGGGCATCTATTCTATTCATTTTTGGAAATTTTGCAAAGAAAATGCAAGAAATTATACCAACTGCTGAATTGTTTTTGAAAAAAAAAATCAACAGAGCTAATAAGGCTATAAGGCAAAGTTGCGACATTTTAGTTATGTTTCAACTATGCTTCAGTGCTCAGGCAGACGAATATAATTGAGATTTTGATAGAAACAGTATTAGAGGTCTCATTATCCAGATTTGGCAATGTGGCAGATCTCATACATGTGCCATTAAACAATCTGACCGAAGCAGGCACCTTCGACTGCTCATTCGCTTCGCTGCTGACTTTTTCCATTATCTACTTAATCCATCGAGTTTGTCCTGCGCTATTTCGTGCCGATTATTGACGTCTGTTTGAATCCTCTCCAGCCGTTCGAGGTGGCTAAGCCAGCGATGGAGCTGAAACCTACTGTATCTTTTGTATTTCAATTTTCAGTGAAGCCTGGTGAGCAGACGATCCGTCAACAAAGCACGAGCTCATCAGTGACGATCCCATTCTCGCAAACATTCAGTCCCGACCCAGAGTCTTCAGAGCCCGACTTCTGCCGCTGTGGGTGGCCGCAACACATGCTGGTGCCGAAGGGGACTAAGGAGGGGTATCCGTTGGTAGTTTTCGTGATGATCTCCAACTGGAAAGATGACAAGGTCAGTCAAATAGTAAAAATCTTAAATTAAAAATCTTAAAATATTTGTTAAACAATAAGAATCAGCCCCACAACTTCTGTGCGATAACTACAGTAATGTTCTCTGTTTTAACTTAAACAATATAATTAATACTAATCTCCAGATTGAGCAAGACCTTACTGGCAAGTGTGAAGGCGCCGCCTCGTACTGCGGTGTCCAGGACCGGCTGTTCCCGGACAAGCGCGCGATGGGCTTCCCCTTCGACCGGCGCGCGCCCGAAAAGGTCCACAAGCTCTCGGACTTCCTGACTCCCAACATGACCACCAGGGAAATCTCGGTCAAGTTTACTGGCGAGAATGATGTTTGAGGACAATAGTGCCTATCCGCATCCGCAAATATATTATTACTTATTTACGCTCGTACGCAATATATACTCACCGTGCGAGGTAAATTATATTCCATACTAGCTGTTGCTCGAAACCCGTTAGGTTTTGGTTAATTCCGATTCCATCCGGTTGCGTGGTGAACTAAATTCAATGATTTTAAATAGTAAAATGTCATATTGTTATTCAATATCGCTATGAAAAAATAGCTTACTGTGAGTTATTCAGCTATCTAAATACATCACATAGGTAGCTGAAATAGCTCTTATAGAGAAGTAGAGTGGTAGATACCCCGGCTTTCATTAGAGCGGTGTTGGTCTAGTGGTAGATACCCCGGCTTTCATTCTGAGAGTCGTGGGTTCGAATCCAGACCGACCGCGCACCAATGTCTTTTTCTTTAAGAAAAAGGTATGTGCGCTAATAACATCGCTCTTACGGTGAAGGAAAAACATCGTGAGGAAACCAACATGTCCTAGGACTCACCACGGTCCGAAGACATGGGATATTCAGTGTTTTCTATGTATAATATGTATGTATGTATGTACAAAAAAAAAAGTATAACATGTAGTATATCCGTTGTCTAGTACCCATAGTACAAGCCTAGTGCTTAGTTTGGGGCTAGATTGCGCTGTGTGTAACGTCGTGCAATATTTAAAATTTATTTAGAGGCTTCGACCTGGTGGTCGAATATTGCGAGAGTCCTCAAGCAAGTCAAATTGGCAATAACGACAACCCAAGACAGATTAACTTGCAGCTGTTAAGTGAGGAGACCCGACCCTATAATTATAACGGCGGGATAAAGGGAAGGAAGAAGAAGATTCAGCTATCTAAATACATAATCGTAATCGGTTCCGCTGTTCTGAAATTTAAAATTTAATAATATACCTACAACATCCTAACTTAATTTTGTTTATATCGCCTACTTTCAGACGACGGTCCATTTCCAAACTTTTGGCCTCTCTCTTCCAACACGTTACCTCCCACTGTGCAAAATTCCACACTTACACGGTCGCCCAGAGAAGTACTGACGCTGGCAAGGCGCTGCCGCGCCTTCCACGGTCACTACTTCATTGGGGTCTCTTACATTTTTGGTTTTTTGGATTTTTGTCTTCCGCAAAAAAACTTCTGCACAAATCTTAATTAAGATTTGTACAAATAAATGTAGGTATTAAATAAAATAATAACAAATATGTTTTTTTATGTTATTTGATTAGGTCGGGAGTTTCCCTTCAGGTTTAAGTAAGATGAGTGAGAGAATTTTCGACCAAAGAATTTTTAAATAAAATTTTTGATATGATCCTCTAATGATAGACCAATAAAATTAATAAAGTAGATAGCTAATGAAGTAAGGAAGTTTTTGAAGTTGGTTTGGGAAAAAAAATAGGCGACTTTTTCTTTTAATTGCTCTTTAAAGTGTTTATTGCGTTTAGTCAACGCTCACTTTATGAAATTCTTTTTTAATTTGTAACAGTTTGGTTAGTGTTACGCCTTTTTTTTGTAACAGGTAACATGACCCTATTATTCAGCTCCACATTTGAAAAGAAATCAGCCAATTATCTCAATCATTGCAGTAAGTATGACCAAATAGGTATCAGTGGTCGCATTTTAGTAGAAATTTGAGAAAAAAGGCCATAACTTCTAAACTACGAAAAATCGCGGAACATACATGGGGGTGATTCAGGTACCCCTTAAGGTCCTCTTCCTCTGGACTTTCGCTTGACACTCGTTTCTGGGACACCCTGTATATTAAACTTACATGGTTTCACTACTAATGTTAATAAATAACGCTATCGTTAAAAAAGTCTTACAGTGATATGTAGCTTCGTTGGGGCATTTTAGCTGTTGTTACATACATTTACACAACGAACCTATAATAATATTATCACTAAGTACCTATCTGTTTTTATTGCCATTTATTTTTTCTGTGTATGTGTATTATTATAGCAAACAAACTGTCTATAAAGAAAAGAAAAGAAAACAAAGAAAATATATCGTTTTTGACAACTGGCTATGAATCTCAGTTATGTTATAATATATAATAAATATTATAATATATAAATAAATATGTAACGTTTTCTAGAGTAAAAGTTTTAAAAATAAATGCAGAATCGATCGCCAGACTTTATCCGGCTATCGACTCTGCCATTAACTGATCTTAAATAATACTGAAGTCTAAAGGGTTCATAAGAAATACAAAGTTTACTTGTTAATTCAATTCTATTTCACATTAATTCACCAACTCACTTGATATTCTGTAGTTTTAACAATAGTTTATTAAATAAGTTTACTCTGTGATGGAAACGTCCAATTTTCATCACAAAGTCGAACTCGAACTGTTGAACAAACAATTGGTTTCTATCCAATTGGATCCAGTTCAGTTAACTTTAACCACCAGTTAACTTTAACCACCAGTTAACCTTAACCACCAGTTAATTCTAACCATCAGTTAATTCTAACCATCAGTTAATTTTAACCATCAGTTAACTTAAACCATCAGTTAACTTTAACCACCAGTTAACTTTAACCACCAGTTAATTCTAACCATCAGTTAACTCTAACCATCAGTTAATTTTAACCATCAGTTAACTTAAACCATCAGTTAACGTTAACCACCAGTTAATTCTAACCATCAGTTAACTTTAACCACCAGTTAACCTTAACCATCAGTTAATTCCAACTATCAGTTAACTTTAACCATCAGTTAACTTTCTAACCATCAGTTAACTTTGACTATCAGTAAACTATAACTATTAGTTAACTTTAACCATTAAAGTAAATCATAGTTCACTTACATGTTCTCAGTTCGGGAGACGGCAGACGAATGAATCTGACTGCCCCCTCTCAGCTCTTATAAAGCCTTGATCACTGCTCCCACCTCCCTGTCGGACGGCAAGTCCGTCGACCAATGAGAATTGAGTATTTAATTTCGTTACTACGCACCAGGTGGCGCTACCAGTGATCAAAGCTTAATAAAACTTTATAAATAGTTAAAGTAAATTAGTTATAGTAGGTTTTAAAATTAAATAACAATTTTTGATTAGGAAAATCGATAAGAGTAACATGGAATATCAACATACTTACTTTTTTGAATCCTAACGTATTTTTAAACATTTCACAAAAACGCAAACGAAAATCACTTCAACTAAAATGTTAACTAAATCAAAGAATTATCAAAAATACTCTTATGACGTAATTATTTTTATCTTAACTTATGTTATAAATGAGCACGCGGCGACAAATATAATAATTATATATAATAATAATTACAAATAATAATTAGTTGTGGACTGAGAATTAAAATTCCACTTACATAACCATTTTTATTAACTAATTCTTAGTAGGTAACTAGTTGTGAGAAGCGAAGAATCAATCGGCTTTGGCAACTGGTTGAGTAGCAAGAATGTTAGTTCTTCTTTGGCAACTGGTTACGAATCTCAGTTGCCAATGTGGCCGGAGCGGATATATCGACCTCCGTCAAAAAACAAGTTAAACATGGTAAATACCCCGTTATATAATAACATTTATAATACCTATGTAGAGATAGAGATAAAATATGTATTGCTTAATAAAAATATAATATTTACTTACACGGATCGTTTTATTTTGTCTATACCAACAAGCCTATATTATCGTAAATTAGGTTCATAATAAGATATCAACAAAGTAAAAATAAAGTAAATATTCTAAAAAAAAGTCATAATTTTCTAGAAAAGAAGAATAAAATTTCCTATTTGCAGTACCTAAAACAAAGGTAAATTCCGCATTTTCTTACCTAAAACTTTAGATGAAAACAAAAAATAGTAGATACGGTATATTCTAACATTTCTAACATTGCGTATTCGAAAAAATGAGCTAGAAACACCTACATGCATTTTCATAAAATTATTGTATTGAAATACATATTTGTCTTTATGAATGACTCAGGCGTTTGTAAAATGACGAAGAAGGCATTCTGATGGTTTTAAAAAAGATAATCGCAGTGTGACACCACGTGCTCACGCGGCAACGGTTCGACATACAACTGAGGCTAGTGCGTCAGCTATATAGACGCAGTTTTATCGTCTCATTTGCCGAGATTATCGAGGTATCTGCTGTTTATTGTTTTCATGTATAAGCCTAAAACTTGGTTTTTAGATGTATCCACTTCTCCTACAGCGCGATTGTTATGGTTAATATTCGGGTAAACGTACAGCCGCCTATCCGAATACACGAAGCCTAAGAAGTGATCGCAATCTGTCAAGCAGATAAAGATATAACGGTTGAATTTCCTCGCCAAGATTCGAACCACGTTCGTGTGTGCGTTCACGTCCGGTTAAGCAGTTGAAATTTTGAGAACAGTACGTTAAGGCTAGAAACATACCTACTTAGTCGACGAAAGCGTTATATATAGCGCTATATAGCGTGTCAAACTCACAGGATTTCATACAAATGCATAGCGCATAAAGTGCGCGTCGAGTAAGTATGTTTCTAGCCTAATTCTTCCAGCAGTTCCTCTCGAAATCCTCAGTAGTTATGGTATCTTCTTCATCGCGGTCTCACTTACTAGAATGTAGAAAAGGTGGAAGCTAATGTGGAAGCGGGCGTGGTCGCGGAAGTGGTTTGAATCTTGCCAAGGAAAATCAACCATTATATTTATCTACTTGACAGATTGTAATCACTTTAAACACGGCTTAGCGTAGTCGGATAGGTGGCTGTACGCTTACCCGAATACGCCGAAGATCGTGCGAAGTGGAGACGTAAAAGTAGGAAAGCGGACCCCGGGCTCTCGAGAGGGATGCAATCGGGAACATCGCTCGGATGATGATGATGACGCTTACCCGAATATGGACCAAAACAATCACACTGTTGGAGATGTTAATGCACAAAAAATAACAACCGTTCTATGTAAAAATGCAAATATTTACCCTTGTGTGTTACGCCAAATAGGAAATTGTTATTCTAGGTTTCATAAAAGTAATAAGTAGGTAATTTTAGAATATTTAGTTTATTTCCACTTTGTTAATTTCTAATTGTATCCCTAATTTACGATGATTTTACATATTATTATAACGTTCATTGTACAATTTTCTTAGTTTTTGGGAAAAAATGTCTAGTTTCATCGAAACTAGGTTTTCTGTTAAAATCTGTAGGAAGGGACTCTTTGTTTTCATCCAGTCTATCTCCAGAATAGTCTAATTTAACGCTTTAGTTGTGGTGTTTCCTTTTACACCTGAAAAAAATATTATTATTTGAAAACATCTTTCAATGTACTACTCAAAGTACAACTGCAGTCAAACTATCAAAACATTGAAATATTTTAAAGAAACAATACTTTTGCAAAAACACAACACATTGTTTCTTTAAAATATTTCTAAGAAAGCCCAGTGCAGGCTTAAAAGCACTCAAAATAGAATATCAAAACTTTAACTACGTACATTTGTTCTTTGCAGAGGACATTGAAAATCAGTACAAAGTTACTTCTGCATCTTTTACTTTTATGCGAAAATAACAGAGTACGTCAACATTTCCAAGTTTTAATTAACTTGGGAATGTTAACGGATATTATATCCGTTAGACCCATACCCATAGTACAAGCCTAGTGCTTGCTTAGTTTGGGGCTAAATTATACACTGTGTAACGTCGTGAAATATTTATTTATTAGGTATTTTATTTATTTATTAAAAAAAAACCTATCTTTAACAGTTTCGGTTTATCATACTTAATTAGTATTATTATTAAGATCCTGAACTGTCCCACTGCAGGGCAAAGGCCTCTTTACCTTCCTTCCATTTGTTTCGGTCAAGAGTCTAGGGCTACCTGTGATCCAATCTCTACTAAAGGAGTCAAGATCATCCCATCATCGCCGTCTTGGTCTGCCGCGTGGCCAAACCACCTAACCGATCATCTATCTATTATCTATTTTCTTACATAATACTAATATTATAAAGCTGAAGAACCACTCGCAATGGTTCGATTTGATAAAATATTTCAATGTTAGATAGTCCATTTATTGAGGAAGGCTATAGGCTATAGTATATTTTTAAAAAAGGCGGTCGAAGTCGCGGGCACTGCTAGTACTTAATATTTGAACGTATATTCACACTAAACGTCCTACTGCGCACCGGCCAACACCGCCGTTATAACACAAGGTGAGTAAGCTAGGACACTACAATTGAAATAGGTACCGCGTGAATATCGGGTTATGAAGATATTAATAATATCTGCATACCAAGTTGCATCGCCGATTGGTTAAGTACCTAGGTAATTTTTGCGTGATTGAAACACAAACATCCAAACAGTCAAACATTTTTTTTAAAACCATACCTTTTATTCTTGCCGTATTCAGGTGTAGGTAGACAACGCGAAACTTCTTTGACACATGACTTTTTTAGCCCGGTTTCAGAAAACAAGGCAAGTTTGCATATCCACTCAGCTGTTGGTGAATTAACTATCATCATCATCTGGGGCCATCTTTGGAAGGTCGGCGGCCAATTAGTGAAAGTATTTCCGATCTTTAGCTGCAGCTTTGAGTTGTTGGTAGTTGAGGGCAATCCAGTCTTTTAAGTCGTCGAACCACGTCCTCCTCTGCCTACCCTGGGCCCTCTTGCCCGGTATCTTTCCTGAGTTAACTATGTTATTGTCAAACGCAGTTTGGTCGCAGTCAGAGTTTACATTCTTGGTGATGGCTTTTTAAGAAACGGTTGCCGCCGCATGCAAAGAGAGGTGAGGTACGCGTCAGCTTGGCCGGACCAAGCAGTGGATTTACACCAAACTACGCTCATTAATTAGTACGTATAAGATTTTGTGCTCGGTACCTTGGTTCATATTATGTTCAGAACCTACGTGGACAATATTAACCATACAAAGTGGCCGGCCATTCTGGCGTCAGGTTGGCTTTATATGTTCCACGTTATGCTACGCCAAGATTTTGTACTTATTTGGTATCTAGAGTATCTACGCATTATCGACCGAACGAGCGAAGCGAGTGAGGTTTACGTGTTGAGATGGCCGGGCGCTTGTATGTTTGTAAGTTTGTATGTTTGTTCGACGATAACTTGAGTACCGTTGCACCGATCATCATGATTTTTGGTATGTGGATATTAAGGGTCAATGGAATTTTTAAGTTCGAAGATGAGCGGGATCGGTCGGGGAGTTAGGGAGATAGGGGATGAAAGGGGGGGATGAAAACTATAATATCCCCGAGTGGAGTATCAAATGAAAGAGCATAACGTCGGTGACAATAATATGGTACCATGGAACTGATCTGATGATGGAGCTGGAATGTATCCACAGGAACTTGACTTTTTAAGCAAGATAGTCTTGTCAAGTTTGGCCTCGTTGAAATCATCATAAGTATATACCTAATCAACAATCTACTGCGAAGGTAAACGGGATTAGTAGGGGCATAGGGGGTGAAAGGAAGGGATAAAAATCATAGAGCAACCAAATATACCCCAGTGGGGTAACAAATAAAAGAGCATAACGTCGGTGATGATGGAGCTGGAGACTATCTTGCTTGAAAAGTCAAGTTCCTGTGTTCCACAGGAACTCGACTTTTTAAGCAAGATAGTTTAAAAAGCTTAAAAATATACTTCATTCCACCTACAGGAAATTATGCTTTTGAAGGTGCTAATAATTGTATAGGCGTTGGCATACTCATCCTTCGCAATTCTCTATCTCTTGTCGCACAATAGGACATATTTTACATAGACTATTAAAAGTGTCACATTTCGAAGATATGAACCAATTTATCGATCATAATTAACTATTTCATTTGCAGTGTAGCCCCGGCATAGAATAAGCTAACCCCATCTCTTCCCGTCGTGAGTATCGTAATAGGCGACTAAGGGATATGAGGGAGATTAGCAAACCTTATTTTCTCCCCACGCGGTGACGGATAAATTTCTTGGTACTTACCTACCTAAAAATATAGCCAAATCTATTTACAGAGGCATGGTCAATGACGAGTTAGGTACCTACTGCGCCGACTTCAAATAAAAAAAACGATTTAGGTTTAGCAGACCCCGGGCTCCCGAGAGGGATGCAACCGGGAACATCGCTCAGATGAGAAGAGAAGAATCAGGTTTTTTATTCCAGCTTGCAATTTGTAACTTTTCTGCTTTTAAATGCTTGTAGTTTGGAACTTTTGCGAAATCGAAACCAAAATTTAAGACAAGACAACACAAATACAAAATTTTCAAACCTCGATAAAGAAGCGACATGGAAATGCTATGTAGAATGTAGAATTGTGCATCCTCACATGTAATATTACCCGAGTAAAGTTAGAGGAAAAACTGTGTAAGATTCATATGGTTTTTGAGCTCCTTGAAATCGTTACAAGTACCTAGTCTATAAATTCTTGCCGTCTACAATACAAGGTGTAATGAATTGATAGAGCCAGAAGGTGGTCCTCGGGATACAAGATGGAGTGTGAAATACTTACTTTACGTAGTTACACAATTTAGAGTACTATAACATGACAAGACCCGGTTTGAGCAGTTAGCTCGAAAACGCGCAGCGCGACACGAGCGCGATCTTCTGCCGCATGCCGCCACCACTGCTACAATCTGGCACTGGGCTTACCTGCCAAAAGTGCAGGCGAATCTGTCGGTCACGCATTGGACTGATCACGTCACCAACGTAGATGCCTATATTTACCTACATCTCTTACGGACGCTACTTAAATCATCTCTTGTTACTTGCCAATGATGATGAGTGAAAATAAAAACTCGTGAGGTCTCAGTTCGGGGCGAACTACTAGTTATATTTCATTTTATAATAAAAAGTTGTTACAAATTACTATTATAAAGCGGAAGAGTTTGTTTGTTTTTTTGTTTGTTTGTTTGTTTGTTTGAACGCGCTAATCTCAGGAACCACTGGTCCGATTTGAAAAATTCTTTCGGGGTTGGATAGTCCATTTATTGAGGAAGGCTATAGGCTACTTTTGATCCCGATATTCCCACGGGATCGGGACGTATGCGGGTGAAACCGCGGGGAGCTGCTAGTAAACCATATAGCGCCTCCCAAAATGTATTAACATTTCCAGCCAAGCTGACGCACAACGGTGGGAGAGTGGTACTCTTTACACGTTGCATACTGCACGCTGTGTTGTGGCATTAAACAGTCGAGACTAAAATAGTTGACTCTACTACTAAAGTGTCAGTTCAAAAACTCTGTGTATAAGAGACATCAGATATCAGAGACATTTAATGGTAGTTAAACTATCACTAAGTAAATATTTCACAGACAAAATCTTTACTTAAGATAGTTTAAGTAACCATTAAACGTCTCTGAGTGCGGCAAAGTGCCTTACCTCTACACTAAGTACGGTCAGTATCAAAAGTCTATGACCACATTTAGGTTTTCAAAGTAGCTCTTCGTCGTAATCGTGGGGAGGGAGGGACATTTTGAAAATAACTCTATATCATCTCTTTTACTATCAAATTGTCTGCTCTGTTTTACCTACATATAATATGCCGTTATAGCTTGCGGGCGTGCAGAGACAAAATAAAACGATCCGTAAAGAAAATATTAAATTTTTATTAAGCAGTATATATTTTATATGAGATATAATTTACCTCGCACGGCGAGTATATATTGCGTACGAGCGTAAATAGTAATAATATATTTGCGGATGTGGATAGGCACTATTGTCCTCAAACATCATTCTCGCCAGTAAACTTGACCGAGATCTCCCTGGTGGTCATGTTGGGAGTCAGGAAGTCCGAGAGCTTGTGGACCTTTTCGGGCGCGCGCCGGTCGAAAGGGAAGCCCATCGCGCGCTTGTCCGGGAACAGCCGGTCCTGGACACCGCAGAACGAGGCGGCGCCTTCACACTTGCCCTTGAGGTCTTGCTCGATCTGGAGATAAGTATTCATTATATTATACACAGAATCAGATTTTTCTTAGATATTGCCCACGGCACGACCAGCTACCAATTGACTAACCTTGTCATCTTTCCAGTTAGAGATCATCACGAACAGCACCAACGAATACCCCTCCTTAGTCCCCTTCGGCACCAGCATGTGTTGCGGCCACCCACAGCGGCAGAAGTCGGGCTCTGAAGACTCTGGGTCGGGACTGAATGTTTGCGAGAATGGGATCGTCACTGATGAGCTCGTGCTTTGTTGACGGATCGTCTGTTCACCAGGCTTCACTAAAAATTGAAGTACGCTTCAGCACGTTCGCTGGCTTAATCTCCTCAAATAAATGGAGGAGATAGGACGAACTCGCTGGATTGAGTAGTTTTGTGAAGTCTCCAAAAGACAACGTAAAGTAAATAATAATATGTCAAAATTCCCTTCTTCGGTCAGATTGTTTTATGGCCCATGACATCTAGAACATTAACAAATCTGAACAATGAAATCCCTAATACGCATTCTATCATAATCCGAATTGGATTGGCCCGAGCACTGAGGCATAGACATAACTAAAATGGCCCAACTATGCGCTGAGGCGCTACGTTAGAGACATAGCGCATCGCGCACCAATGTCTTTTTCTTTAAGAAAAAGGCTAATAACATCGCTCTTACGGTGAAGGAAAACATCGTGAGGAAACCGACATGTCCTAGGACTCACCACGGTCCGGCCGAAAGCATGAGACATTTGCCTTTCCGGAGTAGGATCCCGTGGCGTCTTACAGCCTAACCCCTCTAAGAAATCACGCACAATGGCCCAATTGTGAGGCTAAGTGAGGAAATGGCCCTCATACTTATGCCTCAGCTCCGTTTATTTTTTTACAAGATCGTTTCACCAATTTTTGATATGGGACTAAGGCTGGCTTCTTTTTGGTAAAGCCTTGCAAAAGCTTCAAAAAAAAAAAGAATAGAACAGGGGCTTAACAACTCACAGGTCACAGTGAACTTGTCCATTTCAATCATGATCTTCCTCTGGTCTTCGAAGCTGAAAGCCTGACCGTCCTCGTTGTGCGTCGGCGCCACGAAGATACGCACCGTGCCCTTCACTGGTTCACTCGTCGTGTTGTTCACGTCGATTCTGAAAGATCACAGCAATTTGGAGTCATGCCTTTTTGCGATAAGTATAATGTAAAACGGGTCTTTGTAAGACTTGCAGTTTCATAATTAAACTGGACGCCAACCTTCTCCTTTTCGTACCTATAGTGGCTGGTTCACCTAGTGTTACAGTTTCCAGGTCACCCTAGCTCCTCTAACTGGACCTAATGACTGCTTTTAGAGATAATATTACAAGCGGACGTATGAAAACACATAGAAATAACTCACAAATAATTGAATTCATCATGTTGCAAGTGCTTGAAGCTCACTGGGAAGTTGTTTCGCACGGAGAAGTCGAGGCCTCGATCGATGTCGATGGTGCTCTGTTCCCAGCGAGTGTTGAGGAAGTTGGCTTTGCCCCCGACTGGGCCCTCGATGTTGACGCCGGAGCAGCGGATACCGGGGTAGTCCAGCTGGAAACACCACGATATATTAACGTCCGGAACTCATTGGGGATCTGGGATAGATTTTTAAACATTAATGTAATAATTTGCATTTTTAAAGTTTTAAATTTAAATCTATACCTACTAATATTATAAATTACTGTATAAACTACTAGCATAGTATTTTCATTACTATAATTTTATTATTTTAAAACAATAGGTTCACCATATTTTCTCATTTATTATATCTTATTAAATCATATCTTTTGACTCTCGCGTCATAAAACGCAAAATAATGCTTAAAACATGGTGGTATTTGAGTTAAACCTTTGACTACAGTGGTGAACCACTGTGGAGACCCGTTAGCTTTTAGAGAGGCTGAACTGGAGAGGCTGGTCTGGTCTACGTACGACCAGACCAGCCTCTCCAGCCCCAGCAGCAAAATTTTTCAATGCATTCATCCCAGTATCTTTATGAGAAAACTTTTTGTACCTTGTCATTTTCATAAGGAGCGAGCTTGCTCTTATACAATTGAAACAAGTCATCGAGGAACTTGTGCCAACGGCAGAAGACCGGGTCACGCATGGCAGTTGCAGTATCAGCCATCACGGCAAATTTTTCCTACAAAATAAAATTTATATCATTACTATACCTATACAAACAATCAAGTCACCGTAGTGTCTGTTCTGTAGGCTCCACTTCAACCAGGAGGTTGGTTAGAGATAGTCATGGATTAATTGGAGACATTACTGTCAAGTATGGAGAGTAAATAAAAGTACTCATAAGCATTGGCTTTTTTTTATTAGTTTAGTTTTGGAGATAGCGCCTCTTCTAATACCCAAGTTACTTAGGTATGCCTTGAATTATCGAAGAGTATCTTACACTACGCTTGTCGAGGCCAGGTTTCCAGCCAAGAACACGTTAACACGCCAACTCCACTAGTATCTACTTACAAGATATCTGCCGTCGGGATCGTGACAATAGGCTATGAAGACATGCCCCATGTTGTGGAGGTTGCCGTAGTACTCGCTATTCTTGCTGAGTATCGAGGCCTCTACCAAGTTGCCGAGGATATCGATCCCGGTCTTCTCATCCAGCGGAGTGGAACTGCCATCCGGCTGGGGAATAATGAAAGTTTTGACCTGTAGGCCTATTATGTACGAAGTGATTATAACCGAAGTGAGTGGTTTATGCTTGATTTAACAACTCCTCCGATATCAAGTATACACTATACAGTTTCGGGTGGGTGATTGATTGGTGAACGGTGCACATCACAGTGATTACTGTTTAGCAGATTAGGGCCATGTCAACCAAGCCCGAATTAACTAAAATGTGAGTAGGTAAAAAGTTTAGGGTTATCATGAAGAGTTACGAAAGGTATTCCGAAGTATATTCAGTATTTAGGGATAAGGAAAATTTGAAGTTTCCTTTTGTAATATATTACACTAACCATGATCACTATCATCACGAGAATCGTGTGTCATGTATTAATAAAAAAATAACTAGTATTATGTAGGTAGTGCCTAAATGCCTATAATTATACGTTGTCTAGGACTTGATTGAGGTTGCACACGCCTCAATCTAATAAAAATAAATAAACACGTGCAATATCATTATTTTTTTACTTATTTATGAGGATATTTCATTCTTGGATATCTCTAATAATGTCAGGCTGTTCGTTCACTCACCAACTTGACCGACAGGGTCTCGATGGCTGCCTTGATGCGGTCATACCAAGTAACCATTTGCGTCACGTCCATCTTCATCCCGTCACGGTTCAAGTTACCGATCGCCACATTCTTAAACCTAGATACATTAATACAGTTATAATTGGTTGTATCTTGCACAATTGTTGCCAGGACCTTGTTTGAAATGGTGTTATTTTTTACCACAGTGTAAAAGAAACTCTAATAAGAAACTTCTTCCTACTGCTGATATGAGGATCTTCAGGTAAGTAAGTCTATCTGAGGATCCTTAGATCCTCAGATGGGGACGGGGGTCCTCACCTGGGCGGCCAGGCGCGGTCGGCGACCTGCGAGGTCAGCTTGGGGAAGTATCCCTCTACGATGGGCTTCGAGTAGTCATCGTAAGGCTTCACCTGCCGAAGACCGTTGCACAAGCGCTCTGTGTTGTATCTACGAACAAAACAAAACAGTGATACTTATAACAATAGCTAGCTGCGATTGGTGAAAAATTTTTTTTAATATTATTCCAGTAGTTTCGGCGCCTATTAGTTACAAACAAATAAATATTTCCTCTTTAAAATATTACTGTAGATGTAGATAGACCTAATGATGATTCTAAATTCTATCACCAAATCGTCTAATGTTTTGCGGCTGTTGCGCGTGCATATGGCGTCGCTCGTGGCGGTAAATTATGTGACCACCTACCTAGCAACGATCTGATGGTGCATGTAGTAGAAGAGTTCTCCTCGCCTGTCCTTGTTCACGGTCTTGATGTCTCCGCCGAAGGGGTAGACGAGGTGCCAGTGCCAGTGGTGGAGGTTGGTTCCCAGGTCTTCTCGGAAGTACCAGCAACGCTCTTCCTTGTCCCAGTCCGCAGCCGTAGGTTTAGGAGTTACCGGCTTATGGGAAGGAAAGAGAGTATTCATATTTTTTTTTTATTTTTTGTGCTCTAGGTTGACGTATTTCAGTGTAGCCCTGGCATTAGTGTTGCTCCATCTCTTACCGTGGGTGTCCCAGATCGCTTAGTAGCCTAAGAGATCTGGGGAAGACTAGCAAACCTTGAGTTCTCTCCAGGCGGGGGCGGGTAAACTGCTTGGTCCCTAGGAGGTTGGATTTTTACTGGCCGTAAAAATATTGACAAATATATTTGCAGAAGGTATGGTAATGATGACTCATGCATGACATAAATTTCGACCCATGCCGACCCCAAATTAAATAAAGACTCCGGGCGGTTTAGCGGACTCCGGGCTCCTGAGAGGGATGCAAGCGGAAACATCGCTCGGATATGAAGAAGGTAGATGTATTACGAAAAATCTTTAAATTTTTTATATTTGCATATACTTAATTATATTGTTGAACATAAAATTCACCGTGACAACATTGACATTACGGTTACCTAAATAGTATTTTCAAATACAGTAAGTTCGCTTACCGGTGGTGGTGAAGAGTGGAAGATGGTGGCCTCCTTGGCCTTTCTGAAGACCTCGGGCCCAAAGAACTTATCAGGGAAGGTCTCAGCAAACGTCGGGAGCTTACCGCCGAGTTCCTTCGTGTCGGGTCTGTTAGATCAGATGAGCGATAAGTGAACATGTTTTCTCAATTAGTGAAGGTATACCTTATTTCGATTTGTATGTTTTACCTGTGCAATATAGCGACAGAGAGGCAGTAGTTGAACATGTAAGGATTGATTCTCAGCTGGCAGTACGATACCACGGAGATCAAATCGTCCACGTCACGCATTCCTGTAAACCATGACTAAGTTAACCTAGATGGTGGATATTCTACGTTCGAATTTTGATCCATCTTTTTGAAAGGTACGAGTTGGCAACGGGCGCCGTGTTGCAGCGACGCGTCGCTAACTTCGTGTTGCTAACTATGTAGGGAATTTCATAGAAATACATAGAAACGACTAAACTGTGCATAGATTATGATAGAGCGTCCCCAACTATGACCACCTTAGTTAAGGCTTATTTTAGTCTCACGCCGACCGCACGCGCACCGTCGGCGCTGATAGATCGAGGATATATGAACTTCTACGAACTACGCGCTGATCTATGAGCGCAGACGAAGAGCGTGAGACTAAAAGCAGCCTAAATGGTTAAAGGTAAATGGTTAAAGTTATAGACAGATCGTGTCCCCAAATGCTAGTGTGTTGGGAGAGGAAGCAGTCACTCACCGACAAAGATTTCAATGAGCCGGCTCGCCATCTCCTGATGTTTGGGGATGAACACTGAGAAGTGGTCGTTGTAAGGCAACTGCAGTGGCAGTGAGAGGTCAGGCAGCGCGATGTTGTTCACGGGTACTACCGTGCTGTCCGTGATGACAAACTCAGGGCGATTTCCACTTATAAATTCCTTGTATTTATCGGGCTGGAAGTACAAGCGATAGAAACTACTTTACGAGATTTAAAGGTTCTAAGAAGCATTTCGTATCGTTTAAGGTCTCTAGTGAAAAAGCTTATTCGTATGTATCTAGATATTTAAGTATGTTATGTAAGTTAATAAAATAATGAATAAAATAATTTGAATAACAGAAAGTTCAAAAAAAAAGTTAATAAATCAATTCAAATCTTCCAAGTTCAATTTGAATCGCTTTCTCTGAGCTTAGGATTTTGAAATTTTGCACACTTTTTCAGTTTTAGTGGCAAAAGGTATACTTAAGGTTGTCACAAGACGAAGAAACTCTTTAACAGTCAACAACAAATTATAATACGAAATGGCATACACGCGAATGTGAACCTTATTCCCTAACGAATAAATGTGTGCATGTTAAATGAATAGTTAAACGCCAAAATTGAATGGAAAGTCGAAAAGCGCCACTAGTAGACATAATGGGAAACTTCAACTTTCTATAGCTTACTTGTAATATTCATCAGTCAGTAAGTCAGGAGTCAGGACACAGGATTTTATAGATATAAAAGTTAGATAAAAAGTGTTACTCACGTAGTAATGATCAGGTAATGCGAAGGCGACCTTCTCTCCCCCCTTGCCCTTCGGCAAGAAGCACGGCTCCTGCGGCCGCGTGAAGAACGCCAGCAAATGTCTCTTGTTGTCGTTCGACATCTCTGCCACCTTGCAATGCAACACATGACCAAACTTCAACTATGTACCCACTACCACTACCATAGTAGAAACACGTAGAAAGAAGTGCAGTGATATGCAAACTTGCCTATTTTCTGTAAACGGGCTTTGACAAGCCATTGTCTTACATACATACCTACAACTTTATGTTACCGGTAAGAGCGAAGGGATGAACCAACTACCGAAGTACTAGATAAACTGTAGTAGGTACTAGCTACGTGTATGAAAAGTAACATATATCTTAGGGCTATCTCTGTGGCGCGTCGAGAGTTACCAACTAGGTAGAGAATATGGCTGCTGATGATTTAAATAAATATACTTAGGCCAACTTACCAAAATTTAACTTCCCAATAAAAGAATAACCAAAAAATAGTTACTAAGTTAGGCTCCCGGATGGAAGTTAACTGTAATAGTTTCCATATTTTGCCCTAATTTATTCAAAAATTATATTTCGTGTGCATAACCTAATAATACTTAGGTATATTATCGTGTGCATAAATGACACGGATGCAGTTGGTAGATATCGTGAGAAATTGGCGAATGGCGGTTTAGGGAAGCGGTATTTGTATCTGTTTATTATCTTTTGTTTCCCATAAGATTCTAGGTACCTACTGATTTCGGTGCAAAACAAGCTGCGTTCTGCGGTTTCAAAATGCATACCTACATAATTATGTAGTAGGTACCTATGAGTCTTCGTAGCCCGAAATAAAGTTATTTTCTCTAGGTACTGATTTGCGCTTTTGTTAGATTTTTCTAGAAAACGGTTCTTTGTTTGTAAAGTTTCACAGTTTCGCTATAAAACTTTTGAAATGCTAGTAATTTCTTGCAAAATTACCAACAATTGCTAAACTGTTTTCGAAAAAATCTAACAATGCTGAGCCGATGTTGAGTTACGGAATACGTGCCCGCCTACGGGCGCCGCAACACGGATCTCTTTACTACTAATATTATGGCTGTGAAAGTTTGTCTTAGTAAGTAAACGAGTAGGTATGTTTGTAACTTCTTCACGACGGCAAGGATTGAACCGATTGTTATGAAACTCAGTATGCAGATAGCTGGAGATCTGGACCGAATGCGCCTGGAACCATTACAGGTGCACAGTTATTATCTTGTCCTCTCATCCGAGCGATGTTCCCGGTTGTACCTTCAGCTCAGGACCCCGGGGTCCGATAAACCCCAAATTGTTTTGTTTTTAATTTGGGGTCGACGCAGTAGGTACCTAAGTCATCATAAATTATCTTTGATCATACCTACCTTCTGCAAATAGATTTGGTAATATTATTACGGCCGAGTGCCAGCCTGGCACCAACCCTGCTGGAGAGCAAGCAGTTTATCCGCCACGGCGCGGAAAGAACTTAAGGTTTGCTAGTCTCCCTCAGATTTCTTAGTCGCACAGGTGCACAGATATTGTGATCGTGTCAAATCTGCTAACCACCTTATAACTCCGCTGATCCAGTAGAATGTACCTAGCGATGCTACACGCTTTTGATCGGAGTTAAGAGAACAGTCATACCTACTCTTTTCTCCATACAAACTTTACAAACATAGTCTACTGTTTCCTTCCTACCTTGATAACGTTTTTAGAAAAAATATATTTATGACATAAGTCCTATATCAGCCATGCATGACCGACCATGCCCTTACGTTTTTTTTCTATTCTAATATGAAAATGAAAAAAAAAACAAAATGTAGGGGCATGGCCATGGCAGTTATAGATTTTATGGAGTAACCATTATTTGGTCTAGAGGTTTCACATAATTACTTACAATGAATTCTAAAATGCGGCGCGTGCGTTGCTGATAAATGTGCCATCACCTTAAGTATGACAAGTAGTTATTGTAATCGTGTCAAAACTAGAATTGCTTGCAGAATCTACTAAGTACAATCCTTTTAATTAATTAATGTAAAATCTTCTTTCTGTTATAAAGGTGAAAATTTGTGTGCGTTTGTTGCTCTTTCACGCAATAACCACTAAACCGATTGTGATGAAACTGTATATGCAGATAGCTGGAGACGTAGAAGAACACATTGGCTTTTCATCCCGGAATCCCCACGGGATCGGGTCTGAGGATAGCCCCATACGAGCGTTAATTTTTGAGTTGTAAGTATTTTGCGTAAGTAGGGTTTTTTGTATGACACTGAATGTAGCAGATGTAACGCTACCGAAAAAACGCGACTCACATACAACTCAAAAAATTACGTTTGTCTGATCCCACACTTACGCAGGGGAATCCGCGGGGCGCTGCTAGTTTAAAATAAAACAAAGAAATACATTTGAACATGTATATTTCGTTACACAAATATTTTGGCTCATCAACCTCATCAATCTCATCACTACACATCACAAGCATGCACTTGCTCGAACATAATAACACTTACATCACTATTTTTGTGAATATTATTCTAAAAACACAGTCAAAGATGCGTTTCCATTGGCGCAATTTTACCTATTTGAAACTTGTCTTAACGTCACATTTCAAATTGCATACAACTGGCATACAAGTAAAACTGTATATCTACAAGTACTTATGTATTTCTGCGCAAGTTGTATGCAAGACTTGCCCAAAGGAACCGCGGGTTATTAAATATTCTGTTCACTCAGTGAAGCTCAATCTAGAACAGGGGTTCCCTAAGTGGGGGGGCGCAGGGACCTTTACAGGGTGGTTTTATCGGGCCACTTGCGATCGCTGAGACAAATGCATTCCAGACTGCTTAACACGACCAATGAAATTATTTAAAGTCGACGCCTTTGTCAAGAACATAATATTGATTCGAATTTCTGAACAATAAGAACCATAACAGCCTCTAGACTGGCCCCGCGCCAACCTCACCGGAGCTATCAAACGTATTTGGGCCTACTTATCAATTACCTTTTGTAAAAGTTTAATGAGCAATAAAAATATTTATTTTGTTATTGAATTCTTTTTAGGGTTCCGTATACAAAAGGTAAAAACAGAATCCTATTACTGAGATTTATTCTTACTTGATAATCTGGACTGGAGGATGAGGAAGCGCGGATTTTTTTTTTATGGTCGAAAGGGGGCGCGTCGCAAATAAGTTAGGGAACCCCTGACCTAGAAGAACATGATCTAGAATCTAAATTAAACATGATGTGATCTACAACATGATGCAACAAAACATGATCTAGTATATAGATCATGATTTCTTGACTGTTGTCATCTTTAGATATTAATATCTATAAATATTGATGTCTTTAGAACTATTTAAATCGATTAAACATAATCCTAAGAGTATTGCCAGCTTTGTTGACAAGGCCCTACGAAAAATTAGTTTAAATAAGAAACTATCATTTGATATCTTGAGATATTTACTATCCTTAAATATTAATATCTTTATATCGTTAGATATTGATTATTTATTATCCTTAGATATTGATATTCTTAGATATTGATTATCCTTAGATATTCGTATCCTTAGATATTCATATCCTTAGATATTGATACCCTTAAATATTGACATCATTACATATTGGTATCGTTGCATTCTGATATCATAAGATATATATTGTAATCGACTATACATATAATCCTAAGATTGCCAGCTTAGTTGACATGGTCCTTTGAATCAAAATAGATCGCTGGCAACATATTTAAACATTACTTTATCAAAATCAGTTATGTAAAGCTCAAAATACACGGACAACACTGACACTGCAACTCTACCTATATAGCCCACACCTACAGCACACATGCACGAATTTCTTTTAAACCTTTGCAGTAGGCCAGAACTGATTTTTCTCGGACGGTTAACTATAAAATTTATTTAAAACATCAGTTTTGAAATCAATGCTTATAAAAATCGAGGATATTTACTAGGTCCTGTATGTTGTGAAAACATGATTACCTACTGAAAATTTTCTCGATAGAATAAAATCACAAACTTCCCTCTAAATTTTACAAATAAATAGTCAGTTAATATTTTACTTATACTAATAAAACTTTGTAGATAAACTGATTTTAGTTCAATCCAGGAGGGTTACTGCGGTTCGTTTCGATACGACATCGATACTGTCATACGATGATTCTACAGTCACATTCTGATAGTAGGGTGACAGTAGAACCATCGTTATGACAGTATCGTTGTCGTATCGAAACGAACCGAAGTAACCCTCTTGAGCAAAAATTCAAAATTAATGTTTTGTTATCTTGTAATCACCAATTGTTTGATTTTACGCTCTAAGCTTTTGCGTACTAGCATCTAACGTCCTTCATTAACACATCTGAAATTTGCTAGCGCTATCCCTGTCACGCGATTGGGGTTATATGGGCCCATAAGTGTGTGCTGTAGGCGTGGGTTCTGTAGGTAAAGTTGCAGTGTTAGTGTCGCCCGTGTATTTTGAGCTTAGCAGTGAAGAAAACCGAATTAAAATCGGTCTAGCATTAAATTAACAGACAAGTAAAACGATATAATTCTACGTACATAAAATATTACCTAACTATAGGATGATATTTACAAATTTTCTACTTAACAATTAACTAACACGATAACTACATTTGGCATAACGTAGGCGTCAAGAACTTCCTCCTTTTTCGAAGTCGGATAATTATGGACGTGCGGTGTCGACAGGGTTCCGTATAAAAAATACAAACAGGTGTATTTACTACAAATATTATTTAACCATGTTTTCAATTACTGGCGAAATATCGAGTGAAAAGAAACAAAACATGTTCTATTTTTATTATTTTAATCGTTAATTTTAAGCCTGCATTCAAATAATTTAACTTTTAAATATTTCTAAAAAAAAATGTTTAAACGGGGTATTTACCTAATTGTCTTTAGAAATATTTACCTGATTGCGAGAGGGTTAAGTTTTTAAATATTAATTATATTAGTTTAGGTGCATTTTTGTTCAGGAAGGAAAAACTTATTTATCGTTTTAATTAAATATAAATTAACTTAATAATTGTCCTATAAAACCCTGCCATGTTAAGGCCCATGATCACGCCAAATAATTTTTTTACAGAGCGCAAACAAATTAAATATATTTAGTTAGAAAATTTATTTTCAAGGAAAAATAGCATACAAAAATGTTCACTTGCGGCGAGGCTTGAACTCGCGTCTTTGGGTCGGTACCCCAACGTCTGTTCCAACTAGACTACGCAAGTCCACGCCTGTTGCCGTGAAAACTTCCAATACCATATTCTCCTCTGATTGTTTACGATTAAGGCTCGTTAAAGCGCCATCTATCTAGCGCTGCAGGAACAACTGGTTAACTTTACAGTTAACTCATTACTAACGTAAGATGTCGCTTTTTCCATTACTATAAATTTCTTTTAATTTTTGTATGTAGCTCAAGGCTATTTTATTTAGAAAAATTTTCAAGGAAAAATTTTCTAAATAAAATAGCCTTGAGCTACATACAAAAATTAAAAGAAATTTATACTTAGTCAATTATAAAAATGTACGAATTTCAGTTGAATTAATAAATGTCATTTATTTGCACAAAATAGAAAATCATTGCACACAGCGCAATCTAGTCTCAAACTAAGCAACTAGGCTTGTACTATGGGTACTATACAACGGATATACTACTACATACAACGCATATTTTTTTTTTTGTAAAAAACATATATTATGATACATAATTATAGAAAATACCCAGAACCAGAAACAAGTATTTGTGGTCAGCAAAAATACTTGTCGTTGGTAGGAATCGAACCCGCAACCTTCTGCGCGCCATATTATGGTCAAAACAGTTGTCATAAAAGGATAAAGGCAACTTGGCATGCGGGTCTGCATGCTCGCGACCACGGCCGGTGTAACCCGTTACTGAAACGTCAAGGTAATTTAAATCTGAAATTATCTACAACGCGATCTAGACCCTTAGCTATAATAACAGTAACAGGGTAATTATCTGGGATATCACTTATTTTAATTTTATTTAGTTAGAAATAACTATGATGGTGTTTAGATGAATGTTATAATTTTTTTTAACAACAATAAATTCACTACTACTGGGCTACTCTGAGCTTTTAAAACCTTTTTAAACATGTCTAATTTACAACAAAAAAATTGGCGTAGTCTACGTTTGTTGGCGTGATAATGCGCCTTAAGTAAACAAACTACCTAGTTATAAGGAACTGTGCATCGATACGTACTCTACGGCTGCCTTCCAGGCTACATATTTACTTAATTATATACAAAATACACCAATAAACATTTTAACGTCAATTACTATCGCTGCTTCTCTCGCTACAAGTATTAAGCTTAATAAGCTGTAATGGACGCTAAAATGATTGTTGGGAACGATACAGGGTGAATTTTAAGTGAGATTTTAGACCTAAATCCACACTGTTGTACTATTTTTCACTCGCTGCGGCCTCCGGGTTACTATTAGGACGTGCTATATCGTCGGCCTAAAATGTTGACCTGCTTAATTCTTTTGAGTCAAAATGGATTAAGCAGGTTACCATATTAGGCCGACGATATACAAGACTACATCGTCACTAATAATGAGGTCATAAACTTTAACCTACTCGCCCTCACGATTCCTTTCAGCATTTCCGCTAGTTAAAGCTAACTTTAGTTAAAAGACACACTGTAATCTTTACACAATTATCATAGATCATTTATTTAAAAATACGATAATTCGTACAGTTTTATATTTCTGTCAGATATGAAATATGAATCAATCAAAGTAACCGAGTTTTAATTATCTTTATTTTCTTGTTTCGTTACGCTTTCTGCCCCGGGTACATATTAGCCGATCATGGCCAACAAGTTGGTACATATTGGCCGACCATGTTGGGCCAACGTTGGCTTATTTGGCGGGATATTATGTCAGTAGTTGGCGAAGATATTGGCCAACCAACCTCGCGGGAGTGTTTACACGTTGCAAGTCGCTTCAGCAAGTAAACTTGTGCTTCCATTATCAATGGACACTTGACGTAACAGTTTGGTAAATTATATTGATCCAGCGGCTATTGTTACCGTCAAAACTTCCATTTATAATTAAAAAAGAAACAGCTCCCGGTTAAAAGCCCGGGTTTTCGCCTTAACCCTGGATTATAAATAATTAATTGATCTAAAAGTAATATCTCGTGTCCGGACTCAGATCCCAGCGTCAATATCTCGAGATCTGAAAACATGGATTTCTATTAAAATTAGAAACGTAAGTGGAAAAACACTATATTTTAGCAGTCTAGTGGTTTTGTACTCTAAGGGTCCGTTCACTCACACAGACCGAGCGAGAGGAGAGCAGTTTTTTTTACGTTTAAAACAAGATTTTGAGTTATTGTAAGGGAACACCACTCTTCGCATAAACTTTTTTGTCATAATTTCATAAGGCATAACTCAATTGGCATAATTTCATAAGGCATAATATTCAGTTGACATAATTTAAAACGGCATAATATTTTTTAGCATAATGGTAATATGGCGATTTTTTTTCGGTCTCATCATTTTCCATATCAGAAAAGTATATTGTAACAAAGTGCAAATGTGTTCGTTAATACGCTAGGAGTTTTCTAATTTTTTTAGACTATGCTAGACCAATTTAAACATGGCTTTATGGGTATTTACGAACATTTAAATGAGTTTTGTATATTAGTATGTCATACTTTTCGTATATTATGCGTCCTAATGTTATGCGTTATGTAAGTTATGCTATTTGATGTTAGGCTTTTAGAATATTATGCGTTCTAATGTTATGCGTTTCGTATGTTATGCTATGTGAGTATTAGGACTTATTTGTTTATGCCTTCTGTATGTTATGCCAACTGAAATTAGGTAAATAAAATATATATAAAAAAAAGGACGGTATTCCTTAAACCTTATTACAATAACTCAAAACTCTGTTTCAAACGTGATAAAAATCTGCTTTCCTCTCCGAGCCGGTCTGTGGGAACGGACCCAAGGGTAAAACGGGACTGTTTTACTAAGACTCCACTGCCCGTCTGTCTGTCTGTCACCATGTACGTCGACTGTATCGAATGAACTGTGATACCAAGACAGTATAAATGTGTTACCTCAGTGAGTAGATCTCCCCTCGTGAAGGGTGGGGGGTGGGGTACGCACGCGCAGGGTTCAGTAGAGGTGTTTGAGCTGCTCGTAGGTGAGGAAGAAGATGACGTTCCACGGCCCCATGCGGAACCACGTCGGCACGAAGCCCTTGTACAGCGCGCGCGCGCCCTCGCTGCGGACCGTCTGCGGACCGGGACCGGGGGGGAAGGGGGGGGGGAGTTACATTACTCTAGCTATGAATACTTCAGGGATACTTTAGTAATTAACACTACAGATAAGCGTCAAGATGGCGGGGCCAAGGTTTTTCTTGAACATCTTTTAAACCATTTTTTTTAAAGTAGTACTAAATATTAAATATAAAATTTGTTAATATTAAGTTTTAATATTTGAGAGTTAACCTCGCCATCTTGACGCTAATATATAGTGACTGAATTCACTGGTAGCATTTCAGTTTGCCACAAAAGCATTTTTATAAACAAATATTTCCTTTCCCGAGTATAATGTTGATAACGTTACCGTCAGAATCACTGGTAAAATAACACTAACGCATCTAACAATTGCTATTAAAATGCATCAGGCGCTAAATTTTAATCCAAATATTTGAAATTGCGTTATCTTTGTATTTAATGTATACTGTAGTATTTTGTAAATCCCACTTTCCTTTTAGAAACTTGACGTATTTATTGCTGAACAAAAAGGGAACCAACCAATCTGATATCAGAATATCTGGTCAAAAAAATCAGAATATATCATAGGTAACAATTTTATGCTTACACTGGCAAAAACATAGCAGTTCTTGAATATTCTCTAACACCCGTATTTATAGACGAAATAGACGAATCTAACAGTCGTATTAATACTAAGTAATCACTTGTCTAAGTAATGTGTCTGTCACATTCTCGTTGACGTTACAAATCACTAGTAAGAGCGAGGACAGGGCATTGCTTAGCCAAAGTAAGCACTTAGATTCGTCTATAGATACGGGTGTTAGTGATTACTTTGGCTAAACAACTCAGAATGTTTTGAGAAACTAAAAAACTAACTTCTATAAAAAAAATATTTTTACAAAATCTTTTCAAAGAACTCTCCACCAGGCTCTATACAAAGTTTCATGCGTCTGAACCAATTTTCAAAAAAAAATTAATAGTCCTCTGCAGACACCTCTTCCACGGCCTTCTCAAACGCTGCTAGCGCGTCTTCCGGCGATGAAAACTGTATCCCTTTAAGCTCATTTTTAATTTTAGGGAATAAAAAGAAGTCACACGGAGCCAAATCAGGACTGTTAGGAGGGTGTCCCAAGACTCTGACCGGTGCGTGTGGAGTCCAGGAAGTCGCTCGTTCTGATCGCGATTGTCGTTGTCGGCGAGGTTGTGCGGCACCCAGCGGGAAACTATCCTCCTTACGCGAAGGTGCTCGTGCAAACTCTTGTGAACACTTCCTGAACCAATCTGCAGAGTATGCTGAATCTCATCGTACGTAATTCGTCTGTTTTCTTGAATTATTTTTTTTACTGCCAGCACACTCTCTTCGGTGAACGCCGTCGTAGGACGACCACTCCTTTGTTCATCCCCCAAAGTAAGACGACCGCGTTTTAACTCGCTATACAAGCGGTAGATGGTTACTTTTGAAAGTCCTTCATCCATAAAAGCAATTCGAAGTTAAGTTGATCAAATGACTCATCAGGTTTTAAGCCACATATGAAATCGTAAAAAATCATAGCACGAAAATGTTCTCGATGCAGATCCATTTTTTATTGAGTCAAGAAAATTTGAATTGGCTCTCAAAACAATACGGAGGGAAATTTGAATATCAAACAGTGGTATTTTTCCTTTTAAATAATCGAAGTTTTCAAAATAATTACAAGTGGTCAGTGTCTTAGGGTCAATTCACACGTACCACAACCACACCACAGCCACAACCACACCACAACGACGCCACGTGGTCGGGCGTATATTTTGTATTGAAAATGAATATTACAATTCACACGTACCACATTTTGCCGTTGTTTATCGACCACCTGTGTAATACGACCACATCGCAACCACATCGCGACGGCAACGCCACCACCGGCGGCGGCACCGCGGCCACATCGCCACGACATGACAGGGTCAATTCACACGTACCACAACCACACCACATCGACATTTTGTCAGTACCACAACGCAACTGCAAAAAGTCGCTGCGACACTATTCACACGTAACCACAGCTTGACCACATTTTGTCGCTGCGACGTGGTGTGGTTGTGGTACGTGTGAATTGCCCCTTATACAAAAAAAATATATATATCGCAAAGCTTTCTGAGTGGCCTGGTATATATAAGTGATTTTTAACGTCAAGGAGAATGTGACAGACACATTAGTGTTAGTGGCATACGTTATAGTATAGACAACCCACGATTCTGACGGTAACGAAATAATAATTACCTGTAAGAAGCAGTCGATGGTCCCGCGGTAGATCTGCACTCCCGGCCCCGTGGCGGGACCCTTCACCTTGCGCTGGTTCATCAGACGCGTCTGGGGAACATAACGTGCTCATATAAGCAGAAGAGAGTGGTGTCGGTCTAGTGCTAGATCCCCGACGAGAGTCGTGGGTTCGAATCTCGCCCGACGGCGCACCGATGTCATGTTCTTTAAGAGAAAAATATGTGCGCTAATAACATCGCTCTGACGTTGAAAAAATATATGAGGAAACCGACATATCCTTGGACTCACTACGGTCCGAAAGCATGGTATAATCGCTAATCCGGAGTAGGCTCCCGTGGCGTTTTACTACCTAACCCCTCAAGAGGAGGCCCTTGTCCTGCAGTGGGACTAACTAACGGGCCAATATTTATTTATTTGTAGTACTAAATTATTACAATAACATTTAGAGACGTACTAAAATATCGTAGCACAAGCGTTTGATAGAAAATATCGTGATAAAACCTATAGCTAAACGTGTAAAGCTGTGGGTTTTGTCCAGGAAATTAACCTGACATAAAGACATAGATTTTATCCGCTAGACTGTTGCCCGTTGCAGTTCGAACCGTAACGTAGTGCCTTCCTAACGCTGTAGCGTGTAGCTTCAAGGGCGTGCAGCGTGCAGCGTACAGCGTACAGCGTGCACTCACCCGGATGACGTCGAGCGGCGTGCTGGCGACGGCGCTGCCGAGGCTGGCCAGCAGGCTGGCGAGCAGGTGGTTGGCGGGCGTGTAGCGTACCGCGTGTAGCGTACAGCGTACAGCGTGCACTCACCCGGATGACGTCGAGCGGCGTGCTGGCGACGGCGCTGCCGAGGCTGGCCAGCAGGCTGGCGAGCAGGTGGTTGGCGGGCGAATCGCCGAGCGCGGGCAGCAGGCGGCGCTTGCAGCCGTCGTAGACCGGCAGCTCCACGGCCGCGATGACGGCGGCGCGCTGCGAGGTGGGGCCCACGCCGCGCCACAGCCCGCCCCACCCCTCCACCGCGTAGATCGACAGGAAGCAGCGCACGATGCCGCGCTTCTCCTCGCCCACCTGAAGTACCCACCACCAAACGTACGTCATTGTGTCAGATCATGTTCTCTAGACCGAGTTCCCAAAGTGGGCAATAACGCCCCCTTGTGGGCGCTGCATGGGGGCGGTAAGAGACCCAGAAAAAAAATAAAGGCTTTGTAAAAATCTGCCTAAAAAATAAAGTTAAGGCCGCGGGTTCACGATGGATGCAGGCCACTTATGACCGAAGCATCTGGAAATCTATGGAGGCTTATGTCCAGCAGTGGACTTCTTACAGCTGAAATGATGATGATGATGTAGAGGCTTAGGGGGCGATTTGTAATTTCATCTAGCTAGTACTCTAGACACCGACTAAGCTCTCGACTACAACATGTGATCATCAATTAATATTTATTAAGAAATAGCTCAAACTAACTCGGTTCGATATTTCTCTAAGCGTAGTTCTCATAATTCTGTCCTGTTTTATTGAATCATATCAATAGGTCGCTCTATAGCTTACAATAATAAAATTGGTTTTTAAGTAGGTGAAAAAGGGGGCGCTAAAAAATAATTGATTCTCTAAGTGGGTGGTAGATAAAATAAGTTTGAGAACCCCTGGTCTATATACTCTATAAGAAATCTTGTGTATTCTGTGCCACTGCCTAATGTGTGACCAAAATGCTAAGGCTACATTAGCAAGCCAAGATTCGTGTCACGCTCGCTACTAAGATCGAAAAAAAATAACACAGATGGATATAGTTAAAACATTTTAATTGGGTAGGTATCATCCGTGTCTGCATATTCTTGATGATTTTGAGCTCGACCGGGACGAATGAGACCTTTAGGGTAAATTATAGATAACTTTCTGTAATAAACACTTAACCTTATAGATGATTCTCTCACCTGCATCCGCACTTTGAGCACATCGGTCGGGTTGGCTATAGCGGAGGACAGGCCTCCGGCGAAGGCCGCACAGAACGTGTTTGTAGGCAAGTGTTCAATGGAGCCTCCGTCCGCGCGTCGGGCGCCTATGGCCTGCTTAAGTGAGTAGTATGTCCCGAACTTTATCGTGCCGTACGTCGCTTGTCGAAGCACTGCTGGCCAGATCCTGAGGGGAAAAGTTGACCTTAGATATACTTTACGGAAAAATGTATCTGCACAAATTTCAACCCTGGGGAGATTCAAAATTTCACCTGCTGTTTGCGGGTGATTCTACCACTACACAGTAGTCTACGCGGTGTGTAGCCCCGACATGATGTCGTGTAGCCCAGGTAAAGAATAGGACTACCCCATCTCTTCTCGTGGGTGTCGTAAAAGGCGACTAGGGGACATGAGGGAGACTAGCAAACCTAAGTTCGCGTCGCGCGGTGGTGGATAAACTGCTTGGTCCCTAGGAGGGTTGGTGAATAGGATAACTTGACGCGTACTTTTTAATACAAAAAAATTAAACTCTTTTACATGATTATGCGTGTCCAAAATCTGTTGGAAAATGATGGCTACATATTATGTTCCATACGTAATTTTCTGTAGTATGTACCTCAAAACAAAAACATGAAAATAAAGCGTATTTGTGTAGTATAAATTGACTTTGTTCAATGACACAAAGACTAAGTAGGTACAATAATTACTACAGGAAATAAAAGTCGGGTGAGATAAATGGCTTATTCTCGTATTAAAATTATCCAAAACGACATTTCAATATCATTGTAGTCAATCTTTAATTTCGAATACGACGTTTGTCAAATAACATTTGACATTTTTCGACAAAATTTTCATTGGAGAATACCGTTTTCCATACATTTCTGAGTCAATAAAGTTTCGATTGCAGTCTAACAAGTTATAGTTTCATTTTGAGTGTATTTTTTACAATTATAATAATGTTGAAATCAAATTGAGGACAATTGTAACACAGGAATAAGCCCCTAGATTGCAGAGACGTGACAGCTTTAATGTCAATGCTCTAATTGCCATTAGTTTGATGGTTTGCCAACTGCAAATATTTACCCTCAATGTGTTTACCTAGTTTTGTGATGATACCCGAGACAAACATAGGCGTTTTATTTTTACTAACTGCGCCGCGTCTAGCGGGAATTACGATCTCGTTGGAAAATTGGGATTAAGAGGAGTATCAACGCCAACGACCTTTAAACTGAAAATCCCTGTCGGGCTCATCGAAAATTGTTGATTATTTCATGACGGAATGTCGTAGAACTTTTTTTTGTGCACAGATTGTAGGTGACATTGTTTCCTACATTTTGGTGTAGTTTTAAGACAAGAACCTCCTATTGGTGCAAAGCCTATCCAAATTTTAGACAAAAAAATGTCTGATTTGGCTAAAATGTCGATAGGCTTCAATATGTTTCGACATATTTGTATGGAAACTGCACTAAAATAACGGAAACAATGTCGCCTACAATCTGTACACAAAAAAAAGTTCTACGACATTCCGTCATGAAATAATCAACAATTTTCGATGCGCCCGACATGGATTTTCAGTTTTTCAGTATAGGGCCCTTAAAAGGGAGTACGATCACTGAATGCAAATAAACACGCTCTTGATGACTTTCAGCTGTGAAAACAAACTACTCGACAAATCTGTCTGAAATATTGACTGTAATCGTTGTAAAGATGGCGCTATAATGGCATTTTTAATTAGCGTCCGTGGTGCCCCCAGTCGGTAAACGCGGGTAGTTATCATACAGCCCTCGTACAATTTTGTATGACAATACGCAACGTTGCGGCGTCAAGTAGTTAAATAGAATGTTGCGTGTTATGTTGCGGGACAAAATGTTCTCTAGTGTATCCGTGGCTTAACTAACACTTATATTTGCTAACTGCTCAATAAGTTTCCCAGACATCATTATCAAACTAATTTGTGAATTCAAAAATGTATGTTACTTGTAAGTAGGTTAGATTAGACTTAGGTAATTTACCGCATTCACGAACCTTCAAGAGTTTTTTGTACATAATGGTTTTAAATGCTCTAAAGAATATATCTTCTTATATATAAAATTTCCATGTCACAATGTTAGTTACCTACCGTACTCCTCCGAAACGGCTTGGCCGATTTTTACCAAATTTTATATGCGTATTCAGTAGGTCTGAGAATCGGCTACTATCTATAATTTATAAGGCAAAACAACGTTTGCCGGGTCAGCTAGTTTTTATATGAATATCAAACGGCAAACAAAAATAAAAAAATATAGTCATGCACCCATTTAGGGTGCGCGTTTTCTTTGCGCGTACGCGTGCCCTCGCATCTACCATTTTCGTACGTACTGCTACGAAGTGGCACTCACTGCCCGCGTCGATATTCCCCCTTAGGGGGGGACCCTAAGGGGGAATATCGACGCCCACTCCGCTAGTGGTTTTTGCCTGGAAGAGATCGCCCATAGGCGATAAGGCCGCCTATTGTACCACTATAGTTTTAAGTTATTCTTTGTATAATTAGTATTAAGTATGTGTTTTTGGTGCAATAAAGTGTTTATCTATCTATCTATCTATCTAGTGTGAATAGGTTTTTCCTAGGCAACCATGTTACACCATCGCCCTCATCGTCGCACGCCATCAGATGCGACAAGGTCAAATGTAGACCTATATCATGTGAAAATAAATTGTACGTAGGTAATTTTGGGACTATTGCTACCGTTGTCAAATCGTAAAAATTACCTAGTCTACTTCTTCTTTTCGTGTACTGGTGTGGCCCACCCACTGTTAGAGTTTTCAGGTCGCCTTAAGGCCTCTAACTTGACCTAACGACTGCTATCAGAGATAACTTATTATTTGGAACCCGCATGAAACTAAGTATTCACAGATGATAGAAAAAATACAAAATAAATTTACACGGTTTTTATATCTAAAACAATACGGGGTGTATCCGTTTTACCCACTCATGTACCCCAGTCTTTTCGTGATAGGTATGGTGGGGTATAGCAGATTACGAGTAAGGCGCGAGGTGGCCCTAGCTCTGTATGTGTGGCGGGTACTGCGGGGGGTGATCCATCATCCGGAGATGCTTGCGGAGTTGCAGTTGTGTGCACTGCACGGGATGGTGACCGCGCGTCGTAGGCCGCCACTATTGCGTGAACCGGACCATAGAACTCAACTTATGTATTATGCACCTATAGCACGAGCCGTGCGTATTTTAAATTTATTAACATCGGATATAGATGTATTTGGTTGTACTGTGTCTAAATTCTCAGAAGCAGCTTTTAGATTACTAGAGAGTCACGAATTTGAATCAATGTTATAATAATTAATTAGCGATCGATATAGATAAGTATATTTATATATACTCGTATATAATAATAATAATTAGTATTCTCATGTTTCGAGATAAGACAGGTACCTACTTATTTTGTGTAATTCTTGCCTTCAGCGTCGAATTGGTTTTATACTGTAAGGATGTTGTAATGGTGTTTTAATAAATAAATAATAAATAAATAAAATTAAATAACAACCAGGAGTACCGGGACCAACTGCTTAACGTGCCAAATGAATGACAAATGACCTAGTCAAGGCCTATAAGGTAAGTTTATCAGAACTAGATATTACAATCGTAAAATTATCCGATAATAATAATGATATTGTTTTGTTTGGAATACGTAAATACCATCGTACCATGGGTTGTTTGTCACGATATATCATCATAACACGATCAAAACAACATAATATCTACCTAAATATTATCTACTAGCTGCGTCCCGCGGTTTTACCCGCGTAAGTCCCGACCCCGTGGTGGGAATATCAAGATCAAAAGTAGCCTATGTTACTCAGGGTGAATGTAGCTTTCTAATGGTGAAAGATTTTTTGAAATGTGTCTAGAAGTTTTTGAGTTTATTTATAACAAACGCACACATACACAAAAAAAACAAAAAAAAATCGATTTTTCTTCTGTTTTCGCGATGTTGTATTGAAATTAAAGACATTTTTCGGTTTGAATCGCGTGAGTCTATCCTGAAGAAGAGACCTGGAAAGGTCTCGAAACGTTGAGCGTTGTAACAATGCTAAAAGTAATAAAAACCACGCGATTCAAACCGAAAAATGTCTTTAATTTCAAAAAAAAATCGTTTCTCTTTTTTCTATTTATAATATTAGATAACTATCTGCGTCCTACGGTTTTACCCGCGTAAGTCCCGACCCCGTGGATATATCGGGATCAAACGTAGCCTATGTTACTCCTCGATAAAGTAGCTTTCTATTGGTGAAAGAATTTTTAAAATCGGTCCAGTAGTTTCGGTGCCTTACCTACAAACAAATCTTTCCTCTTTAAAATTATAGCATTTAGTATAGATTATATTGTATAGATATAGAAGTATAGGTACCAAAAACACAGCGTGTTATCTTCGGAACAAATGTTTTCTTGTTTACTACACGACAATATGTTTCATTGTCTTACTTTCTAGGCTAATTTTGATAAGTTGAGAGAGATAAGAGAGATCACTAATCCCAGACTTATCATTATACCTAACTAAACTACCTAAGAAAAATCCTATCCTATCCTTCCTACTTATATCCTATCCTACTAATATAGAAGTAGAAGAAGACTAAGAAACGCTGGATACAGGCATTTATCAGTTGCATCAACTGCCAGCCAGATAAATAAATAAAAATAATAATATTATAAATGTGAAAGTTTGTGAAAGTTTGTGAGGATAGATGTTTGTTACTCTTTTACGCAAAAACTACTGAACCGATTGCGATGAAACTTGGAATAGCCGGAGACCTAGAATAACACATATGCTACTTTTTATCCCGATATTCCCGCGGGACTTACGCGGGTGAAACCGCGGGACGCGGCTAGTATACCATAATGTTCCGTTGTCTTTCACAATAACACAAGGTTATTAGCTTACTAAGGGACGAAACAGCTCTGTGTGAAGTTGAAAAAAAAATTGAGTCGTAGTAGACCTATTGAAAGTCTTCGAACTTAGAGCCCGCCCGCTGTGACCACTGCACAACAGGGGCTAAAGCAACTGGGTTGAAATTGAGGATTACATCTTTACGCAAAAACTACTAACTGCTATTAAATTCGGAAGTAGATTAGATATCGTTCACTGAAAACGGAACAAAGACGCTGAATATCATTAAATGAAATTATTTATCATATCAGAATAATTAGTTAGGTAGTTAAGTTTATAAGTTTTAATTTATAGCTTTTTACCCGTCTAACAACATCCTAACCAGGCGCGTCCCAGGACCCACCTCCGGAGCTCTGCGGTGCCATCTTTCTTCTACCTTCCTACACTCTAACGGATATGGAACCCTACCAAACGATCTCTCTGCAGGTATTATGCGGGTAGCCTGTGGGCTTTCTTCACGAAGAAGTCGTATGGGGCCCTTCGAGTCCTGTACAATAACGCCTTCAGAATGCTGTTGGGGCTGCCTCGACGTTGCAGCGCATCAGGGATGTTTGCTGAAGCCTGCACCGATTGCTTTTATGCGTCAATGCGCAAGAAGTGCACGTCCCTGGTGCGCAGAGTCAGGGCTAGCTCGAACACCATACTGAAGATGATAGGCGGCAGACTGGATTGCTCATACATGAATAGGTGCGACCGCATTCATGTTGACTACATCCATTAGATTTTAAGATTACTAACATTAGTTTATATGATCGTGTTTTACTAACCCATTATGGATCATGTCGGTCTGAAATAAAAGTTTTTTTTTTTTTTTTTTATAAGGAATTGCGATAACTTTTCCATCAAGTACCTCTACCTACTTGCTTCGCTACAGTCTTCTTCTCATCCGAGCGATGTCTTTTACGACACCCACGGGATGAGATGGGGTAACCCTATTCTATGCCGGGGCTACACGGCTTGCTTCGCTACAGTACAGTACCCTAACCGTTAAATAATTACTCTAAGTGCTGCTTGTGGCCACCGCACAATAACGTGATCGCTTGCTTTGATGAATGCGACCATTACACTGCATCGTGACTTGAGATATGAAGGTACACATGCACAATACACACATATCAACGTAATAAATAATTGAAAGGATTTTATGTTGCATTTCGTTGTTTTAAAGACGCCCTTACCTACTAGCTTCGAGTTACTATTGTTTCTTCGAAACGAAAATTTGATGCAACGACCAATATTATATTCATACAGACTCTTTCACGCTATAAAACCACCGTTGTATGTGTTTTCGAACTTCGTTAATAAATATTACAGGACGTTGCTCTAGCTTCGCCTCAAACTAATTAAGCAACTAGGCAACTAGGCTGGCACTATGGGTACTAGACAACGGATTATACCTACTACATACATACTTCTACATACTTGTCCCCCGTGGAAATCGAACCCGCAACCTTCTGCATTGCAGTCCGGTCGCCCGACGCGCCATATAGGTCGTCATAATACTACGAGTATATTAGCAACAGGAAACATAAATGTTTACTGTGCAATCACTTTACTGATATCTGATAAGGCATACCTATGTATCAGTGTCGATGACACTGGGTTTACGTGAAGATGATTCTCAAATCAAGGTCTGTTACAGTGAATACCCTATCGTTATCTTTTAACTTGATACTGTAATAGTGTAAACGTGGAAGTTTGTATGTATGTACGTCTGGATGTGATTTTGTTACTCCTTTCCGCAAAAACTACAGAACCGATTGCGATGAAACTTTTAAATTACTAGACAGATTGAAATGAAACTTGGTATGCAGATAGCAGGAGACCTGAATAAATATATAGGCTATTTATTTATATCCTGAAATACCCGCGGGACTTAGACTGCCGCGGGTGAAATTGCGGGGCGCAGCTTCTCCCTTCTCCAAGGTCCCACCTATCTCTATACCAAAATTCAACAATATCGGTTCAGCGGTTTTGGCATGTAAGTAAAGGTAACAGACAGATTTACTTTCGCATTTATAAACCAAACTAATACTAAAAATCCGAAAGTTTGTAGGTTTATATGTTTGCTTGTTCCCTCTTCATGGTCAAACGTTCAACCCATTTGGATGTAAATTTGCATAGGAATAGTTTAACTAATGGAGAATGACATAGAACTTTTTAATCCCGATAAGCCCGCGGGATCGGGACTTACGCGAGTGAAACAGCGGGGCGCAGCTAGTATTAGTATACTTAGATGAAATTATTCCCGCGATGTCGCGACTGATACAATTGAAACTAAACCAACTATAACGTAAACTGTGCTAAAATGTAGATAAATACGATTAGTTATGGAAAATACTGTTAATTACATAGTACGTCAACTGTATGAAATAACAACAAAGATTTACTTCATTTAATTATTGTATGTTTCATTACAATTTGCCAAATAGCATAGAGCAATGAAGTTGTAGTCTGGGGTTAAGTGGATTTTTTCTGATGTTATAATTACGTAATTAATTAGTTAGGTATTTGAAGAATTCATACCTATCTATCCTTCTTTTAAAGCAATATTTTAGCTTTGTTTGTTTCTAATTGGCTCTGAAACTGCTGGACCAATTTCAAAATTGTTTTAAACAATTAGCTAAATTATTGGGGAGTGATATAAGCTTTTGATCCCGATATTCCCACGGGATCGGGACTTACGGCGGGTGAAATATTATCATAAAGGTATAAATTAAGTAAATAATTATGTATGTTGTTAGTCCTTCACACAAAAACTAATGAACAAATTGCAATGAAACTTAGATGCAAGTGTAGCTGGTGATCTGGGCAACACACAGGGTTGCTTGCTATCCCAATATTCTTCCGGGATCAGGACGTATGCAGGTGAAACATCAGAGACCTGCTAGTTTTTAAAAATGGATATACATACATAAAACATAGGCCATGATTTTATGACAATTCTATGCCTAATTTCACAGCAATCCTACATCTTCACCTTATTATGGGTACACCTTTTTACAGGTACAGCTTATTACAGGTTAGGCACAATACATATTCTCTGAATAACATCACTAATCTAAGGCTTTTAAGTAAACTTGGTCCGAGTACTTGTACTATTTATGTATTCTGTGGTATGGGTTGGTTTTAAACTAACATATAAAGCTCCGTAAAACCAATAAAATCATGGTAAACAAATAAATTATAATATTTGTTGTATGTCATAGTTTTTGACCAGTTTTTATAAATAATAAATAAATAAATTATTTATTTTTCTCTTCAAAAAGGTAATTACAATAAGTAGGTATATATCACTGTAGGTGAAATAAAATTAACAAAATATCTTTGTGAGAGACTGATGTCTATACTAGGAAAATTTCCTGTGTGACAGAACATCAGGCTCCAAGACAAGTCTTTTGTAAGAATATATATTTTAAGACCACTTACCCACAATAAAGCGCTTTGACCCCCTCCTGCTGCGATGTCTTGACGAAGCAGTCCACCATCCCCGAGTAGCGGAGTTCCACATGGCGAGGGTCGATCTTCTGTCCTTGGATCTGCAGACGAGTCTTTGTTGTGTCGATGGGGAATGTACCTGATGTTTCATACAATTTTTAACTAACTAGGTATCTATAGTATATTTACCCCATTGGTAAGTAAGATAATAAGTAGACCCAAACTTTAAATAGTTGCAAATAATTACAAACATGCAAAGATAGGCAAGATAAACATAAACCTTTTCTTGTAGTCGGGTAAAACTACTTGTATTATGGATGGAGTGCTTATGGAATGTTAATTTTTCATAATAAAAACTCAAACAGCATTTTTACAACTGTAGTGAATTAAGAGACATTTTTATGCGGGGTTTTGGTGGCGGCTGGCACCGATTGGTACCGCAAAAAGGCTAGTCTAAGTTAGGTTTCATTGTTAGGAGGTTATCTTCAAGAAGGATAGTTTTAGGGCTAGTATACTTACCAAACTCAGCGACGATCGACGCCAAGCCCCCGTAAATGAAGGGTCTCCAGTCACTATCTCCCATTCCACAAATACACTACTGTTTTCTTAGATAATAGCGCCGGTTGATCCTTATGCAAGTAAATTAGCTATTTATCTCTAATAAATTGATGACGTTTATAAACATATCTCGCACATTTTAACATGAAAACAGTTTTTTCACTAAGTAAGTAATATTTGTGAACTTTTTAATTGATTTTCAGTCGATTTTATGCTCTTTGTAATAATATCACTTGTACTCGTACGAGAATTTTTCCATGAATGAATTCCATTTCATTCTCATTTCCTTGGCAGTCAATGTCAGTGTCAACAAACTGTCAGTTTTTAAGTTTTTTTAAAAAGTGCAAGGGATAGTACTTTTTCGCGTTTTTGGCTTTTTTGTCGGTCCCGACATTTTTACATACCTTTATTATTGGTATGCGTCGTGCTAAAGGTTTTCTTTTGTTTAAGACGTCATAGAAGCATAAACACATTGAGAACTCTAAAAACCAGCTTCTACAGCCGCCAGCCGGTATTTCCGTGCCGTTTGAAGCCGCAGTAATAAACATCAACGTCAATGTCAGTTCACATTGACTTTGATTGAAGCTGTGATGTCACACACGTTTTGAAGTTCATCAAAAAGAAATGAACGGGTTTTGTGGTTTATTTTGCGATAATTGTGATTTTTCATTCTAGGCGGTTAACTTGCTAAATTACTTTCATCTTTTCCATATAAAAGTTAAGTGTACTTCGTAAAAGTTTTTAAAGTGCTACACAGCGGTGATAAATTGTGAGACGCGAATTAAGTATACCTACGTTTTTGTTTTTGTGTTAAAACTACAGGGAAAATGTTTGATAATTATGCAAATAACCGAGCAACGCAGCCGCAGCCGCCTCCACCACCCGCTAGAATCATCAGGTTCGACAGGAACTACGTGGAAACCGCGCCCGCTATTCTCAAATTAGTTCAAATTGTAAGTAGGTAGGTACTTACCTAGTCTTGTATCACCCATCATGTTTGTTGCAAGGTAATACCTTAATTAGATCACCCATTAATTGGCACTGTAGGTAGGTACTTCCCCACTAAACGACATCTGTAGCGCGGCCGCTCTCACCCGCCCGCACACTGTTCTACCCCAGCTTTCAATAAAATATTTAATTTTATTATCTACATACCTACTAGGGTATTGAGAACCGGGAACTTTTTTGAGAACCGGGATTTTCGGTACAAGCTTAAGCAAGAACCGGGATTTTCGGTACTTTCGGGGTTTTGTGTATAGCTTTGTAAGATACTTTAAGCTTGGCTATGTACATCTGCAAGATGCTGTAATTTAACCTTTTATAAACTTTCTATAGCCACTCGTGCGCGCGAGTTTTTTATTTCTAGGCGTGGCCTTGCGCAAGCTCTGACGTCGTCGTGGGTGGTCTGCGTAAGTGGTTCGCGCGCCCACTTGTTATTATAAACAAAGTCACTCGACACGGTGTTTAGATTAACAAATGGTGTTATGAGTAATTATAAACTTCAGAGAACACATTCCGAATGTGTTGTGGTATCGAATGGCTTCTTTTATTTAATTTTTAGTACGCACTTGTAGTGCGAAAGATATAGCTGATTGATTATGGCAAAGGAGATCATTCAAGTTGCATACAAAAAGTACCCAAAAAAAAAGTGCCGGCCAACAAAAAAAAATGTATGTATATTTTAGGGAATGACATTCTAAACATTTTTTCTTTTGACAACTAAAAGCTATGATCAATTTTTTTAAAGTTATTTGATATAAAAAAAATAAAATAAAAAAATAAAATAGCCATTTATTCTATTACCATTAAAATTATCATTAAATTACATGTAAATTAAATTAAATTCATTTTTTTTTTTTTTTTGTAGTTAAATTTTAAAATTTTGTTAGTCATTCGGTAATAGTCGCCTCATTGGCGTAGGCCTCCCCTAACTTGTACCACATATTTCTATTCCGAGCCATTCTCATCCAGTCTATACCTATCCTTTGTAAAAATATGTCTCTCCATCTCATCTTTGGTCTACCTCTCTTCCTTTTTCCATCTCTTGGTATCCATTCTGTTGCCTTTTTTGTCCATCTGTTGTCTTCCATTCTGCAGACGTGACCTGTCCATTTCCACTTTAGTGACCTAATTCTTTTAACCACATCATATATTTTTGTTTTATTTCTTATATTGTTATTCTTAACTCTATCTGAAAGCCTGATACCCAACATGCTTCTTTCCATTTTTCTTTGTGTGATCGCTAGTTTCTCTTCGTCTTCTCTTCTCAAGGACCATGTCTGACACCCATATGTGATACTTGGCAGTATTGTAGCTTCGTAGACTTTCTTTTTGACGCTTATATTTAACTCTTTGTTTTTCATAATCTCTTTAAGAGCCCAATATTTTTTCCATGCAATGGCAACTCTTCTAGATATTTCTTTTGCTGTACAGTTTTCAAATGATACCAGCTGTCCCAGATATATATATTCGTCTACATACTCCAAATATTTTTTATCGTTGTTTATAGTAATACATATGGGCTCCTTTTCTCCGTTAGTTAACATTTTTGTCTTTGATGTGTTTATTGTTAGCCCAACTCTACTACTCTCTGACGCCAGTTGGTCTATCATAGTATTTAATTCTTTAGAGTTTTCCGCAAATATTACTATATCGTCCGCGAAGCGTAGATGGCTCAGGTACTCACCATTAATTTTAAGGCCTTTGTTATCCCAATTTAGTTTTCTGAAGACAGATTCAAGTACTGCGCTGAAGATTTTAGGAGAGAGAGGGTCTCCTTGTCTCACTCCTCTTCTTATAGGGAATTCTTTACTGTCTGTCTCTAATCGGACTCTCGCACGGCACTTAGAATAGATACTGATTAAAATATTTATATATTTTGCATCAACCCCTTGTTCTAGTAGGGATTCCCAGATAGAGTAATGGTACAAAGAATCAAATGCCTTTTGGTAGTCAATGAAACACATGTACAGTGTTCTTCCATATTCATTTACTTTCTCTATTATTTGGGTTACTACTTGTAGGTGGTCAATTGTAGAGAACTTCTTTCTGAAGCCGGCCTGTTCCGGTGGTAGATTTGCATCCAAAACACCTGTCAATCTATTCAAAATTAATTTTGAAAATATCTTGTACATATTAGTCATGAGACTAATAGGACGATAGTTTCCCAACTCACATCTGTCTCCTTTTTTGTGCAGCAGCACTATTGTAGACTCAGACCATTGTTCTGGAGTTACTGCTTGATCCATTATGTTGTTAATTAAGATTGACAGAGGTTTTGACAACGCTTCTGTGAAACATTGAAGTATTTCATTTGTAATATTATCACTTCCTGGAGTCTTTCCACTTTTTTGCGTTTTGATAGAATAATCTATTTCGGTATTGATGATGGTTGGCACTATTTGGTCGTTGGTGCTTTTGAGTACTTTCTGGCTGTTTTCATTCTCTGATATTTCAGCATAAAGCTCCTCATAAAATAACTTTGCAACATCAAGTATTAAGAAAAAAAAAAAAAAAAAAAAAAAAAAAAGTTATTTGATATAGAAATTCTAAATTATTGCATTTTTAAATTCGTCTGGACGTTTTTTTCTTCTCTTTATTTATATAGGTAAATCAACTTAAATCTACTAATTAAAATGATGCCTATTAAAACCTAGTATAACAAATCAGACGTGTTAGATGTGATTCCCGCAATTGTTAATTATATGGACTTTTGTAATCATTGAATGTTTATAAGGATTTATATTATTATTATTTGTTGTTACCGTTTCCGATACTCGGGGCTATGGAGCACCCGGACCTTTGGAAGGCGTGCGTGGGGCCGAAGCCAACACGTAGAGGCCCGTTTAAGTAACATTTTAATGTAAAAAGTTGTAAATTATTACTGTCTGCACTATAAAATGCAGCCAAGGACAACCCCGGGTCGGATAGAACTATGAATAAACTACGGGTGAAACTACTTGGGCTATAGAAATGGGATGGTAGTGGATTGGATACTGGGGGGAACTATGGGGAATATGGCGCCTGTCGTAACAATGTTCAACAAACATGTAAAAATGGCAGACTTATTAAAAAATATGATTATTATTATTAAATATTGCTTTATTCGTCATTAATTACAATTATATTTCCGCAGATCTTACTATAACATTTTCTAAACCTAATGCAGGAGGATTTATGCGGGGTTCTGCATGTCTTGCATATGTCATATACCACACTATGCACATAGTGTGGGAACAGCAGCCCACCGTTCGTCTTCCAATGTTGCAACTGCAATAATAATGCGCTATGGCATCACGACCACTCAGTGTTGAGTTTATTCCAATATATACATAGTATTTTCTGACCCGAACGTGGCGAGATTGTATTCTACCTCTTATGATTGTTATATTTTCACCTAACTCTCTGGTGTGTCGAGTGGGAATTCTGTCACCGAGCTCGATTGTGAAGACGCCATTTGGGTTAAGGTGCTCGCCGTAATAGCTTCTGGCTTGTTTGAGTTGATAAATGCCCAAACTAAATAATATTAGGTCTTCTTCTGTAAGCCTCGGAAACTCGTCGAACTCGGGCATTTCAGCTGACATCATGCGAAATGAAGCTCGTTTTTGATTGTAGTTGTGTCTTATAATAATATCAGCTAGCGTATTGGGCATCGATAACCTTTGATTTATTATGGCCAAAAACGATTGGGCATGAATGTTGTCTTCTATCAAGCGATGATATGCATTGATGATAGCGGCTGCTATTTTGAAAAAATCAAACATGTAATGTAGAGCACGATTTATGTTAACGTTTCTCAAAAACCGAAAATCCCGTTTAAATCGTCCATTAACTACTTCCACAACCCAGCGACAAATTGTAACAAGACGGGATTTATTTGCCTGTATCGTAGTTAATTGAGTTTCGTTTCGAAGCTTGGTTTGTGGCATATGTACCGAATATCCCAGTGACTCCATAGGGGCAATGGCATCTCTGAATCCGCGATCCAAAATAAAAACGTCACCTTGTCTAAAAAACCAATTGAATACACCATCGCCGCCATCAGTTTCATTATTGATTATACTGTTCATAACTTGAGCATCAGATGTGGTGGCAGCATGAGGTCCAGATACGTCAATTATGTGTCCATCACAGCAGACAATCAAAAAAGGTTTCAGTAAGTTCCGGAATTTATGAAGACTATAAGACTTTCTCTGGAAAAAGTAATTAGAACTTTTTTGCAAGTATATGTAGGTGCCATCACAGATGACTATCGCCTTTCTTTCCGCTAGAGGGCTATCAGGATTTCCAAATAGTGCCTCCGGTACTGTAAGATTCCTTTCGGCAACTTCTTCGCGGGTTAAATGATCAAACCCCAAATGTAGTGGGACAAAGTCTTGTACCAAAGCCGTACGACCAGTTTTAAGCATGCGTGCAAAAGTGGACTCACTTGTTCTAAAAATTGAAGCTAATCGAGCGTTCGAATCCCCAGTCCGTAGTTTTATCAATACAGCTGCTAATATAACTTTTTTGTTTTTATTATTATTGAGACTGCTGGTTTTGATCAGCAGATCAGCAAACTGTGCATGAGTAAGGCCTGTCCAAGTATGGAATTCATTGTCATCTATTACTTCGTAGTGCTCGAAGTTTAGAACTTCTGTAGTCACATGAGCTTGTAATATTGATAATGCTCGTACTATTTGTTCTGATCTGAACTCGGAAATATTATTTTGTTGTACGGCAAGCAGGTACCATAAATCTTGTTGCAAATGTTCATCACAAACACGGCTGTTTTCCGTCAATAATAAATTGTACCGGCTAAGCATTCTAAGTACAATGCTATCCGGAATTCGATGCCTGGAACTATTTTCACAATGCTGAAAGACACAAGTTCGCCTTGTATTCGGAGTACGCACGAATCCAGGCAGAGTAATTATTGAGGGCTGAGTGGAAGATGAATTGTCTTCAACAAGTTGTGCTTGTATGTCGTCGTCGTCGTTATCAGCCAGACGCGCTTCTCGCAAGTTTCTCTCGTATGTTCTCTCCGCTCGTTGCCAACAAGGTCGGCAAATGAAATCCGTAGGCACAGACTGAAAAGTGAAAAAATAAAGGTTTCAATTATATCAATAATTAAACATATTAGACGTGGACCACAAACCAGCATCTGTGACATGCACCAAGAAAATATGATATTTAATATGCCCTTGCTTGCTTGAAAATTATGGCTTCGAAATAAACACATCAGGTATCTATCGTATTATCAGTCGCAAAATAATGTTGAAACTGTTAGGAATTAAAAAATCCTATCCTTCACTCTTGATTCAACGATATAAAAAATGTTCGGTCTCTTGAGATTCGTTAGAGTTTACACTGCACCTAACGTAATAAGTCTAACTACACTTGTTTATTGTAGTTTTTGTAAAGATATAGAATGTATTCAATTATGGGCTTATGCATATGAAGTTTCCGATATAGTAGCCACTAGGGCATGAATCCCGGGATCCCGGGATATCGTAATCCCGGGATCTCGGACGCAAAAGTTCGATATTATAATCCCGGGATTGAGTGATCCGATATCGAGATTTGAGCAATTTACTATTTGGGTATAAATTAAGGTTTTTAGCTATATTTTTCCTTATGGAATGATTGAATAGAACTATTAAAATTAAACCCAAATTAGTCTACCCCTGAGGAAGAGATCTGTAGAGTTTTAGAAGCGTAGGGAATTGGTAAAATGTTTAAAACAATAAAAGTAACGTGATTCATTGCAATTTTTAAGACAATTATTTTTTATACAAGCTCGCATGCAATTTTATTCTGCTAAAAACATTTTAGTGGTGCGCCTAGAATTTGGCGCGAAAGTTTAGACACTTTCGGGTTTAGGCTATTTGTCCGCCATGTTTCCAAAATGATGGGGTGGACGGCCCTCGGAGTAACTTATTTACGTAATGAAACCACTAGAGTCTTAAATATATTAAATATTTTAGATTTAACACATTTTTATTGTATTAAATTTGCTTTTTTTAACGATATCTAAAATCTCAGTATCAATCCCGGGATCCCGGGATTGAGCGCTTAATATCGATATCGTCCCGAGATTGAAAACCTTCCGATATTGCATGCCCTAGTAGCCACTGAACTCATATATACCTACCATATTTTATTATGATATCTATGATAGTGGCATTATGTATAAATGAACGAAAAAAGTTCATACCATGTTTTGAAAATCTCTTTTCAAGTGACAAGAAACTCACACTCACGCCTAATGCGCGTTTGTTGCTATACAATATGCATATTACTATTAAATAATACATACAATATAAAACCACATACCTGCTGATCTAGTAGCTCTTGAATAATAATCTGAGCTACTTCAATATGATTCTCCTCTCGAGATATCCAGGAATAGCTTCTTCTATTTTCCACAGATTCACGACACCGTATACACAATTGTTCCGCCATTTTAATGTTAAAAAAGCAAAAAAACAATAATTATTCGCAAGTAAGTAGTCGTCCGATGTAACTAAAGTCGCATGGATAACTACAAAGTATATCGTCAACTACCGAATCCTTACCTAGAACGGGATAAACAAAGCAGGTAACTACTAATAACAATAACGAGAAGGAAAGAGATGGAGTTTATGGCCGACCTTATTGAGTAACGGGAGCAAACAGGTAGTTCCAAGCATACGAAGGCGATCTAGCGTTGTTTATAGTTTATTACAATTATCTATATTGATGATATATTGATATGCTCATTTATGATTTTTGATGTCGCCTATAGGGTTCAAAAGTTGGTCGTAGACATTTACCGTCTTGATAAAAAATATTTAAAACATCATTTTCCATAAGATAAAAATATTTTTTTTCATTGGCCGGCACTTTAATTTTTGGGTACAATTTGAATGATGTCCTTTGAAATATAGTTCGATAACATATATTTTTTATACATAAATATACTGTTTAGGACCATACCTATCTATAGAAATCAAAAGATAAAGAAAAAGTAGCGTAATAAGCGGCGAAAAAAATGACGCAAAAAATGGCGCGGAAAAAAAGGCGCGAACAATGGCCGCCGTTTACAGAGTAAAACTATACGAATGGGAACCAAGATGGCCGCAAAATGAAGACAAAGATCATTTATTTTGAAATATTTTCAACCAAATTTGAAATAGGGCACGATCGCGAACTTTTGTCAAAACTTCGTTTTTGTACTTAGCCTGGAAACTTTTGTTTCCGTGCGCGTTTCACTAATTTCATTTCGGAAACAAACGTTTCCGTGCGCGCTCGAGTGGATAGGTTTCCGTACCCAAAGGGAGAAAACGGGATCCTTTTACTAAGACTCCACTGTGTCTCTGTCACCAGGCTGCACCTATCTCATGAATGGTGATAGCTAGACAATTGACTTTTATACCTGTTGCCGCTATACCAACAAATATCAATTTATAATTTAACACATATGAAGTGTCTATTAACATTAGTTACACAAAATCAAATTCTAAAATCACATAATTACGTAGTTTCTCATCAATTAGTAGTATCTGGCATAAAATCCAGTTAAAATCAGACTAATCATTTACATAGTACCTAATTTAAGTAAATTATCCCAAATACTAAAATATGGTTGGAATACTAATATAATAGTAAAAAATAACATTATTTTACCTTCCTTTAAATATATTTTCCCCGAAAATACCGAAAATAACCTAACCCAGTTCTCAGATTTTTATTTCCCGGTTCTTATGCTGATTAAAAGTACTGGGAAAACCCGGGATTTTCGGTACCGAGATTTCCCAGTTCTATACGCTAATACCTACTTACAGACTTACTTTAGGTCTGTTTGATTGATTTGATTGATTTATCCATTAGTTCATGACTTTTTCTTAATTATTTTCAGGTAGCAAACTTTGCAGGGTTCATATGCATCAAAGTATCATCGGTCTGGGTAGCCTCGATATTCTTCAACATCCTCTACTGGCTCGGCAACATCATCTCCATATTCCTGTTCCTCATGTATTTGTTCCACTTTGTGGAGAAGTTCAGCTCATGGCCGTGGCTCAAGTTTGAATTTATATTCAACGGGCTTATTACTTTGACTTATATTGGATGCTCCATATTTGCTGCGACACTCGGGGAAAGCGTTGGGTATGCTGTTGGGGTGAGTTGAATACCAACCTATAATAAAACTATATTCATCCTCTGTGGTGCATTGGGCGAAACCCCTGTAAAGTAGTTTTGCGGGTAAATGTTTGTTCCTGGTCCTGGGTGTTTTCAATATGTAACTTTACAAAAATAAAGCATCATAATAAAGTTATGTAATATATCTATTGTCTTGTACCCATAGACAGACGTAGTTGCTTAGTTTAGTGCTAAACTGCACTTTGTGTAACATCCTTCAGTATTTATTTCTTCTTATGAATATGTCGGAGACGGTCAATAATACAGTCTCTATACTAAACGGAACGAAGCACGATCTGACAGATGGCAGCACCGACGCTATGACGTCGGTATGCGGTTAACTTCGTGCTACGGCGGAGCCTAGCTGAGGAGGGGAGGCCTAGACTTCACTTACCTTTTCTCCGTCGTCGAGTGCAGACCTCCCAACTAGGAACTGTCACACGTTTCGTTGATTAATTAAGTACCTACCTGATTCTGTGCTGAGATTAGTCATAATAAAAGTGTTCGATCAACCTGTATTTTCTCTTTGCTCGATCTACCCTATTTACGCCTATAAGATGTCGCACACGGACCCAAATGAAAACCCTATTCCGTCATCAGATGTGGGATCGAATCGAGCAAATGACGAACCACGTGGTGATAACCTCGACACATCACAATGGCGAATGATGTTCGAAGCTCAAAACGAGCAGATGCGCACGCTGATACAAGCTCTGAGTGCACCTCGACCCAGAAATAACGTGACCTTGCCTGAGTTTGATCCAGATAAGCGAGAAGCGGATGCTCAGTCCTGGTGTGCAACAGCAGACCTGTGCCTATCGGATAACCCACTTGAAGGATGTCAGCTAATCGTCGCGCTCAGCAAGGCTTTGAAAGGAACTGCTTCAACATGGTTGTCACAGGTTACGTACGCTGGAATAACATGGCCGCTGTTTAAGGAGCTTTTTACTGCGAGATTTGTGCCGACGGAGACAATCCCAGCTACGCTGATGCATCTCAATACAAGCAAACCGAACGAAGGAGAAAGCTATGTCGCCTACGCCAGCCGATTGATGTCATCGCTTATGAACCGCTGGAAAAACGCAAGTACCGAACAAATAGCTGTGTCGGTTGTACTAGCTCATTTGGCACAAATTGATTCAAGATTACACCGACTAGCATTCACTACTGAGATTACTTCGCGCCATAACCTACAGCAAGAATTGCAAGCTTATTCCTATTTGAAACGCAAACTACCGCAAGACCCGAAAGACACGGCGGATTCAGAAAAGCGAGCGCGTACGACACCACAGCCTCTCAAATGCTACGTGTGCGGAAAACTGGGACACAAACAAGCCGATTGCCGTTTCAAGGGAAGAGATGCTAAGAAACACCCAATGCCAATGACGACACCCGCTCGTGTGGCGCAGCAGCCAACTTCAAAGGGACCCATCATCTGCTTCAAGTGCGGGCAGCCGGGACACGTCGCTTCCCGCTGCGGCAGCGCTTCCTCGGCCGCCGCCACGTCGAGCGCCGTACCCCGAGCTGAACACCGAGTCGACCTGTGCGTGGTCGAGCCTCCTACAGGATCTCTCACCCATAACGGTCAGTTGATTGTATTTCATTTTGATTCTGGAGCCGAGTGCTCATTACTTAAGGAAAGTTTTGCTAACAAATTATCCGGTAAACGTTTTAATAATGTTGTAACAATGTTAGGTATAGGTAACAAAAATGTCAATAGTATTGAGCAGATTTTGTGTTGTGTTGAAATTAGCGATTGCCCGACGGAAATCTTATTTCATGTCTTGCCAGATGTGTACCTGCGTAGTGATGTCATGATAGGTCGAGAGATTTTATTTTCCGGGTTTGTCGTTAACATAAGTGCGAGTGAGTTTACGATAGGAAAGAGCAATATTGTCAATTCGTGCATGGCAGATCGTACCCTACCCTACACTAATAATTTTAACGAGGTAGACACTGACATTTCATTCGAACGTAAACAATCGCTCGTGAACATTTTACGAAAATTCTCCAATTATTTCACTACCGGTTTTCCAACTTCACGCGTTAACACTTATGAGTTAGAAATCCGTTTGATTGATTCGAGTAAAACCGCGCAACGACGGCCTTACGGTGGTTCACCGGAAGAACGAAGGGTGATGCGTGAACGAGTGAAGGAGTTATTAGACGCTAAAATTATACGACCTAGTAATTCACCGTTCGCGAGCCCTGCGTTATTTGTTGAGAAGTCCGATGGTACGAAGCGTATGTGTATTGATTACCGCGAACAAAAATACCGTTCCTGATAGATACCCGTTACCGTTGATTTCTGAACAGATTTCGCGACTTAATGGCGCTAATTACTTTACGAAACTCGATTGTGCTAGTGGTTTCCATTTAATCCCAGTTAATGAGGAGTCAATTGAGCGAACTGCGTTTGTCACAGCCGATGGGCAATACGAATTCTTGACCATGCCGTTTGGTCTACGTAATGCTATTTCTGTTTTTCAACGCGCTTTGATGATAGCGTTAGGAGACTTGGCCTATAGCTTTGTCGTAGTTTATGTCGATGATATTTTGGTCGTGGCTGAGAGTGAAGAACAGGGTTTAGAGAGGCTTAACACAGTTTTAGAGGTTTTATCCAAAGCAGGTTTCTCACTTAACCTCAAAAAGTGTTCTTTTCTGAAAAAACGGGTACAATTCCTTGGTTATGAAGTAGAGGCAGGTGAAATAAGGCCAAATAAAAGAAAAATCGAGTCACTTAGTGCTTTACCCCCACCAGAGTCGGTTACGCAGCTTAGGCAATTTATTGGGCTAGCATCTTACTTCAGGCAGTTCATACCACAATTTTCTCGATTAATGAGTCCTTTGCATAGGTTGACTGCAGGTAAGTGTCCATTTGAATGGAAGGCAAACCACGAAGAAATACGACAGAAGGTGATTTCTATTTTAACAACTGCACCGGTGTTGATGATTTTTGATCCCCGTTACCCTACAGAACTTCATGCAGACGCGAGTATGGACGGCTACGGAGCTATGCTTTTGCAGATAGTCGAGGGTAAGAAACGTGTAGTCGGTTATTACAGTAAGCGTACCACGCCTCCTGAGTCTCGTTACCGGAACGAACTGGAAACGTTGGCGGTAGTTAACGGTGTAAAACACTTTCGTTCTTATTTACATGGGAGGAAGTTTGTTGTGGTTACCGACTGCAATTCCTTAAGGTCTGCTAGGGACAAGATAGATTTGACACCGAGAGTACATCGTTGGTGGGCCCACTTGCAAGCGTTCGATTTCGACGTAGTCTACAGAGCTGGTAAGAATATGGCACATGTTGACTTTTTCTCTCGTAACCATTTACCCCGGGCCCAGGTGAAAGAAGTTACGAAAGCGGAGCAGAAACGTGTGGACATAACGGAACTTACTGGTAATTGGCTTTTAGCGGAACAGCAGCGAGACAAGGAGATAAAAAACATCGTAACTCAACTAAATAATGGGGAGTTAAGGGACGAGATCGCGCAGACATATGAGGTACGATCAGGTTTACTCCACCGTAAAATTCAACGCAACCGTAAGACCAGATGTTTACCTGTGCTGCCTCATAGTATAAGATGGTCAGTAGTTCACAATGTACACGATTCAATAATGCACCTTGGTTGGGAGAAGACACTGGAGAAGCTTTACGACCACTATTGGTTTGAAGGTATGTGTCGCTACGTTCGCAAGTTCGTGGATAACTGCGTTACGTGCAAAGTAGCAAAGTCCAATTCAGGGAAAGTGCAAGCAGAGCTGCACCCGATTCCAAAAGCTACGGTGCCCTGGCACACGGTACACATAGACGCAACGGGTAAGCTCAGTGGTAAACGTGACAAAAAGGAATACGTTTTTGTCCTTATCGACGCGTTTACTAAATTCGTCCTTTTACATCACACGATGCATATTGACACTGCCAGTAGTATTAAAGCTCTGACCAAGAGTGTGTCGTTATTTGGTGCGCCAGTTTGTATCATCGCGGATCAGGGTCGTTGTTTCGCGAGCCACGAGTTTAGGGAGTTTTGCAATAGTAAAAACATTAAACTTCATTTACTTGCTACCGGATCATCGCGAGCTAACGGCCAAGTCGAACGTACAATGAGCACTTTAAAATCGATGCTTACCGCGGTTGAATCTAACGATGATAGGTCATGGCAGGATGCGCTAGGGGATGTGCAGCTTGCTCTAAACTGTACGGTCAATAGGGTAACGAAAGCGAGCCCTCTTGAATTGATGATCGGTAAAATTGCGCGTCCTTTAAATTTAATGGTTAACAATGAGGATAACAACGTAGATATCGAGCAAGTTAGAGAAAATGCCGCTTTGTTGATTGAAAAGTCGGCCCTATATGACAAAAAGAGGTTTGATAGTACAAAGGCGAGACTGGATAAGTTTTCCGTTGGTGACTTTGTGTTGCTTCAAAATGAAGAACGCAATCAAACCAAGTTAGATCCAAAATATAAGGGTCCTTTCAAAGTTTTAGAAGTGTTAGAGGGAGATCGCTATACATTAGGGGCACTTAATTCTAAACGCACCTACAAATACGCGCATGATAGGTTAAGACGTATGCCGGAGGGCCAAGTACCACCGATAGTAGAAGAATCGAGTGATGATAATGACGATGGGAGTGGTGAATCTTAGTTCGGTTGGTCGGACCGTACCAGTAGTCATTTCGTAGCCGTAGTCCGTTGGAAGTCGGTAACTACTCTGTGTAGTCCGTGGATGCGCGGTGCGCGAGTGATATTGGCGGAGGTCGGGTCATTTCAAGACCATAGAGTTCAGGGAACTCGGCATTCGTGGAATGCATTAGAACCGTGAGGGTTAAGGGAGGGGCTTTGTGAAAGCCACAGGCCACGAATATGATTCCTACTTTGTTGTTTATGATTGTTTTGTGGGCGATGACACTGATTGTTTCAAAGGTTTGAGTGGTGGTACTTGTTCACTCTAGCATTACTTTTAGTTAATCAAACTGTAATTTTGTTGAACCGATTGTTAATTCTTTTTGTTGAGATTTTAATTCAAAATAAAACAAAATCGTTGTATGTAGACAAAGGAAGTTTATTTCATTTTCTTTAAGATCCTGATTTAGTCGTAAGTGGTTGTCAGGAGTGACCGAACGTTGTGTACTGTGCAAGATTTATTTTGTTGCAGAATAACACACGAGGACGCGTGTAACGCAGGATGGCCGTGTCGGAGACGGTCAATAATACAGTCTCTATACTAAACGGAACGAAGCACGATCTGACAGATGGCAGCACCGACGCTATGACGTCGGTATGCGGTTAACTTCGTGCTACGGCGGAGCCTAGCTGAGGAGGGGAGGCCTAGACTTCACTTACCTTTTCTCCGTCGTCGAGTGCAGACCTCCCAACTAGGAACTGTCACACGTTTCGTTGATTAATTAAGTACCTACCTGATTCTGTGCTGAGATTAGTCATAATAAAAGTGTTCGATCAACCTGTATTTTCTCTTTGCTCGATCTACCCTATTTACGCCTATAAGATGTCGCATACGGACCCAAATGAAAACCCTATTCCGTCAAATACAATTGTCTAAGTAGCTACTAATTTCTTTTATAATTTTTTTAAATACATACCTTGTTTTTTTGTAATAAACTTTTATAAAGCCCAAATGAACACAGAGAGGTAATTATGACTTTGATCTATGTCTTTTACATTTAGAAATATATTTTTATTTTTCAGTTCTTTGGGCTGTGTGCAATCATAGCTTACGCAATGGATGGCTATCTGAAATACAAATCATGGAAGAAAGGACTGCCCCCACAGTAGAGCACTTTCTGAGCACCTTACAGTTGCTCCAAGTTATCTGTCTACACTAAACAGATAAGTTGGTGGTACTATACACAATTGTCTAAGCATAACCAAACAGAACCACCTAATTATTAATGTAATTTTAAAATCAAATTGTACCTTGGTGTATTTTATAAATGTTTTAAAGGTACAATCATTCTATGTACAGTATTTTTTGAAAAAAAAAAAAAAAGGATTATAAGATTGCATTTATTCAATGTTTTACATTTGATGTAAAAAGACTTTGTATGCTTTATATGTGGTGATATATAACTAACGGCCAAATACTGAGACGCTACTCAAAATAACAGGGCTACTTAAACAATTGCAGCTCTTAAGAGGATAGTCTCCATTCTCATTCTCCATACAAACATAGTTTACATTTTCCTCCCTGGATAAAGACATTAGAGCAAATATGTTTATGCCATAAAACCTATATCTGTCAAGACAATGCATCTACCATTTTATTTTTTTTATTTTCTAATTAAAATAATAATAAAAAATAAAAAAAATAAAAATGACAAAAAATAAAAAGGTAGATGCATAGTCAGCCATGCATGACAGATATAAGTTTTATGGCATAAACATATTTGCTCTAATGTCTTTATCCAGGGAGGAAAATTTAAACTATGTCTGTATGGAGAAAGAGAATGGAGACTATCCTCTTAAGAGGAAATGCATAAAGATATTTGATCTGTCTTTATCCCGTTTATACTCTTTGGGTATGGATCCCTAATTAGCATACTAATTTTGAATTTAGAAGCTGCTCAATTTTCAATTATTCAAGTAGCCTGTGGCGGACGCCCACAGAATCAACTAGATGGCGTTACTAGTATGAAATCCTGAATCGCGCTATCAACATTCTTTCCGAGATAAGCTCATATACAACTCCCGATGAGAGAACGTCGGGCCGCGGCCTACCGGGCAAAACCAACCGCCCGGTGGAAGATCTTCCCTTTGGAGGTACACACCATCTCGTACCTCCAAATTGGTTACCCCCAAACTGGTGACCCCGCACATGGACAAGAGCGCAACCTTCGCCGACATGAGCTTCAACCCCGCACCACCCTCACCTACCCCAGGGGGTATCCTGCCAGCAGCAGCCGACAACCACTTCTAGCCACATTGGTTGGACCACGACGCCTGTGTAGTTACAAGCACTGGTTCACCCTCCAACGGCTACACCGCATCGCAACTGGGCACCTGCAGCACGCTTCCGAGATCCGGCACCTCATCGATTGGCCATCGACACGCTGGATCATCACGTGCTATGCCCCCTTCACACGTCCCGACTCACCGTGGACAACACTGTTCCGACTCACTGGAACAGCATCTTCCCGACTCACCGTGGAAATCAAAGACTCCGACTCACTGGAGCAGCATCCCGACTCACTGGGATATTCCGTCTCGACTCACTGAGACGCACGCAACACAACTGGCACACTGGCAAAAACAATCTGCATCGACCTCCGGTCTCGAGGGGGAGTAGTGTGGCGGACGCCCACAGAATCAACTAGATGGCGTTACTAGTATGAAATCCTGAATCGCGCTATCAACATTCTTTCCGAGATAAGCTCATATACAACTCCCGATGAGAGAACGTCGGGCCGCGGCCTACCGGGCAAAACCAACCACCCGGTGGAAGATCTTCCCTTTGGAGGTACACATCATCTCGTACCCCCAAACTGGGTTTTTTTTTTTTTTTTTTTCTTAATATATACCTTGTAATGGTGTGGCATGAGATGTCGCCAGACGATGTCATTTACGTATCAGTCCCTATGCAAGGTGTCTACTTCTAGATCTAACTCGTCCAGCCTCTGGCTAAACAGTTTGCTGGCTTCACCCACATTTTGGAAGATACGCTGGTCTGTGCTAGTATACTGAGTGGCGCGAACAACCAAAGCACCTGTCTGTTCTAAGCTGGTGAGGTATTCTGTAACTATCTTCTTGATAGCCTGCCCAGCTGTCCCCTGTGTATCCCCTTGATAATTTGTGAAAGATGCATGAAGGTATGAACCTATAGCGTGTGCTGCATCAGTCAATAATAAGAACTTCTCCCTCTGCAGTGCTTTTGTCTTTTGCGGTCCGTATAATAGCTTGGCATAGGGGCGCTCTCTCTCATCTAGAGATCCTAGGTACTTCCACGCAGCTTTCAGGACTCCTATAGTTTGTCCTTGGAGTTGCTTCATAGCAAGAAGCTCAGGGAATCTGCCAAATAAGTACTCTTGTACCATGCGAATATGATTCATCTCTGACCATGCTAGTAAGTTGAGCATAGCAGTCGCCAAGGAGCTTACCAAGGTGCCGTGGCCAGATGCAGCAAATAGAATCCGCAACTGGGCACCTGCAGCACGCTTCCGAGATCCGGCACCTCATCGATTGGCCATCGACACGCTGGATCATCACGTGCTATGCCCCCTTCACACGTCCCGACTCACCGTGGACAACACTGTTCCGACTCACTGGAACAGCATCTTCCCGACTCACCGTGGAAATCAAAGACTCCGACTCACTGGAGCAGCATCCCGACTCACTGGGATATTCCGTCTCGACTCACTGAGACGCACGCAACACAACTGGCACACTGGCAAAAACAATCTGCATCGACCTCCGGTCTCGAGGGGGAGTAGTGTGGCGGACGCCCACAGAATCAACTAGATGGCGTTACTAGTATGAAATCCTGAATCGCACTATCAACATTCTTTCCGAGATAAGCTCATATACAACTCCCGATGAGAGAACGTCGGGCCGCGGCCTACCGGGCAAAACCAACCGCCCGGTGGAAGATCTTCCCTTTGGAGGTACACATCATCTCGTACCCCCAAACTGGGTTTTTTTTTTTTTTTTTTTTTCTTAATATATACCTTGTAATGGTGTGGCATGAGATGTCGCCAGACGATGTCATTTACGTATCAGTCCCTATGCAAGGTGTCTACTTCTAGATCTAACTCGTCCAGCCTCTGGCTAAACAGTTTGCTGGCTTCACCCACATTTTGGAGGATACGCTGGTCTGTGCTAGTATACTGAGTGGCGCGAACAACCAAAGCACCTGTCTGTTCTAAGCTGGTGAGGTATTCTGTAACTATCTTCTTGATAGCCTGCCCAGCTGTCCCCTGTGTATCCCCTTGATAATTTGTGAAAGATGCATGAAGGTATGAACCTATAGCGTGTGCTGCATCAGTCAATAATAAGAACTTCTCCCTCTGCAGTGCTTTTGTCTTTTGCGGTCCGTATAATAGCTTGGCATAGGGGCGCTCTCTCTCATCTAGAGATCCTAGGTACTTCCACGCAGCTTTCAGGACTCCTATAGTTTGTCCTTGGAGTTGCTTCATAGCAAGAAGCTCAGGGAATCTGCCAAATAAGTACTCTTGTACCATGCGAATATGATTCATCTCTGACCATGCTAGTAAGTTGAGCATAGCAGTCGCCAAGGAGCTTACCAAGGTGCCGTGGCCAGATGCAGCAAATAGAATCCGCAACTGGGCACCTGCAGCACGCTTCCGAGATCCGGCACCTCATCGATTGGCCATCGACACGCTGGATCATCACGTGCTATGCCCCCTTCACACGTCCCGACTCACCGTGGACAACACTGTTCCGACTCACTGGAACAGCATCTTCCCGACTCACCGTGGAAATCAAAGACTCCGACTCACTGGAGCAGCATCCCGACTCACTGGGATATTCCGTCTCGACTCACTGAGACGCACGCAACACAACTGGCACACTGGCAAAAACAATCTGCATCGACCTCCGGTCTCGAGGGGGAGTAGTGTGGCGGACGCCCACAGAATCAACTAGATGGCGTTACTAGTATGAAATCCTGAATCGCGCTATCAACATTCTTTCCGAGATAAGCTCATATACAACTCCCGATGAGAGAACGTCGGGCCGCGGCCTACCGGGCAAAACCAACCGCCCGGTGGAAGATCTTCCCTTTGGAGGTACACATCATCTCGTACCCCCAAACTGGGTTTTTTTTTTTTTTTTTTTTTCTTAATATATACCTTGTAATGGTGTGGCATGAGATGTCGCCAGACGATGTCATTTACGTATCAGTCCCTATGCAAGGTGTCTACTTCTAGATCTAACTCGTCCAGCCTCTGGCTAAACAGTTTGCTGGCTTCACCCACATTTTGGAGGATACGCTGGTCTGTGCTAGTATACTGAGTGGCGCGAACAACCAAAGCACCTGTCTGTTCTAAGCTGGTGAGGTATTCTGTAACTATCTTCTTGATAGCCTGCCCAGCTGTCCCCTGTGTATCCCCTTGATAATTTGTGAAAGATGCATGAAGGTATGAACCTATAGCGTGTGCTGCATCAGTCAATAATAAGAACTTCTCCCTCTGCAGTGCTTTTGTCTTTTGCGGTCCGTATAATAGCTTGGCATAGGGGCGCTCTCTCTCATCTAGAGATCCTAGGTACTTCCACGCAGCTTTCAGGACTCCTATAGTTTGTCCTTGGAGTTGCTTCATAGCAAGAAGCTCAGGGAATCTGCCAAATAAGTACTCTTGTACCATGCGAATATGATTCATCTCTGACCATGCTAGTAAGTTGAGCATAGCAGTCGCCAAGGAGCTTACCAAGGTGCCGTGGCCAGATGCAGCAAATAGAATCCGCAACTGGGCACCTGCAGCACGCTTCCGAGATCCGGCACCTCATCGATTGGCCATCGACACGCTGGATCATCACGTGCTATGCCCCCTTCACACGTCCCGACTCACCGTGGACAACACTGTTCCGACTCACTGGAACAGCATCTTCCCGACTCACCGTGGAAATCAAAGACTCCGACTCACTGGAGCAGCATCCCGACTCACTGGGATATTCCGTCTCGACTCACTGAGACGCACGCAACACAACTGGCACACTGGCAAAAACAATCTGCATCGACCTCCGGTCTCGAGGGGGAGTAGTGTGGCGGACGCCCACAGAATCAACTAGATGGCGTTACTAGTATGAAATCCTGAATCGCGCTATCAACATTCTTTCCGAGATAAGCTCATATACAACTCCCGATGAGAGAACGTCGGGCCGCGGCCTACCGGGCAAAACCAACCGCCCGGTGGAAGATCTTCCCTTTGGAGGTACACATCATCTCGTACCCCCAAACTGGGTTTTTTTTTTTTTTTTTTTTCTTAATATATACCTTGTAATGGTGTGGCATGAGATGTCGCCAGACGATGTCATTTACGTATCAGTCCCTATGCAAGGTGTCTACTTCTAGATCTAACTCGTCCAGCCTCTGGCTAAACAGTTTGCTGGCTTCACCCACATTTTGGAGGATACGCTGGTCTGTGCTAGTATACTGAGTGGCGCGAACAACCAAAGCACCTGTCTGTTCTAAGCTGGTGAGGTATTCTGTAACTATCTTCTTGATAGCCTGCCCAGCTGTCCCCTGTGTATCCCCTTGATAATTTGTGAAAGATGCATGAAGGTATGAACCTATAGCGTGTGCTGCATCAGTCAATAATAAGAACTTCTCCCTCTGCAGTGCTTTTGTCTTTTGCGGTCCGTATAATAGCTTGGCATAGGGGCGCTCTCTCTCATCTAGAGATCCTAGGTACTTCCACGCAGCTTTCAGGACTCCTATAGTTTGTCCTTGGAGTTGCTTCATAGCAAGAAGCTCAGGGAATCTGCCAAATAAGTACTCTTGTACCATGCGAATATGATTCATCTCTGACCATGCTAGTAAGTTGAGCATAGCAGTCGCCAAGGAGCTTACCAAGGTGCCGTGGCCAGATGCAGCAAATAGAATCCGCAACTGGGCACCTGCAGCACGCTTCCGAGATCCGGCACCTCATCGATTGGCCATCGACACGCTGGATCATCACGTGCTATGCCCCCTTCACACGTCCCGACTCACCGTGGACAACACTGTTCCGACTCACTGGAACAGCATCTTCCCGACTCACCGTGGAAATCAAAGACTCCGACTCACTGGAGCAGCATCCCGACTCACTGGGATATTCCGTCTCGACTCACTGAGACGCACGCAACACAACTGGCACACTGGCAAAAACAATCTGCATCGACCTCCGGTCTCGAGGGGGAGTAGTGTGGCGGACGCCCACAGAATCAACTAGATGGCGTTACTAGTATGAAATCCTGAATCGCACTATCAACATTCTTTCCGAGATAAGCTCATATACAACTCCCGATGAGAGAACGTCGGGCCGCGGCCTACCGGGCAAAACCAACCGCCCGGTGGAAGATCTTCCCTTTGGAGGTACACATCATCTCGTACCCCCAAACTGGGTTTTTTTTTTTTTTTTTTTTCTTAATATATACCTTGTAATGGTGTGGCATGAGATGTCGCCAGACGATGTCATTTACGTATCAGTCCCTATGCAAGGTGTCTACTTCTAGATCTAACTCGTCCAGCCTCTGGCTAAACAGTTTGCTGGCTTCACCCACATTTTGGAGGATACGCTGGTCTGTGCTAGTATACTGAGTGGCGCGAACAACCAAAGCACCTGTCTGTTCTAAGCTGGTGAGGTATTCTGTAACTATCTTCTTGATAGCCTGCCCAGCTGTCCCCTGTGTATCCCTTTGATAATTTGTGAAAGATGCATGAAGGTATGAACCTATAGCGTGTGCTGCATCAGTCAATAATAAGAACTTCTCCCTCTGCAGTGCTTTTGTCTTTTGCGGTCCGTATAATAGCTTGGCATAGGGGCGCTCTCTCTCATCTAGAGATCCTAGGTACTTCCACGCAGCTTTCAGGACTCCTATAGTTTGTCCTTGGAGTTGCTTCATAGCAAGAAGCTCAGGGAATCTGCCAAATAAGTACTCTTGTACCATGCGAATATGATTCATCTCTGACCATGCTAGTAAGTTGAGCATAGCAGTCGCCAAGGAGCTTACCAAGGTGCCGTGGCCAGATGCAGCAAATAGAATCCGCAACTGGGCACCTGCAGCACGCTTCCGAGATCCGGCACCTCATCGATTGGCCATCGACACGCTGGATCATCACGTGCTATGCCCCCTTCACACGTCCCGACTCACCGTGGACAACACTGTTCCGACTCACTGGAACAGCATCTTCCCGACTCACCGTGGAAATCAAAGACTCCGACTCACTGGAGCAGCATCCCGACTCACTGGGATATTCCGTCTCGACTCACTGAGACGCACGCAACACAACTGGCACACTGGCAAAAACAATCTGCATCGACCTCCGGTCTCGAGGGGGAGTAGTGTGGCGGACGCCCACAGAATCAACTAGATGGCGTTACTAGTATGAAATCCTGAATCGCGCTATCAACATTCTTTCCGAGATAAGCTCATATACAACTCCCGATGAGAGAACGTCGGGCCGCGGCCTACCGGGCAAAACCAACCGCCCGGTGGAAGATCTTCCCTTTGGAGGTACACATCATCTCGTACCCCCAAACTGGGTTTTTTTTTTTTTTTTTTTTCTTAATATATACCTTGTAATGGTGTGGCATGAGATGTCGCCAGACGATGTCATTTACGTATCAGTCCCTATGCAAGGTGTCTACTTCTAGATCTAACTCGTCCAGCCTCTGGCTAAACAGTTTGCTGGCTTCACCCACATTTTGGAAGATACGCTGGTCTGTGCTAGTATACTGAGTGGCGCGAACAACCAAAGCACCTGTCTGTTCTAAGCTGGTGAGGTATTCTGTAACTATCTTCTTGATAGCCTGCCCAGCTGTCCCCTGTGTATCCCCTTGATAATTTGTGAAAGATGCATGAAGGTATGAACCTATAGTGTGTGCTGCATCAGTCAATAATAAGAACTTCTCCCTCTGCAGTGCTTTTGTCTTTTGCGGTCCGTATAATAGCTTGGCATAGGGGCGCTCTCTCTCATCTAGAGATCCTAGGTACTTCCACGCAGCTTTCAGGACTCCTATAGTTTGTCCTTGGAGTTGCTTCATAGCAAGAAGCTCAGGGAATCTGCCAAATAAGTACTCTTGTACCATGCGAATATGATTCATCTCTGACCATGCTAGTAAGTTGAGCATAGCAGTCGCCAAGGAGCTTACCAAGGTGCCGTGGCCAGATGCAGCAAATAGAATCCGCAACTGGGCACCTGCAGCACGCTTCCGAGATCCGGCACCTCATCGATTGGCCATCGACACGCTGGATCATCACGTGCTATGCCCCCTTCACACGTCCCGACTCACCGTGGACAACACTGTTCCGACTCACTGGAACAGCATCTTCCCGACTCACCGTGGAAATCAAAGACTCCGACTCACTGGAGCAGCATCCCGACTCACTGGGATATTCCGTCTCGACTCACTGAGACGCACGCAACACAACTGGCACACTGGCAAAAACAATCTGCATCGACCTCCGGTCTCGAGGGGGAGTAGTGTGGCGGACGCCCACAGAATCAACTAGATGGCGTTACTAGTATGAAATCCTGAATCGCGCTATCAACATTCTTTCCGAGATAAGCTCATATACAACTCCCGATGAGAGAACGTCGGGCCGCGGCCTACCGGGCAAAACCAACCGCCCGGTGGAAGATCTTCCCTTTGGAGGTACACATCATCTCGTACCCCCAAACTGGGTTTTTTTTTTTTTTTTTTTTTTTTTTTTTTTTCTTAATATATACCTTGTAATGGTGTGGCATGAGATGTCGCCAGACGATGTCATTTACGTATCAGTCCCTATGCAAGGTGTCTACTTCTAGATCTAACTCGTCCAGCCTCTGGCTAAACAGTTTGCTGGCTTCACCCACATTTTGGAAGATACGCTGGTCTGTGCTAGTATACTGAGTGGCGCGAACAACCAAAGCACCTGTCTGTTCTAAGCTGGTGAGGTATTCTGTAACTATCTTCTTGATAGCCTGCCCAGCTGTCCCCTGTGTATCCCCTTGATAATTTGTGAAAGATGCATGAAGGTATGAACCTATAGCGTGTGCTGCATCAGTCAATAATAAGAACTTCTCCCTCTGCAGTGCTTTTGTCTTTTGCGGTCCGTATAATAGCTTGGCATAGGGGCGCTCTCTCTCATCTAGAGATCCTAGGTACTTCCACGCAGCTTTCAGGACTCCTATAGTTTGTCCTTGGAGTTGCTTCATAGCAAGAAGCTCAGGGAATCTGCCAAATAAGTACTCTTGTACCATGCGAATATGATTCATCTCTGACCATGCTAGTAAGTTGAGCATAGCAGTCGCCAAGGAGCTTACCAAGGTGCCGTGGCCAGATGCAGCAAATAGAATCCGCAACTGGGCACCTGCAGCACGCTTCCGAGATCCGGCACCTCATCGATTGGCCATCGACACGCTGGATCATCACGTGCTATGCCCCCTTCACACGTCCCGACTCACCGTGGACAACACTGTTCCGACTCACTGGAACAGCATCTTCCCGACTCACCGTGGAAATCAAAGACTCCGACTCACTGGAGCAGCATCCCGACTCACTGGGATATTCCGTCTCGACTCACTGAGACGCACGCAACACAACTGGCACACTGGCAAAAACAATCTGCATCGACCTCCGGTCTCGAGGGGGAGTAGTGTGGCGGACGCCCACAGAATCAACTAGATGGCGTTACTAGTATGAAATCCTGAATCGCGCTATCAACATTCTTTCCGAGATAAGCTCATATACAACTCCCGATGAGAGAACGTCGGGCCGCGGCCTACCGGGCAAAACCAACCGCCCGGTGGAAGATCTTCCCTTTGGAGGTACACATCATCTCGTACCCCCAAACTGGGTTTTTTTTTTTTTTTTTTTTTTCTTAATATATACCTTGTAATGGTGTGGCATGAGATGTCGCCAGACGATGTCATTTACGTATCAGTCCCTATGCAAGGTGTCTACTTCTAGATCTAACTCGTCCAGCCTCTGGCTAAACAGTTTGCTGGCTTCACCCACATTTTGAAGGATACGCTGGTCTGTGCTAGTATACTGAGTGGCGCGAACAACCAAAGCACCTGTCTGTTCTAAGCTGGTGAGGTATTCTGTAACTATCTTCTTGATAGCCTGCCCAGCTGTCCCCTGTGTATCCCCTTGATAATTTGTGAAAGATGCATGAAGGTATGAACCTATAGCGTGTGCTGCATCAGTCAATAATAAGAACTTCTCCCTCTGCAGTGCTTTTGTCTTTTGCGGTCCGTATAATAGCTTGGCATAGGGGCGCTCTCTCTCATCTAGAGATCCTAGGTACTTCCACGCAGCTTTCAGGACTCCTATAGTTTGTCCTTGGAGTTGCTTCATAGCAAGAAGCTCAGGGAATCTGCCAAATAAGTACTCTTGTACCATGCGAATATGATTCATCTCTGACCATGCTAGTAAGTTGAGCATAGCAGTCGCCAAGGAGCTTACCAAGGTGCCGTGGCCAGATGCAGCAAATAGAATCCGCAACTGGGCACCTGCAGCACGCTTCCGAGATCCGGCACCTCATCGATTGGCCATCGACACGCTGGATCATCACGTGCTATGCCCCCTTCACACGTCCCGACTCACCGTGGACAACACTGTTCCGACTCACTGGAACAGCATCTTCCCGACTCACCGTGGAAATCAAAGACTCCGACTCACTGGAGCAGCATCCCGACTCACTGGGATATTCCGTCTCGACTCACTGAGACGCACGCAACACAACTGGCACACTGGCAAAAACAATCTGCATCGACCTCCGGTCTCGAGGGGGAGTAGTGTGGCGGACGCCCACAGAATCAACTAGATGGCGTTACTAGTATGAAATCCTGAATCGCGCTATCAACATTCTTTCCGAGATAAGCTCATATACAACTCCCGATGAGAGAACGTCGGGCCGCGGCCTACCGGGCAAAACCAACCGCCCGGTGGAAGATCTTCCCTTTGGAGGTACACATCATCTCGTACCCCCAAACTGGGTTTTTTTTTTTTTTTTTTTTTTTTTTTTTTTTTTCTTAATATATACCTTGTAATGGTGTGGCATGAGATGTCGCCAGACGATGTCATTTACGTATCAGTCCCTATGCAAGGTGTCTACTTCTAGATCTAACTCGTCCAGCCTCTGGCTAAACAGTTTGCTGGCTTCACCCACATTTTGGAGGATACGCTGGTCTGTGCTAGTATACTGAGTGGCGCGAACAACCAAAGCACCTGTCTGTTCTAAGCTGGTGAGGTATTCTGTAACTATCTTCTTGATAGCCTGCCCAGCTGTCCCCTGTGTATCCCCTTGATAATTTGTGAAAGATGCATGAAGGTATGAACCTATAGCGTGTGCTGCATCAGTCAATAATAAGAACTTCTCCCTCTGCAGTGCTTTTGTCTTTTGCGGTCCGTATAATAGCTTGGCATAGGGGCGCTCTCTCTCATCTAGAGATCCTAGGTACTTCCACGCAGCTTTCAGGACTCCTATAGTTTGTCCTTGGAGTTGCTTCATAGCAAGAAGCTCAGGGAATCTGCCAAATAAGTACTCTTGTACCATGCGAATATGATTCATCTCTGACCATGCTAGTAAGTTGAGCATAGCAGTCGCCAAGGAGCTTACCAAGGTGCCGTGGCCAGATGCAGCAAATAGAATCCGCAACTGGGCACCTGCAGCACGCTTCCGAGATCCGGCACCTCATCGATTGGCCATCGACACGCTGGATCATCACGTGCTATGCCCCCTTCACACGTCCCGACTCACCGTGGACAACACTGTTCCGACTCACTGGAACAGCATCTTCCCGACTCACCGTGGAAATCAAAGACTCCGACTCACTGGAGCAGCATCCCGACTCACTGGGATATTCCGTCTCGACTCACTGAGACGCACGCAACACAACTGGCACACTGGCAAAAACAATCTGCATCGACCTCCGGTCTCGAGGGGGAGTAGTGTGGCGGACGCCCACAGAATCAACTAGATGGCGTTACTAGTATGAAATCCTGAATCGCGCTATCAACATTCTTTCCGAGATAAGCTCATATACAACTCCCGATGAGAGAACGTCGGGCCGCGGCCTACCGGGCAAAACCAACCGCCCGGTGGAAGATCTTCCCTTTGGAGGTACACATCATCTCGTACCCCCAAACTGGGTTTTTTTTTTTTTTTTTTTTTTTTTTTTTTCTTAATATATACCTTGTAATGGTGTGGCATGAGATGTCGCCAGACGATGTCATTTACGTATCAGTCCCTATGCAAGGTGTCTACTTCTAGATCTAACTCGTCCAGCCTCTGGCTAAACAGTTTGCTGGCTTCACCCACATTTTGAAGGATACGCTGGTCTGTGCTAGTATACTGAGTGGCGCGAACAACCAAAGCACCTGTCTGTTCTAAGCTGGTGAGGTATTCTGTAACTATCTTCTTGATAGCCTGCCCAGCTGTCCCCTGTGTATCCCCTTGATAATTTGTGAAAGATGCATGAAGGTATGAACCTATAGCGTGTGCTGCATCAGTCAATAATAAGAACTTCTCCCTCTGCAGTGCTTTTGTCTTTTGCGGTCCGTATAATAGCTTGGCATAGGGGCGCTCTCTCTCATCTAGAGATCCTAGGTACTTCCACGCAGCTTTCAGGACTCCTATAGTTTGTCCTTGGAGTTGCTTCATAGCAAGAAGCTCAGGGAATCTGCCAAATAAGTACTCTTGTACCATGCGAATATGATTCATCTCTGACCATGCTAGTAAGTTGAGCATAGCAGTCGCCAAGGAGCTTACCAAGGTGCCGTGGCCAGATGCAGCAAATAGAATCCGCAACTGGGCACCTGCAGCACGCTTCCGAGATCCGGCACCTCATCGATTGGCCATCGACACGCTGGATCATCACGTGCTATGCCCCCTTCACACGTCCCGACTCACCGTGGACAACACTGTTCCGACTCACTGGAACAGCATCTTCCCGACTCACCGTGGAAATCAAAGACTCCGACTCACTGGAGCAGCATCCCGACTCACTGGGATATTCCGTCTCGACTCACTGAGACGCACGCAACACAACTGGCACACTGGCAAAAACAATCTGCATCGACCTCCGGTCTCGAGGGGGAGTAGTGTGGCGGACGCCCACAGAATCAACTAGATGGCGTTACTAGTATGAAATCCTGAATCGCGCTATCAACATTCTTTCCGAGATAAGCTCATATACAACTCCCGATGAGAGAACGTCGGGCCGCGGCCTACCGGGCAAAACCAACCGCCCGGTGGAAGATCTTCCCTTTGGAGGTACACATCATCTCGTACCCCCAAACTGGGTTTTTTTTTTTTTTTTTTTTCTTAATATATACCTTGTAATGGTGTGGCATGAGATGTCGCCAGACGATGTCATTTACGTATCAGTCCCTATGCAAGGTGTCTACTTCTAGATCTAACTCGTCCAGCCTCTGGCTAAACAGTTTGCTGGCTTCACCCACATTTTGGAGGATACGCTGGTCTGTGCTAGTATACTGAGTGGCGCGAACAACCAAAGCACCTGTCTGTTCTAAGCTGGTGAGGTATTCTGTAACTATCTTCTTGATAGCCTGCCCAGCTGTCCCCTGTGTATCCCCTTGATAATTTGTGAAAGATGCATGAAGGTATGAACCTATAGCGTGTGCTGCATCAGTCAATAATAAGAACTTCTCCCTCTGCAGTGCTTTTGTCTTTTGCGGTCCGTATAATAGCTTGGCATAGGGGCGCTCTCTCTCATCTAGAGATCCTAGGTACTTCCACGCAGCTTTCAGGACTCCTATAGTTTGTCCTTGGAGTTGCTTCATAGCAAGAAGCTCAGGGAATCTGCCAAATAAGTACTCTTGTACCATGCGAATATGATTCATCTCTGACCATGCTAGTAAGTTGAGCATAGCAGTCGCCAAGGAGCTTACCAAGGTGCCGTGGCCAGATGCAGCAAATAGAATCCGAACCATGTGTGCTCTAAGAGGAATTAGCAGGTTGAGTTTTTGATAAATCCGTATTGCCGGAGTTACTTCAAAGGGGCGCAGAATAGATTGCTCTACTACATAAGTTTTAAGTGGCGTTTCTGTATTTGGCCATAAGATGCAACAAATAAGATATTTCTATGTGCCTTAATATATTACTGTGTAATTGTTAAAATGCTCTAAATGTTGTGCCTTTATGTGTCAAGAATTGCCTTTAGGACCAAAATGTTGATTGCTGTAATGTATTTGTAAGATTCAGGGTCCAAACATAATACAGGATGATTTCCTAGATTTTTAAGGTTCCATAACTCAAAAGGTAAAAAAGGAACCCTTAGGCTTAGATAAAAACAAAAATAGTAGATACAGTATATTCTAACATTGCGTATTCGAAAAATGAGCTTGAAACACCTACTTGCATTTCCATAAAGTTATTGTATTTAAAAACATTTGTCTTTAAGAATTATTCAGGCATTTGTAAATAAGCAAAAAAGGCATTCCTATGGATTTCAAAAAGATAATCGCAGTGTGACAGCACATGCTCACGCGGCAAAGGTTCGACATACGACTGAGGCTAGTGCGTCAGCTAGACGCAGTTTTATCGTCTCATTTTCCGAGACTAGGTAACGTATCTGCTGTTTTTTGTTTTCATCTAAGCCCTTAGGTATATTTTTATATCAGATTTACCATACATAGGGGTCGGACCAGGGTCGATAATGTTTGAAAAGGATTTAATTCCTTCTCTGCTGGAAATCAAGAAAATCCGTTTTTTTTAAGCTTAACAACCCACCGGGTGGGGGTTCCCGACCTCAGATCACCCGTAATTTATTTTTCCTGTAATTTTTGTTATATTCTCTTCCTTTTCCAATGGTTTTCATTCTACTATAATTTAGTTCCACTTTTTTCAATTTTTAAAGGCTTTCTGCCCTGGCCTAACAAGGCATGTATATTTCCAGGATTTGACATCCTAAAAGTGGTGTTTATGTTTTTCAAAAATCTATAAAATTTCGAACACCTTTTAAGATTATTGCTATCTCTTATAGTTTGAGAAATGGCTCTGAGGTTTGATCTAAGTCACTCACCCTGTCTTTTTTTTAAATATTTCTTTTGCACAAAATGTACTTTTTGACTCCGTTGTACTTATTATAAATGTATTATATTTAAATTTTAATCATGTTTTAGTTGAGTAAGTTATAAAGTGTCATAAGTTTTTATACTAGGTTTTATCTCGATTGAAATAAATAAAATGAAATTTTCAAGTTAAGGGGTTTTTAGGACCTAAACTCAAAACCCCTGTCAGATTTATCGAAAATTGTTAATTATTTCCTGACGCAATATTTTTGTTCAGAGCGTTTGTAGGTGACATTGTTTCCTACGAATTGATGTAAGTATATTTTAAACGAATATTTTGAAGGGTCAAAAATACAATTGATATTTAGGTCAAAAATACAATTGATGTGAAGGTGTGGATTGACTTCCAAACAGGAAATAGCTTTTGTCTAGAATTTTCTCCAAAATGCAGGAAACAATGTCACTTACAAACGCTTTGAACAAAAACATTGCGTAAGGAAAAAAATCATCAAATTTCTATGAAACCGACAGGGATTCTGAGTTTAGGTCTTATACAGGATGTTTGGTGTAGGGTTAGACAAACTTGGTGGGCGTGTAGGTGGACCTATTTGTAAAAAAACAATTGAAAACAGTTGTCAAGAGAAGTTTTTAAGAATATTTGAACTCCTCGATCACTATTAGTTTTTTTTTTTAAGTTGTTTAGTTGACCTTTCGGACAACATTGTTTTATTTTCTTAACTTTGAGAGCCCATAACTAATTATTTTCTCATTATTCTGGATCAAAAATTCCTTCGATATATCAAGGATACATCTGGTACCAAAATCAAATAAACGTTTAGGCGAAAACATGTACAAAAAATAATTGTAGGGGTAAATTAAATATGTAAAAATTATGAAAAAAATAGGAAAACAAAAATAATCATTAAAAAATGTGAAGAGTTAGGTAAGGTTAGGTCTTTTCCTTAAAATTGTTTTTTACAAATAGGTCCGTCTACACGCCCACCAAGTTTGTCTAACCCTCCACCAAACATCCTGTATACCCCTATAAGTAAGTAGGTATTTATAAAAACCTACATGCCTACAATATTGACGAATTTTAACCCAGTGTTATTAAAAACGAATTGAAATCACATTATATCCTTATTATTTGTTGCTGAGAAATAAATAAACTTCTATTTGTTCACATTTAAAGCGTGTTTTAATTTGTACAACATACAACAATAAAATACAGTAACAAACCCAGTAGGACTGGCAAACTTAACTAAAATAAAGGACCGTGCATACGGTGCCTATACCCAAGCCATCCTCAGTACTAACCGTAGCCAATCAAAAATTAATGGAAAAATACCTTTTTTTTTAAAAAAAAAACCATTCAACAAAACCTTTCGTCGAGGTTTTAACTCCATAACACAATCCAAAGTTTAAACAATTTGTAATCGTGCCTCAATCGCAAGCGTTAATAAATGCCGTTCATAATTTTATCACGACAGAACAGGCACCTGTGGCGCAATTGGCTAGCGCAGTACACGGAATGTAAAGGTTGCAGGTTCAAGTCCTGTCAGGTGCAAATTTTTGGAAAGCATTTCTTCAAAACACAATTTGTAATCTTTAAGATTTAATCATCGACCATAACAGTAGATATTGAATTAGGAGCAATCCGTTGAAACAAGCCACTGAAGTAAACTACATGCGTAATTAAATAATATTTGTTACGTTTAAAGCGTCATTCATCGACTTTCCATTTATATGATAGACGTAACAACATTGTCAGCGGTGTACCGTTTTTTTTTCGCGTGAAAATAACATGGAATTAGACATCACCCTTAGTACATACTAGTACATAATAAATATCTCAATGGATTCATTAAGTACTTAATTAAGTATTTTTTTACTTTTATTTTTTTAACTAGCCGGTTGGCCACACAATGCTATCACACAATGCTTTTTCATTGTGTGGCCAACCGGCTAGTTAAAAAAATAAAAGTAAAAAATACTTAATTAAGTACTTAATGAATCCATTGAGATATTTATTGGATTGGCTTAGACATTGGTACCGTGCAAATGGTCCTTAATGGTAAATTCAGATATTTTCGCGGATTTTAGCGCATAAGTACAAGGTTAATATGACAACACCGGCACACTATTGTATGAAAAGAAGAAAAGTGTTAGAATTACAATTAAATTAGGTAAGTAAGTACGTAAAAGCGATATCTTGAGCAAAGTGCGATTTGACACAAATATGAGCAAGGTGAGATTAGGGCGTGATGGACGGACAAACGTAATATAATTATATTATAGTATAGTTTTTCACTCGCTGCACACTGGGTTATCATAAATCATATTAAAGCTAGAGTGCTCAACGCTCCCTCGTTTTACGACTTAGTTTGCAGCAAGTGAAATACTGTATACTTCAGTACATTTAACATAAAAGAATACAGATTCGAGATAATTATTTGATTGTGTGATTGATTGAAAATTAATGCAATTTCTGATTGATTATCTTGTAAAATTGGAATTACAAAGTTACAAAATATATTATAGTAGGTATGTAGTTTAAAGTTATTTACAAAATATTAATTATTTGATTAAGAAACTATCACTTATTATAATTAATTATCACAATTATAGAATTAATTAGGCGATTCACATCTTACTTACTAAATAAAACAATATGCTTACATAAAAAATAAATGGTCTACTTATAAAATTAGTACATTTTTTTGCACCATTCATGGCTAACATTTAAAAAAAATAGGTAAGAAAGGCAAAAATTTCTTAACTTTTTTTACACATGATAGGTGAGTGTGTGACCACTATATCACCTGATGGAAAGTGACGATATGGTCTAAGATGTAACACGCTCATCTAGAAGAAGGAAGACGGCAGTGGAACAAGATACGACCCGTTTTCCTTGATGGCTGCACCGGCCAACGTATCGGAGCACGGACGAGTCCGCTTGGTGCTACGACTTAGACCGGTGGGTGCTAACGGCCGAAGCCTCTCACCAAGAAACCCCCTTTTGGTCGCCTTTTGCGACGGGCTGGGGATACAGTAGCCATATTATTTTAGACCCGAGCTTCAGGTCCTAAATAATATGGCGGAATTTTATAGATGTACCTAGATTGAAAAAAATCAGGGGACAGTCTATCTTAAGGGGACAGTCTACCTACTCTTTTCTCCATACAAACTTGACAAACGTAGCCGACTGTTTTCTCCCTAGATAAGATATTAGAAAAAATATGTTTATGCCATAAGTTCTATATCAGCCATGACCAAGCCAATACGTTCTGATTTTTTTCATTTTCTAATTTTTCTGATGTTTATTTCTATTCTAATTAGAAAATTGTAAAAAAACGTATGGCATAGTCATGTCTTTATCCAGGGAGGAAACAGTCGACTACGTTTGTATGGAGAAAGAGTAGGTAGACTGTCCTCTTAACTAAATAGTCGCTAAGCACTAGTACCTTAAATAACAATAAATTATTATGTACCTATTCATCTAATTGTTTTACATAATATACATTTGGTAAACATAATATCAAGTCTAAATTGACTAGTTGGTTTGAAGTGCCTATTTATAAAACAAAATCAAAGTAAGAACGGTCGTTTGAGGAAAATACTAAAAGGTTGTTATGTATTAAAACAATGAAGGTATATACCTAAATCTTTTAATGTAGGTACATCCCACTAATATTATAAATGCGAAAGATGTTTGTGTTACAATCACGCAAAAACTACTGAAGCGATTGCGATGAAACTTGGTATGTAGATAGCTGGGAATCTGGATTAACACGTAGGCTAGTTCGTATTCCTACATTCTCACGGGATCGGCACTTACGCGGCGAAAACCGGGGGGCGCTATTAGTATATAAATATAAGTACCTACACAATCATGACTAAGTTCATTCTCTTTCAACGACCTCTGTGGCGTGGCGGGTGAATACCCGACTGTAATGTAGAAGGTATGTTTGTATTTACAAAAGAAAAATATAAGTATGATAGTCATCGTAACACAAGCTTAGTAGCTTACCACGGGGCTAGATCCATCCAAAGCATCCAAAGCATTTGGGGCATCCAAAGGTTGCCTGGAAGAAATCGCTTTTAGCGATAAGGCCGCCCATTTGTGCAACGTTTTAGTTCTAAGCTTTCTGTGTATTTCTCTTACATTTGTATGTTGTTTTGTATATTGTTTGTTGTGCAAATAAAGCGTAAATCTATCTATCTAGATGGCGTATGGCGCTGTGTGATGTTCACAGAATTTATTTATTTAAATATACTTATTTCATTTTATTTACATAATGCATATAGTCTTCGGATTACGACTGAAGTTTGAAACATCATCTAGAATATTATTTGTTATAATTGTAATACTATGATAATGACTGCGCATAAGGATGCGTTTCCACTGAAGCGGAGCTGAGCGGACCGTAAATTGGCCAATCACATTGTTTGTACTGACGCGGAGAGATTGTGAGCGCTGTGATTGGCCAAATCATGGCCCGCTCCGTTCAGCTGCGCTTCATTAGAAACGCACCATAAGGACTGACTTACCGGGTCACTGACACATGTGCCTTGAACTTTACGTATGTATTCTATCTTTATATTATTACTAGCTGCGTCCCGCGTAAGTCCCGATCCCGTGGGAATATCGGGATCAAAAGTAGCCTATGTTACTCAAGGTGAATGTAGCTTTCTTTTGGTGAAAGAATTTTGAATTTTGAAAAAAATTTGAAATCGGTCCAGTAGTTTTTGAGTAAGTAGTTATTCATTACAAACATACGACACACACACATACAAAAATACAAATCTTTCCTCTTTATAATATTGGTGTAGATAATTTTTACTTTAAGCCTGCACTAGACCATGCTTTGTGTTTTTACAGAAGTATTTTTCCTTTGAAATATTTCTTTACGAATATAGTCACTATTAACGTGTGTATGTTCACTTAGTTAACAATTCAACACACATGGGAAGAAAATGTAGACGTGGTGAGTGTCGGTTGCCCCGCCGCCGCCGTGTGGAGCCCTACGCGCCGTGTGGAGCCCTACGCGCCGTGTGGAGCCCTACGCGGGCTCTACCACGTGCTGTTCCTTGCTGCTCACCACATGCCCCTGCGCCGGCGCGCCCGCCTTGATGCCTCGCACGCAGAGGTATGCCTCCAAGCCGTATAGCACCATGCAGAGGTATCCGAAGAACTGGAACAAAGAAATTTCATCATACATAAATAATGACATTCAATGAACAAAATCTACCTTTTAACTAATATAAGAATAATAAGCCTCAGAAGAAATCGAAGTGTGCTAAAAATAGTAGGTAGGTGACGAGTGTACTATATTATCCATTTTACACTACTAAAAATGCGATTAAAGGCATAAATAATAGTGAAACTTTGTTGTATGCTTTTCGCGGCCAAACAGCTCGACTGTCTCTCATTCGAGCGATGTTTCCGGTTGCATCCCTCTCGGGAGCCCGGGGTCCGCTAAACCCCAAATGTTTGGGGTTGGAGCAGTAGGTAAGTTCATTTGACTCAAACAGCTCGACTAATTTGGATTAAATGTTGTATAGGCATAGTTTAGACGTTGGGGAAGGGTGTAGGGTGATTTTATTTTTAGAAAAAAGCATTCTGACTTTATATCTAGCTGCACCTTCGGTTTAACTGCGAGAATACCGGGATTAAAAGTAGCCCGTATCCTTCTCCAAGGTCCCATCTATCTGCATATCAAGATTTATCTAAATCGGTTCAGCCGCTTAGGTGTGAAAACGTAACAGATTAAGTTACAATATTATTAGTATATACTAGCTGTGCCCGCGGTTGCATTCGCGTAAGTCTTGATCACGCGGAATTTACGGGATCAAAAGTAGCCCATGTCCTACATGCATAGTCATGACAGATATAAGTTTTATGGCATAAACATATTTGCTCTAATGTCTTTATTTTAAAATTTTAACTACGTTTGTATGGAGAAAGAGAATGGAGACTGTCCTCTTAAGGTCCTAACTATCTCTATACCAAAATTAATTACTATCAGTTTAGCGGTTTAGGCGTGAAAGCGTAACAGACAGAGTTACTTTCGTATTTATGACATTAGTATAGTAATGTATGCAATCTATACAGTATACATGTAGAGAAAATTGTTTCCAGGATAATTATCTAGACAACAGTATACACAACTCTATAACCACCTAAGTAAGGTTTACTATGCTTCACACACAAACGTGACTAGAAATAACAAGTAGGATCCTTGTACGATACTTACCTATTTACCTACTGATACTAGGTGAGCTATTGTCCTTGTTTCTATGGAATTCTAATGTTTTCCTACATAGCTAGACGAGGCGGGCGTGACGTGTGGGTATGTTGCTTTCATATATCTACTCGTTTGTTTGATAATTCTACGTCCTTGTATGAAAATTACAGGTACGGGCAAAGTATGTTATGTTTTGTCTGTAATTTTATACAACACTAGCTGCGTCCCGCGGTTTCACCCCGATCCCGTGGGAATATCGGGATCAAAATTAGCCTATATTACTCCTCGATAATGTAGCTTTCTTTTGGTAAAATAATTTTCGAAATCGGTCTAGAAGTTTTTGAGTTTATTTATTACAAACATACGACACACAAAAATACAAATCTTTCCTCTTTAAAATACTAGTGTAGATACCACATCTATCTTTATTATTTCGAAATAGGTGGGTCTATCATGAAAACTATCAAAATCAAAATCTTTAAAAATCCCCCGAGACAAGGTTCGAACTCGCGTCTCTCGCTTAAGTGTCCTTTCCACAGATTCCACTGGACCCGACCCTATGATTGGCCTAATGCTTTATCTTGCTCATAATGTGATGATATTTAGTAATGTCTTATTGACAGGCGAAACATTGATGAGCGAATTTAAAGCGAAGCGATCACGCAGCGAATACGCTGCACTGCGGCAATGCTAAAGTTCTGGGTTAGAATCATAGGTATGTAGGTAGTAGGTAGGTATGTACGTATTGACAAAAAAAAAGTATTAAATTTATTACTTACCTATATTCGTTGTCTAGTACCCATAGTACAAGCCTAGTGTTTAGTTTAAGGCTAGATTGTGCTGTGTGTAACGTCGTGCAATATTTATTTAAATGATATACTAACCCCGGCAGCCGAGAAGGCAGCAGACCCGAAGGCGACACAAACAGTCGCCGTCACCATGTTACAGAAGACGAACGCCACGCTCGTGAACAGTTCCACCTTGAGCCAGCGCCAGTTGTTGAGCTTCTCCACCAGGTGGAACGAGTAGCAGTACACCATCCCACCCGTGTAAACCATCCCACTGAGTGAGACTATGAGGAACAGGACCCCGCGCGCGTTGCTGCTAAAGTCAGAGCTGCCGATGCAGATTGCACCTATTATATTAAATATCTGGAAAATAAAAACCATCATCTTTGGTAGTTTTATTGACATATTTGGCCACTTGTGTTGGCCTAGTGGTAGATACCCTGACTTTCATTCTAAGGGTCGTGGGTTCGAATCTCGGCTGACCGCGTAACAATGTCTTTTTCAATAAGAAACAAATATGTGGGCTATTAACATCGCTCTTACAGTGAAGGAAAACATCATGAGAAAAATGAAATGTCCTACGACTTGCCACGATCTAAAGGCATGGGACATTCGTCAATCCACAGTAGGCTCCCGTGGCGTCTAACGCCTAACTTCTCTAAGACGCGTCCCCTACAGTAGGACAAATTAGTGGGCTAACAATTTTAGTTACTTTTTGGCAAATTGTACAAAGTAGGTACGTATCTTCCTCCTCTGTCATTTGAACGGTTTTTTTGGGAAGAAAATAACATCAAAATTGGTTAGGCAGTCGTATCAAACTGTGCAGTCGGTGCGGCACAAATCACATACCTATGACTATGAGATCGGAAGATTCACTTCATAAAATAAACCGGTAGGTATAGCAGATAAGAGCTATGACAAATTGCAATTCATTGATATCACAATTGATAATAATGTTTGACATTATCTCACCTGTTTCTCATCATCATCATCCGAGCGTTGTTCCCGGTTGCATCCCTCTCGAGAGCCCGGGGTCCGCTTTCCTACTTTTACGTCTCCACTTCGCACGATCTTCGGCATCCCGTGTAGTGAGGCCATTTGCACGCATATCCGATCTTACAACGTCAAGCCAGCACTTCTTGGGTCTTCCCAATCTGCCGCGGCCGGGCGGAGGCGCCATGGCAAGACATTTGTTTCCCACGTAACTAGCCGGTTTTCGTAGAACGTGGCCGTACCACCGTAAGCGGCATTCTTGCAGTTTGTCTGCAATGTCTCGGACATGAAGGCTGCCCCTGATGCGGGAGTTTCTGACGCGGTCTTTTCGCGTCACTCCACACATCCAGCGCAGCATCTTCATCTCCGTGACACGCAGCTCCTGCTTATGTCGCTCAAGCAATGGCCACGCCTCACTACCATACAAAAGGACAGGTCTAATGATCGTTTTATAGACCTGTCCCTTCAGTTTAACCGGCATTTTCAGGTCACAAATGACACCAGTTACCTCTCGCCACTTGGCCCAAGCTGCCGAAATGCGGGACTTGACGTCACAATCGATGTCGCCGGACTCGTGAAGCACAGATCCCAAGTACTTAAACTGGTCTGTCCGCTCGACCATGTGACCGTCAACGCAGACAGGTGTGGGATCTGTGGTATTGCTAGCCAAGTATTCGGTCTTCGCTACGTTGAGTTGCAAACCGCCGTTCTCAAGTGACTCTTTCCAAGCATTTACACGCCTTCCAAGCCGTCCCTTATCCGAGTCCGCTAGCGCAATATCATCAGCATACATGAGCATCCACGGGGGCTGCTCGTGTGCGTCTCGGATGACTACGGACAGTGCGTCCAGTATTACGCTAAACAGAAACGGACTTAGGACGGATCCTTGGTGGACTCCGACTGTAATGGGAAAAGATTTAGTGTCACCAACAGCAGTTCGCACCACTGAATCGGAATTTCGGTACATGTCCCGGATGGTTTCAATATAAGTTTCAGGCACCCCTTTGGACCGCAGCGCCCACCAGATCATCACGCGAGGAACACAGTCGAAGGCCTTCTGCAAGTCCAGGAACAGAAAATGCAGAGGCGTATTCTTCGTTCTGTATTTCTCCATAACGATCCTTAGGGCGAAAACAGGGTCCATGGTACCATGACCGGGGCGGAAACCATACTGGCCCTCCGAGACAGTGCACTCCTGCCGGATCCGAGAGTCAACTATACGCTCGTAGAGCTTCATGGTGTGGGACATGACCTTTATACCACGATAACTTCCACACTCCTGCACAGATCCCTTGCCCTTGAACACTGGAGTGATAACACTCAGTCTCTATTGGGCGGGGATTCTGCCGGTCTCGAGTATGCGGTTAAAAAGGTTGGTTAAGATGCCCACACCACGAGAACCCATAGCCTTCCATACTTCGATGGGGACTCCATCGGCGCCGACAGCTTTCCGATTCTTCATGCAGCGAAGAGCCTTGCGCACCTCCTCAGGCGTAATCAGTGGCACAAGTCCTAGATTCGGAGGGAGTTCCGGTGGCTGCACCTCTTTATACTGCTTATTGAGCAGTTCGTGGAAATAAGAGCGCCACCTCTCCTTCGCCGCGAGGTCCTCGCATAGCAGGTTACCATTAGGATCTTTTACACAGCGGCACTTGGATATATCCTGTGCCGCTTTGATCCTAGAACGTGCCAACTTGTAAATAAGCTTCTGCCCCTCAGACGTTTCCAACTTATCGTACAGTGGCTGTAAGTGGTCCCGTCTGGCTCTGGCTACTGCTCTCTTTGTGGCACGTTTGGCAGACCTGTACGCGTCGCGATCTTCAGGAGAGTTGGACGCTTGCCACTTTTTAAAGAGGGCTTTCTTCACCCTAGTCTCCCTCTGGACTGTGTCGTTCCACCACCAAGTTTCCTTGTCACACTTGCGTCCTCCCTTAGACATACCGAGGACCGACCGCGCCGAATCAGCGATAGACACCTGAATCCGGTCCCAGTGTTCCTGCACCGATTCGCCTTCAGCATTGGCACATTTGTCGCCGATTGCTGAGGCGAGCATCTGGGACTTGACTTCATCAAGCCTCCACCATCTGATTCGGCGCTGACATGGTTCCGGTCGTTTGTCTTTGGTCTTTACAGAGATCCATGACAAGGATACGGTGTTGGGCAGTGAGACTCTCACCGGGTATGACTTTGCAGTTGGCCACGTTGCCGATGTGGTGTCTCCTAGTGATTAGAAAATCGATTTGGGTAGCGCGCCCCCCGCTCCTGTAGGTGATCAAGTGGTCGGGCTTCTTTTTGAAATAAGTGTTCACGAGTGCCAGGTCGGCAGTGGCACACGTACGCAGAATTTCTTCCCCTTCCGCATTCCGACTGCCGTACCCGAAGCCTCCATGAACACGTTCAAATTCCACCCCCATCTCACCCACATGACCGTTCAGGTCACCACCCAAAACGATTCCCTGCGACAACGGGATTGCCCCAAGTACCTCGCCGAGTTTATCCCAAAACGACCTCTTATCAGCGTCGCTACAACCGACCTGTGGCGCGTAAGCACTTACTAGGTGAGTAGGAACCCCCCCAATAAGCACCTTCACGCACATAAGTCGGTCGCTAAAGCGATTCACCTCCAAGATATCGTCATGCAACCCCTCAGCGAGCACCACAGCCACTCCGTTCTCTCCACCAGGTGCACCCGTGTAGATCAGCTTGTAGCCATTCCCAATGAGCCGGGATCTGCTGCCTTTCCATCGAGTCTCCTGCAGGAACGCCACGGCCACCTTCCGCCTGGAAAGTACGTCGGCTAGCTCCTTCACGCGTCCGGTTAGCGTGCCAATGTTCCACGTTGCGAAGCGGAGTTTTGGGGCTCGCGTCTTTAACCGTGCCCGCCCGTGGCACGGTAGCCCTAGTCCACTTGCCACAGGAGTCGGGCGAAACTCCTGCGCGCCGTTATGCGGCGGCGCCCTATCCCTGTGGCCATAAACTCTTTTACTTCTTTCCATAAAGATTTGGCAAATTTCGACTTTCACGGGAGCGACTGCCGTCTGACCTCCCAACCCCGAAGGGAAAGTCTGCGCCAGAGCCTCGTCCGTTTTTCAGCAGGTGCACCGGCTAGCAGGTGAGGTTGGCTTGGGCCCAACGATCTTAGTGGGCCCCATACACACCCAGTGGGCCCCATACACACCCAGTGGGCCCCATACACACCCAGTGGGCCCCATACACACCCAGCATTATCTCACCTGTTTCTGATGTTCAAATATGAACTTTACTATTCACATTTTACCGGGTCTTAATCTCTAGCTATCATGGTTCAATGAGATACAGCCTGCTGACAGACAGACGGCACAGCGGAGCCTCAGTTATAGGGTCCCGTTTGTACCCTTTGGGTACGGAACCCTAAAACCGTTGGGTATGCGGCAACCCTAGTTAGAACAGATTTATCTCACACCATCATCTGTCCTCTTATACATAGGTATGTACTCACAAGTAAGACAACTCTGATTATCCCGAACGGTGTCTTGAAGTAATCCAGGTCGAACCTGACTTGTGTGTTGAACACTACGTTGGTGGAGCCCATTTCTTGGGGCGGAGGAGGCGGGGGCCGGTTCGGATATGTCATTGTGGACACCTGATAACAAATGTATTATTTATTAGGTGCAGTTACACCTGCGTATGTTCCGATTCCTGTGGGAAAATTTGGTTTAAAAGTAGGCTATGTGTTCATTCAGATCTCCAGCTATCTGCATACCGAGTTTCATCACAATCGGTTCAGTAGTTTTTGTGTAAAGGAGTAACTAATATACTTGTTTACGTACTTGTACATCCTTATTCACATATGCAATATTATTGTAGGATGTCTAAGGTGTGTTATCATATTATCATGTATCTTCTTCTTCTTTTTTTGGGTTAATGGCCTTGCGTGATCGCAAATTCTGCCAATGTCAGGTAGTGGAGAAATCACAAGCTCAAGATTTTCCCTTGTTTTTATTAATAGGTATGTTATGTTCCTCTTATTGAAGTGTTTTTTTCCCTCGATACACTAGAACAAACACAAACACATTGTTAAACTAACTACAACGACACGGGGTTACGTATTTAAATGCTTATACATATAAAATATATATAAAAAGGGAGGAAATATAGATAAAAGTTATTTGGAGGATAGAAATAATGCATAATTAATTAGGTTAAACTTTTATTTGGCTCATAAAAATAAAACTAGCTAGAGAATATAAAATGTCGGAAGAAGATAACATAACGGATAATATAAATTTAATGTTTATAGGACGGGGAACATCTGAAGGGAGAAAATCATGAAGTGAGAAGTGAGAATTTGGACAATTGAAAAAAATGTGGTCTAAGTCGCCTTCGTCTAATCCACATTCGCACACGGAAGTGTCCCGAATCCTGATTTTTCTCAAATGCACAGGAGAACAGCAGTGGCCTAAACGAATACGGGATATAATTGAGGTGGTACGTTTCGGAATATCGCGATATTTAAAAAACCACGGTTTAATCGGAATTTCCGGTTGGATCTCAGCATAAGACCTACCTTTAGTCTGTTTAGATATCGACCATTTTTCGTTCCATGTAATGGAAAGATGAGATGAGGCTTGGGAGATAATATCCTGGGAATAAATATGTTGGTGAGAAGGGATTCCGGTACGCGAGGCCGACTTGGCACACCAATCTGCTGACTCATTACCAAGAATACCGCTGTGTCCAGGAATCCAAGACAACACGATCTCGATTCCCCGGTAGTAACATCGGAACAGGGCTTCTCTGATCTCAAGAATAATAGGTAGTTTTTCCTTGGATTTGAATGGGTTACCTTGAATTGCCTGGACACAACTTAGAGAATCAGTGAGGATCAAAGATTTTCCTAGATTATGGGAATCTATAAATTTGATTGCCTCATATATCGCAATGGCTTCGCCGGTAAAGTTAGATGTCATAGGAGGACATTTAAAGCTGAGTGCCAGCTTATATTTTGGGATCCAGACCGCGGCACCGACATCGACGTCTACATCAGAAGATTTTGATGCGTCCGTAAAAATAGGCAACCAATCATGCCACTCAGTCAACATTTTGTGGTTAAAAAGATCATTGGCTATTGGGGATTTTTTGGGGATGTTAAAGTCGTGGGTTCTAGGTTTGAATATCAGGGAATCATATGAATTGCAAAATAATGGATGGCTTACGAAATTACTAATGGGGTGTGGTAAATTAAGGTAACGGGAAAGGGACTTTACTAGCATGAACTTGGGATCATTGTTTGAAAGTTGTTGAAGAAGAATAAGTTTTGGGAGAAGGGGATGGTCAGAGATTTGTAATAATTTCCCAACAAAACGGTCACAAAGGTATTGTCTTCTTAGATGCAGCGGAGGTTCCGCACTTTCAACTTGAAGGCAATTTATAGGGGATGATTTCATCGCACCAATGATGATTCGAAGGCATTTTGACTGTATTTTATCCCAAGTATCAGCAGAAGTTTTATTAAGAGGCTCCAAAACAAAAGAGCCGTAATCTAAAAGACTTCTAATGATTGCATTATATAGAAGTTTTTGACAATAAGGGTGAGCACCCCAGCGGACACCAGATAAAGCGCGCAGGACGTTTATTCCACGATCACATTTATCATTAATATATTTACAGTGATTTTTGCCAGATATTTTTGTGTCCAAGAATAAACCTAAAAATTTAACACTGTTTTGAATTGGAATAAATTGACCCTTATAAGAGATTTCAAAATGAGGTATTGAACGTTTGTTAGTGAATACGACTGTTGAACATTTGGAGACTGATAAAGATAGGTCATGCCTGTCCAACCATTCGCCTAAATAAGACATAGCAGAGTTTAATCTTGATGTAGCTTCAGATATAGAAGAAGATGCGACATATAATGCTAGATCATCTGCATATTGCAGAATCTCACAAAAACTAACCACAGCTGATTCAAGATCGTGTGTGTATAGGCTGTAAAGAATCGGACTCAGAACTGAGCCTTGTGGAAGGCCCTTCCATATTAGTCTTGGAGATAAAGTTGAATTTTGAGACCTGATGTTAATTGATCTAGCCATCATTAGGTTACAAATAAAACGCGTCATCTTAGCCGGAATGTTCAGATGGAGCAATTTTTGCCTGAGCACTGCAAGATTTACGTTGTCGTATGCTGACGCCACATCAAGAAAAACACCCACCAAGTATTTTTTTTGTTTGATTGCAATATTAATGTCTGTGGTTAAAATACTCAAACTATCAAGAGTGCTATAGCCTTTTCTAAAACCAAATTGCGACTTAGCAATGATCTTGTTTTTTTCTACGAACCACTCTAATCTGTTTTTTATTAAAATTTCTGTGACTTTGGATAACACGGAAGACAGGGCGATAGGGCGATACGATGAAGGATCAGAAGGATCCTTTCCAGGTTTGATGATCGGAATGACTATTTGCGTTTTCCAGGAGTTAGGAACTGAGCCAGAAGAAAAAAATGTATTAATTAAGTCTAAATATGTTTTTTTGGCTGGATCATTTAAATTTGTTATAAATGAATATGGAACTCCGTCAATACCAGGGGAGGAATCAGATAGACCTGAGAGAGCAGCGCTTAATTCGTCTAGAGAAAATGGGTCGTCTAAGGGGTCGGAAGAGGATAAAGAAGGCAATGTAGAAGGGAATTGGTCTATGAAGGGGATGGTGGGTGGAGCCAATTTGTCCGCAAAATTTTGAAGCCATGAAGAAAGATCATTAGTTGTTATATTCTGTGAATTGGCGGCACGCCTAAATCTTTTTAACTGTTTCCAAACTATAGATGGGGGGGATCTAGGAGACAAAGATTCGCAGAAGTTGGACCAGCCTGACCTTTTTTTTTGTTTTAAAAATCTTCTTGCTGAAGCAGAGGTTTGTTGAAAATTTAAAAAGTTTTCCAGTGTCATGTCTCTATTATATTGTTTCTCTGATTCCTTTCTCTTTTTAATTATCTCAGTGCATTCACTATCCCACCAGGGGGGAGAAATTTTACCTGAGGGAGGGGACTTTAGTGGGAAATTACTGTCTGCAGAAGATACAAGGGAGGATTCAAACTGGGCATAAGCCGGCAAAGCACTCTCCTCAGACATGGGAGGCAATGCTTCCAAATGCTTGTCTACATCACTAGCAAATGAAGACCACATTTTGTTACCAAATTTGGGCAATCTATATTTCATGAGTGGGGAAAAATTTTGAGAAGGGATATCCCTATCAATAACCGAAAGAACAATAGGGTAATGATCACTGCCATGGGATGTGGAGAGGATGTTCCAATCTATACGGGAAGCCAGAGAAGGGGAGGAAAATGACAGATCTACTGCACTTTTATTAGGTTCCAAAGGGCGAGCTCTCATAGTGGGAGATCCATTATTTAGTATACATAGGTTGAGATCATCAGTGATATCTGTTAATATATGAGAAAAGGAGTCACATTTGTACGATCCCCAGGATGTGTGATGGCAGTTAAAATCACCCATGATAATAGTAGGGTGAGTCACAGTGGAAATTATGCTAAGGAGATGGGGTTTAAGATTAGCATTAGGTTTAGGTATATAAATTGATAGCAGGTTGATATTACAGACTTCAGCAGCTACAGCATTTATACCATCAGGGAGTGGGGGAAGAATGATTTGGCGGAAAGAGAGAGAATGTTTAATTATTAATGCGCAGCCAGCGTAACCATCACCTCTGTCATCCCTAAGACAGGTATACCCCGGTACTCTGAAAAGAGAACCCGGAACAAGCCAAGTCTCAGAGATAGCACAGGCGGCCGGCCTATATTCATTGATAAGAGTAAATAAGTCTGATTGTTTGGGTCTAAGACTCCGACTGTTCCATTGGATCAATTGAAAGGGGAGCATTGTGAGTCTTAACAAACTCGACTGTTTTCATTAACTTTTGGGCAACGTTTTCAGGTAAGACAATGTGACTTGAGTAAGTCAACATTTCAATAAGGGTGTTAATTAGTTGTTCCAACATAGTAGTGTTGGATGTGACATTTTGCGAAGGAATAATGTTGTCCTTAGGAAATGCACTTCCATTAGGAAGCGAAGAACAGGGAGTATTTACTATGTCCTGATGAGCAGAAAAGTCGTAACCAGTACCAGAAGGAGTTCTAGCACGGGGGGGACGCGTTATAGTTTTTCTATAAGAAATTTGGGAAGTGGGAGGTCTAGAAGAAGCTTGAGAATGGGTGATTTGAGGGGGAGGTCGAGAGAAAGAGGAAGAAGGTTGGTCTCGAGCAATCTCAGCAAATGATTTTCGTGAAGAGGGACACTGACGAGCTGCTTCTGAGTATGGGATGTTATTAGTGGTCATGATAGACTTGATGTTTTTTTGTCGATTATGTTCGGGGCAGTTCTTATTAATGGCAAAGTGGGAGCCGGCACAGTTAAGACATGTTGAATTACTTTCAGTTTGTTGGCAACTCTCGCCAATGTGGGGTTGAGCACATCTGTAACATCTCGGTTTCGATCGGCATTGTGATTTAACGTGGCCAAAACGACAGCAGTTATAGCACTGAATTGTGGGTAATTGGTAAGTATCAACCAACAGGGAAGAATTGTACAGGTAAACACGTTCTGGAAGATTTTGGCCTTGGAAGGTTAATACAACTGTACCAGTTGGGATTAATTTTGTGTTGCCATTGTCATTTTCTTTTCTCTGCATTCGTCTTGCTTTCAAAAGTATGCCGGAATTTGATGGGATAACCAAAGCTTCTGCGAATTCGGTCATGGAGATGGCCGAGGGAATACCACGAACAACACCCATACGTGAGAAATTATATGTGGGAATAATGTATTTGAAGGGGTATGGGTTGGGGATAGGATTCTTTATAAAGTGGTTCGCTGCTACTGCAGAAGTAAATTGAATAGACACTCTATTTCTGCCGACTTGTTTAATTCCATCTTTGGTGATATTCCTAATGTTATTTCTAAAAAGCATGCGTCCTACAGGAATTGGTTTCAGTTGAAAATTATTTACCCGATTGGGGTCACTTTCTAGGCTCATGTGTACTATGAAGGGACCAATGTCGGTTTCTAAATAAAGCCTGCTGTCTTCTTTAAGAAGAGGATGAATGTAGGACTCGTTGGGCATTGAGTTGGCATCGGAGTTATCAAAATGTTTTGTGGATTTATGCAAAATTGGAGCATCATCATTGCCCCTCGATCTTTTTTGAGTAGTAGATTCGGAATGAGTTTGAGATGTTGACTCAGAATGAGTTTGCGTTGTTATCTCAGGTGAAGGAACCTGCAACTCCTCGGTACAATCCTCCGTTGTCACCTCAATAAAGAGCCCCACGTCGTCCGGGGGCCCGGGGTCCGGCACGTGGTTACCAGCCATTTTTGTAAACACCAGATGGGATTACAAAAATGGTTGAGTTTTTTAGCTAACACAGCTTACCTTAACAATGAGACAATACACTAACACAAACACCACCACCTTAGTAAAACACTTCAACGTGGAATATCAACGGCAAAGCCGTATTAAACGCTAAATTTTAGAATTATCCGCGGAGTCGATGTAACTTCTTACACAAACCAAAGCAGAATGATTATCATGTATCTTTGCAAGGTTGACAGTGGCAGTTGATTTTTCAAAAATAAATGAAATGTTTTTCTAAGCTGTTTATACTCATACATACAAGCATAGTTGTTTTATCTCACAGATTTTGTGTACATTTGAGAGTGTATGTGCCTTAATATTTATCTACTGCACCTGCATATCTGCATACCAGGTTATATTGCAATCAGTTCAGTAATTTTGCTTGATTGAAACACAAACATCCAAAAATCTAAACTTTCACATTTATAATATTAGTGTGTTGTCAGGATAAAAGCTTTTAACTATATAAATTTTAAAGAGTAACTTAAGATTCTAGGTAAATGTTAATAGAACAACACTAGATGTTGCTACACCCATGATGATATCATACAAGGTGTGTTGAGCTATTTACATAAAATTATATATTGTCAAAGCCAAAACCTATACTTATAGTGTGAGTTAAATTTATTTAAGAAAATATATTAAAGATTCCATGCTACATTACATGTAATTTTATGTTGCACAAGTTCTGGAGCATTCATTTTTGTGTAATTCTCTCTTCATGCAGAGACATAATTCTTATAATAAAATACATTATTAACTTGTTATAAACACACTGACTATAAAGACATGATAAGAAAACTTAAAAAATAAAATATAAAATGAATTGACTCACCGCTAAAATCCTTAGCAATCAGAACTAATGTTAAAATTGAGATAACCAGTCTCCTTGGCACACAATTAGTTATCGACACACGATTTAACAACAATGACTCACGGCTATATTTATTTAGATATACCAAGAATACCAACCCAGGTTAGGAGATTACTTGTTTGAATTATGTAGGCAAATATCTGAATTTTGCAATGAAATATTATCTCAGTACATTTGCCTTCATATTAGTGACTTCTACAGATGACTAGGTAGTTCTAACGGAAAAGTGTTAACTTAGAACTGTTTGCTTTGATTCAAAATAATGAAAAATGTTTTTTTCAAAATAACTTTTACAGTGTTTGATTGAATTACGTAAAACGTCCTGCTTTTCAGAAAAACTTATACATCGAATATAGATATTATGTAATTTTTAAGTTTAATGTTCATTTCAATAATTAATCTAGATAAAAATCATTTATTTTACAAGTTCAAAACGTATATTTTAATCACAAGTTCACAATCCCTCTCATCAACAACCAAACAAAACTCACAACACAAAAGCAAAGCAACCAGTGTTGCCACCATGTAAAAAACTTTGTCACTGGTTTTTATCTGAAATTTCCCCAGATTTAGGGATATTTTGAACTGGAAAAATCACCAGATATCACTAAATAATTTAAAATGAGTGACTTGTGAAAACAACAAATTTTCAGTGGCACATCCATGGTAATGCGTAAAAAACTCACACAAAAACTTTTGAATTAATTCAATTCGGATCGGATTCATTTGACAGTTGACAGCCGAATTTCGAACCGCGAAAATTTCAAATCGGCGCGTCGATTACTCATATCGATGCCGAAGCCAAATTAAATGAATGCAACACAGACAAAATTGAATTGAATTGAAGATTTTGAAAGAAAATCTTTAAATCGACGGCTGACGGCCACGGCGCGGTTTTAAAATTGAAAACTTCGCTGTCAGAAATGTCAAACTACTGCGTCGGGATCGAGTTGCTGTCAACGGAAGAACCGCGGTAGCTTTCCTTTCTTTGACAAACGAAAACTAGCAACTAATTAAATAAAATCATTCAATAATATGCAGTACTCACTCATACACACTTTACTTATGGAGGATGCCCCGATTAGATAATAAAACCTAACATGGTTTGATGAATTTGTCGGCATAACCAAACAAAGATATGCATGTATCGGGGCCTAATCGGGGCATTTTCTAACGGTTAAGGGGGTTGCCACTATGTATTTTCTAAATTTCTCGCGATTTGATAAATATCACTAGAAGCCATTTTATTATTTTTCAGTGATATTTTTTTCAGAATATCACTGTCTGACTCCGAAAACTCACTAAATCTAGTGACAAAATCGCTGAAATGGCAGCACTGAAAGTAACGAACGAAACAGCAAGTTTTTTTTTTCTTTATTCATTCTCAAAGCATAAGGGGATGGCAAAAGAATTACAGATTACCGCATTTACGAACAATTTATTGTTTCATAAATTTCATTCATCGTCGTTGTAATATTAGGGTATTTTTCATGGCATGACAACAACCTCGGCATTGAGTTTTTTGAGTTGAAACATGGCTTACTATAGTTGAAAGTTGAAAATGTTGAAATGTGGTTTAATTAAAAACATAAAAAACTATCCTAAAAAACTCAGGCTGGGTTGGCACTATAAAAAACTCGTCAATTCCCATGGCCCTAAAGATGCAAACATTGCAGTTTTTTTTTATGAAATAGTAAAAGTACATGTAGTAAAGGCCAAAAAAAATAATTTGTAATAAAAAACTACCCTCATTTTTATTTAAGAAGGTGTCACCTCCAGGTGACACTGGGCATTGTATAAAGCCAAGACATGAAATTAAACGACAGTTTGTATTTTTTGTATTTATTATCTATATATGAATTAAATAAAAAAAAAACATTATTTATTGTATTGGAATATATACCAACACTTCACATGGAGGCCAATATTGCACTTTGCGCACATTTTTCTAGTGCGCTGGTGACAAAATCCGCATCTGCGCTGGGAGCAGTCAATTTGTGTATGGTCATCCGCACTTCCGGCACTCCTGACCTCAGTAGGTACCCTCATTTGCACTGGAACGCCACAAGCAGAATCTCGGGTGGAAGGTTTACCATATTTTTGTAGGTAGGTGGTTGCAACATTTCGCCGGAAGTCACAGTATGTCCAGTTTGATTCAAATTGCCTTTTTATTAGCCATGCATTCTGGCAAGCTGCATCTATACCAAATGCAAAGAGAGCCATTTTTTGCCACGAAGACCTACCCTCCTGGAGTCGACGTTCTCATCAAAACGGTCTACCCCGCCCATGTACTTATTATACATTTTGATGAGTCCTGGGCAATCGACTTGAATTTTAGCCCGTTTTTTGTCGACAAAACCAATCCTATCGACTTTAGTGATGGGATCTAATCCATGGCAGTTGGATGTGACTGTAACAATACTATTATCGTGCCACTTAGCCACGATAATATTTTCGGAAGCTTTATGGCATAGCTTTCCCCTTGGTTCTTTTTTCATTTCCTTTGAGTTGGGTAAATTGACATTTTCTAAACGGTTTTCTCGAACAGTACCAGTGCCCCCAATGTTCTGCTCTCGCAAGTACTTTAGCAGTGGTAAACCGGTAAAGAAATTATCAAAATATACGTTGTATGGTCCCAATTCCTGTGGTAATCTTGAATGGAGTTCTATAATAACAGCCGCTCCTAGACCTAAGTCGGATTGCATCTTGAGGCTGGGGCCGGACGCACCCTGATAGAGCTCACAATTTACCAAATATCCATGGCGAGTTGCTGCTGACCAAAGCTTGTAACCAAACCTTATTGGTTTGCCATGAATATGCTGCTTGGTGCCGTGTCTACCAAAGTATGGTACTATGGTTTCATCAAAACAATAAAGTTGTTATACGGCGTGTTACTTATAATTCTGTTATGTATTTTCATCAGAAAATACTTTTATAATATAGCTCATATATCTATCTAACATATTCAATAACAAAAAACACAATACTTACGGTTTAACCATTTTTTATTTCACTTTTTAACACAAGAAAAGATTTCTTCAACTACCTGCAAGTCAATCTAGAGAATGGGGTTAGAAACTAAAAGGTCGAGGCAGGTGGCGCTAGTGTGGCACGGCCAGATGCCGCCAAACTTCAACTGTGATTGCATGTGTCTTTAGCAATTTTATGAATTAAAATGTATTCAACGTGGAGTATAATCCAATTAAAAGGGGAGCTGAGAAAAAGGAATGCGTCTACTAGCGGAAAAAAAGCTGCTTTGACTGAAAGGTTAGTAAAAAAGTGCATTTTAGTGTTTGTTTGTTATGTTTTACAAAAAGGCTTTGTACTGATTTATATGTTGAAAATATGTAAAAACCCTTTTGTAAAAAGTACCTACATGTTGAGATAAGTATACGTGCTTATTTTCGGGGTCGTACGACTTGTAATTTTTATGATTTTATTAAAAATAAGTCTTTGTTTACAAATGGTTGACAAGGGTATTTTTTTCATCAATGTGCCTACAAACCACTTCCAGCGGCACATTCACAATAACTGACTTCTATAGTGCCATTTCAATCTATTTTCAATAAAACTATGTAAAGTAGTTTCTTCATTTGTGCTTTGCATTGCACATGAAAGTAGGCATAGTTTCCTTCAAAGGCAACACGAAGAGTAACCAAACTTCTGCTTTCATATAACAGACGACCTTTGGGTGGTAGGTACTTGAAACCTCTCCGCAAACTCTTGGATGTGGTGTTTGGACAGCCGAGCGGTGGTAAATTGGTGCTAGCGTTAACATCTCCAAAGTGACTTATATCAGGAAACTCAGGAATTTCGTCATCGAGTTCCTCTTCGACTCCAATAATACTGTTTCTGTCGTACACCTCTAGCCTAAAACAAAAACATAGAAAATCCATGAACATCACAAGCACATCTGTTTGTGTAAAGTTTGGTGTAAATCTGTTGCCCGGTCCGGCCTAGCTGACGGACACGGGGTATATATATAGCATGTGTTACCAGATTATAAAAATGAGTAGTAGTATTCATTGGGTTTTCTACTCTATTGGTAGAATTATAAAAAAAAGTTGGAATGTATTATAAAAAAAAATAAAAAGGTCTGTCACCTACAGGTGACACTGGAAAGAAGATCGGCGTTTTTCCTTAGGGATTTTACCTGGGGGTTAGAGTTACCTTAATTTTATTTTATGTGCCATCGCAAATTACGAGACATGGATTATTCAATTGATCTATGCGAGCTAAAGCCATGGTGTTAGTATTTTCGTCCTATTCATATTATCGAGCGTGTTATGGAAGAACATCGTAACCGACAGAATTTCGTAATTTCACTTTTTTATCGTAACGTGTAACTAAAATTATTTGACACCTATTGCGAAGACCCCTAAGTTCATATTTGAATAAATGACAAAACTATAACGGAAAATAAATTTTATCGTAAACAACAAAAGCAAAAGTTTAGAAATTATGAACTTAAAAATTATCGCAAGCACATTATCGTAAGTGACATTTGTTGATTACGATAAAATATTATAAGACTTTTATGCATAAATCAGTGTTGCGTTTCGTTTTTGTGTTATTGATTAGGCGGGTCCACACAGAGCGAGCAGCCTCGCGAGGCTTTTGCCCTTAGAGCAAAATCAAAAGCCGACACTTGGTCGCTCGCCCGCGGCAGCGCGAGCATCATTCAACGACATTGCGTTTAGTTTTTATAGAAAGACAATCATTTTATTTATTTTTTTGTTTATTTCAATAAACAAAAAAATAAATAAAACACACAATATGTTCGAATTGAAGAAAATCGGATGAAAGTTAAAATTTTGTCGAATAAATAGTCAATAGGCACGTCCACACTAACCGAGCTGCTTCGCGCGGCAAATGCCTCGCGAAGCTGCTCGCTCTGTCCCTCTTCGACAACATTTTAAGATCTTTGGGCCCAAGCCAACCTCACCTGCTAGCTTGGTGTACCTGCTGATGAACGGACGAGGCTCTGGCGCAGACTTTCCCTTCGGGGCTGGGAGGTCAGACGGCAGTCACTCCCGTAAAAGTCAAAATCAGCCAAATCAATATGGAAAGTTGCAAAAGAGTTTATAGCCACAGGGATAGGGCGCCGCCGCATAACGCCGCGCAGGAGCTTCGCCTGACTCCTGTGGTAAGTGGACGAGGGCTACCGTGCCACGGGCGGGCACGGCCAAAGACTAAAACTAAGACTAAAACTCCGCTTCGCAACGTGGAACATTGGCACGCTAACCGGACGCGCGAGGGAGCTAGCTGACGTACTTTCCAGGCGGATGGTGGCCGTGGCGTTCCTGCAGGAGACTCGATGGAAAGGTTGCTGCTTTTCCATCGGCTCCCGGTTCATTGGGAATGGCTACAAGCTGATCTACACGGGTGCACCTGGTGAAGAGAACGGGATGGCTGTGGTGCTCGCTGAGGGGTTGCAGGACGATATCTTGGAGGTGAATCGCTTTAGCGACCGACTTATGTGCGTGAAGGTGCTTATTGGGGGGGTTCCTACCCACTTAGTAAGTGCGTACGCGCCACAGGTCGGTTGTAGTTGACGCTGATAAGAGGTCGTTTTGGGATAAACTCGGCGCGATCCTTGGGGCTATCCCGTTGTCGCAGGGAATCGTTTTGGGTGGTGATCTGAACGATCATGTGGGTGAGATGGGGTGGAATTTGAACGTGTTCATGGAGGCTACGGGTATGGCAGTCGGAATGCGGAAGGGGCAAGAAATCCTGCGTACGTGTGCCACTGCCGACCTGGCACTCGTGAACACATATTTCAAAAAGAAGCTCGACCACTTGATCACCTACAGGAGCGGGGGGCGCGCTACCCAAATCGATTTTCTAATCACTAGGAGACACCATTTTGGCAACGTGGCCAACTGCAAAGTCATACCCGGTGAGAGTCTCACTGCCCAACACCGTATCCTTGTCATGGATCTCTGTGTAAAGACCAAAGACAAACGACCGGAACCATGTCAGCGCCGAATCAGATGGTGGATGCTTGATGAAGTCAAGTCCCAGATGCTCAAAATAATAGCGTAAGTGACAGATTTTGGAAAAACATAAGAAATCACGATCAGAAATTTTATCTTAAGTGACAAAAGTACCCTTTATATAAATCTTTTTGTAATTGTGTCAATAATAACATAATATTAAAAACATATTCTATAACATATCCAGAATTTGTCTCTTTATGTCTTAGGATGTAAAAGTTATTAAAAAAATTCGTCTCCTGTAAAGTTTTCAAAATGTCGGTTAAGATGTTCTTCCATAACACGCTCGTTATGTTAAAAGATATTGGGTGTTAAAGTTTCACATTTGGGAGTTTCACACAAAACACCACTAGATGTCGTTATTTGTCTTGAATATCCATAAATCTGAATTGGTATACCACTATGGTAGTTAATCAAGTCATCTTTCAGTCAATAAATCTTATTAATTAAAAATAATTCTTTTCTTTATAAATTCTGGACCGATACGTGGAATTCTGTAGTCATTTAATGGTTTTACAAATTCAGATTTATGGACATTCGAGACAAGTAACGACATCTGGTGGTGTTTTGTGTGAAACTCCCAAAAATGTGAAACTTTAACACCCAATATCTTTTAACTTAGTAAGAATATGACGAAAATACTAACACCATGGCTATAAGTTTACGTAATTAATCAAATAATCCATATTTCATAACTTGCGATTGAAACAATTTGTTACAACAAATTGTTTGAAGTGTCGAATATGATATCTGTGGAACAAAGCTTTTTGAACGGTCTTCTTGACGAGTTAAAAAAAAAAACAATTTTATGTCAATGTCAGATAACAGTGTTTTGTCAACGTCAGTGACTTGACAGCAAAAATAAGGATTTCTATTACAAGTTCCTTTTTATCGATAACATTTATGAGGATAGTCTCCATTCTCTCTCCCCATACAAACGTAGTTTAAATTTTCCTCCCTGGATAAAGACATTAGAGCAAATATGTTTATGCCATAAAACTTATATCTGTCATGTCATGACTATGCATCTACCTTTATTTTTTTCATTTTAATATTATTTTAATTAGAAAATAAAAAAAAATAAAAAGGTAGATCCATTGTTATGACAGTTATAGGTTCTAAGGCATAAACATATTTGCTTTAATGTCTTTATCCAGGGAGGAAAATTTAAACTACGTTTGTATGGAGAAAGAGAATGGAGACTATCCTCAAAGTAAAGGAACTATCGACAGAGGTTGAACTACGCCACGGCACAACACTAAAATTCGGCCCACTTAAAAGTGTGTGACTGTCACCAGTGTCACCTGATATTAATTTACACCTGTTTTCCCAATTTAAACTATATTGTAAGCTAAAGTGTAATTGAGCTGTAGGTAATTGAATAAACTGCTTCAGCTTAAAGTAAAGGAACTATCGACAAAGGTTGAACTATGCCACGGCACAACACTAAAATTCGGCCCACTTTTATGTATGTGACTCTGTCACCAGTGTCACCTGATATTAATTTACACCTGTTTTCCCAATTTAAAAACCTTGTTCCCAAATTTCCCTAATTGTAAGCTAAAGTGTAATTGAGTTTGTGTGTTAATCGTCTTTCCAATTGAAATCAAGTAAGTTTTGGCCAATATATACTATCAAATAGTTCTGCTAAATGAAATCGATTTTTGTTGATATTACTCAATAATCGCTATTTTAAGTGCTGACGAGTTCGCTGTAATCATTCATGTTTCGCTAGAATAACTAGCAAGTTAATGTAACTCTGATTTTTATCCAGACCATTGAATAACTTATAAATAACCTGAATTATCAGTAATACTAATACAAAACTTGTATGTCTACTTCGTGGGAGGTGTATTATGCCGAAATAACTGCTTAGTGGGAGGTGCACACATACGTTACGTACGACCCCCTTGGAGAATAGAATCACATTTCATCTATGAACATTACAAGGGTTAAATTACTGATATTTTTTGTAGATGTATTATAATATATACCTCGTTAACTTCATAATTAAGGATTTTGTAAAAGTTCTAGTTGTATGTATTGTTCAAAATGAATTAGTAGATAAGCTTATCAGTGTGTCATTTGTTCTGAATCACTCACTGATATTACTTGCTATCAGTGCCTGGTATTTTAAATACAGTACCTACATTGATAATCTGAACGATTTAAAATAGTCATAAATTCATAGAACAAAGAAATAGAGAAAGTAAGAAGACTTGTTGTTAAACATTCAACAATTAAATTTTCAGTAAGTTCATAATTCTTAAATTTTGCATTAAGAATGTACATATTAAGTGTTAATAATACCTTGTTTATTCAATCTTATAAAATTGTTGGTATTTAATTGTTTATCAATTCACAGTGCAAATTGATATATGTATATGGATTTGGCATTTTTTGCATTTACATATCCAAGATATAGATATCTAAGGTTAGTAGCTTAGTAGAAAGGCCTTAGATGTTTATTTTTGAGCATAAACACTTGTTCCTTGTGGGAATCAAACCTGCAACCTATTGCATTGCGGTTGCATATTCACCCAGTGACCGATGTCAGTGGAAAATGTTAGAGGAGGCCTATGCCAAGAGGCACACTGAGCTACGTGACATACTATAACAAAATCTATAAAATTGATACTTGTACTTACTTGTAGTTCAGAATAAAGGGCTAATTATTATTATATTATAATTATTATTATTATATTCACCCAATGCACCACAAATGTTAATAAATATGAAATATAAATGAATTATGATTGACTAGGTAACAAAACCATGGCGACCTATGGAGGCTTCCCCGGACAACACACAACCACCACCACGGTGACATCCAACACCACGGTTCAGACGAATCTGAGATTCGACCCTCTCTATGTTCGCACCATCCCTGGGATACTTAAAGTTGTCCAAGTTGTAAGTATGCTTATTTATTCCAGAACCGTTATCTAAACTTATAATATTTAGCTAGAAATATATCATACATAAATACATCTTTAAAAATTCTCTTGTGACATGGCTTGACTTCACATCTCTGGGTCCGTGCCCCATTGTTAACGAACTAAACTAGGCCATGCGAGTTCCCACCCTGAGCGATGAATTAAATAATATATTTATAATATGTTTCCTGTCTACTGTTTTGCTGCCTATGTGCTGCTGCAGCCATTGCGTGTAGCCCACACGCAAATACGGCAATAATCTAAGAAGCTAAGGATGAATTCATTTCTTTAGCTAAACTGGTATTTAGCTAAAGAAATGAAAGCACTCAAATAAAATTACAGGAAAATTGTTATGAATGTTGTCGGTTTATTCAGACTTTGTTAAAGACAATAATAAATAAGCTCAATGAAGACACTTGTGCACTGAACCTGAAAATGGAAATTTATAATCAATGTAAGTACAATGTTCAAATTCTTAAAGACCAGAAGTGGTAGCATATGAGTACAAGAAACATTATGTTGATGGAGAAAAACAAACTTGCATCTTTTCATCATGCTTTTCCATAAATAGTTTAATTAATTTTAAAAAGTAGTCGTAAAAGTAAAAGAGACTGTGCCATGTAGGCTTTTTAAAAAAAAAAAAAACTAATTGCAGTAGGTATGGTAAATGATGACTGACCTAACTGTGCCAACCCCAAATAAATAAATTGATGTTTTAGCGAACCTCGGGCTCCCGAGAGGGATACCGGATGTAAGCGGGAACATCGCTCAGATCATCTGAGCGATGTTCTCATCTGAGTCAGATGAGAAGAGACTGACTGACTTTAACTATCTGATAAGTGTATAAATAAGTACCTATTTAATTTGTACTCAGCCATTGAAATGCTACCTGGAAGAGGTAAACAAAACCAACACCCTAATCCGTCATTAATCGGTAATTACCTATCCTATCCTATCCTACTAATATTATAAATGTGAAAGTTTGTATGGATGTTTGTTACTCTTTTACGCAAAAACTACTGAACCGATTGCAATGAAACTTGGAATATAGATAGCTGGACACCTAGAATAACACATAGGCTACTTTTTATCCCGTAATTCCCGCGGGATCGGGACTTACGCGGGTAAAACCGCGGGGCGCAGCTAGTATTTTTATAAGAACGTGTAACTATCTAATATATAAAATTTCCATGTCACAGTGTTAGTTACCGTACTCCTCCGAAACGGCTTGACCGATTTTTATGAAATTTTATTTTCGTATTCAGTAGGTCTGAGAATCGGCTACTCTCTATAATTTATAAGGCAAAACAACGTTTGCCGGGTCAGCTAGTAAGCATGTATAATTGTATAACCACCGGTAGAACCTAGGTACCTACCTAACTCAAAGATAATAGAATATATCGATACCTACCTGCTTATGTAGAAACTACATGCCGTTCAGAATGCTTTCCTCATAGCTGCGGACGTGGCTTGCGCGATGGTACTTCCCGCTTTTACGTTCCCAACTGAGGCCATGGCTGCTGCAGCCAGCGAGCCGGCCACTACCCCTGTGGCCACAAAACCAAGCTTGACCAGAATCCACATCCCCTTGCCCGTATACAGCACGATCTTTGCAAGAGTGTTCACAATACATGATGCAAAACAGTTTCTCATGATTATATTTACTTGGACTTAAGTATCTTAGCTGCGTTCGACTGGCTAAATTGTAATCACACGTTAGATACAATGATTGTTCTGACTTGAAGACATTACAATCTGTTAATACTCTTTGCCACAGTTCTATTAACCAGACAGAACCACTAACCAATCACAAAGAGAATATTGTAATTACATTCAGGGTTGCCAACTCATTATCTTAGATAGGTGCTAAATGACATCTCAAATAGTGCTAGATTGATAAGAAAATAAAAAATAGTGCTATTTTTTATATTTTTTTTCTATGTGTTTTTTTGATTCCGAATGCCGCTAAATTTCAAATATTCTCGCATTACATTCTGTTTTGCAAAATACACACATTGCTTTCAAACTATCTCCAAGCACAGGTCTAAGCTACTTTTTGTATTTTGGATCGTCTCACTTTTTTGCTTAAAGGAATATCCATTATAGTAGGTTTTATAGTTCACGAAACACTAAATTGATAAATTCACAACTAAAAACATTCGCAGTTCGCTTCTAAAGTGACCAGAAAAAAATCAGAATGATGGCTGTATAGTGCTAGATTAAGTGATAAGTGCTGAATGTTAAATTACAGTGCTGGAATTGCGAAAATAGTGCCAAATCAAGCACCGAAAGTGCTAAGTTGGGAACCCTGATTACATTAAGTGCATGTGCAAGCAAAACAAACAGTGTCGCCAACAGTTATTTTGAAATTCCGCCAGATATGCAGTGTAAAATTGATAGATAGTTAGCAAAAAAAATGTTATTCGGAACGGTTATTAAATCTGTTATTTGTTACTTTTTCAAAGTGCGTTTCTTTTCCTATATTTCGAAGAAATAATGTTATTTAATATAAAACTGTCCAAAATGTGATTGAGCTATAAATTCCATTAGTTATTTTGCCAATTCCGTGTAAAAATAATCTGCTAGCTGCTACGTCACGTTGTTGGCTCCTACCCGATCCGCTAGATATGGCGGCCAATCCGCTAAGTTGGCAACACTGAAACAAACTCTTCACCGAGTGGAGACAGGTTTGACTCTCAAAATTATTTATTCGAATTTCTAATTTTTCAGTTGTAGTAATTACTAATTATTATTTTAATTAATATTTTGTCTAATTTGAACTGGTATTAATCCTCTCGTGCAAGAAAGTTACAAAATCTTGATCGTTTTTAGGGTTCCGTACCTAAAGGTAAAAACTGGACCCTATTACTGAGACTTCGCTGTCTGTCTGTCCGTCTGTCTGTCACTAGGCTGTATCTCATGAACCGTAATAGCTAGACGGTTGAAATTTTCACAGAAGATGTATTTCGGTTGCCGCTACAACAACAAATACTAAAAACAAAATAAAACAATTATTTAAAAGGGGCTCCCATACAACAAACATGTTTCAAAAATAACAAGGAGTCAGGACAGGAACAGGGACAGGAGGACAAATCGAGTTGGTCATGGAATTCAAAATGGCTGCCCTATCTGTCAAATATACCAGTCTGCCTTACTTACCAAAGAGTTTCTTCTATGTTTCAGATTTTCTTTGTGCCAAGGTTTTTTTTTTTTTGAGTGATTCGGTCGTTTGATGGGAGTAAGAATCGAAGATAAATATTTCATATTTTCCTATAAAATTTAAAAATTGGTTGTTGTAAACCATTTTAGGGTTCCGTATCCAATTGTGATAGTGGTACGGAACCCTTTATGCGCGAGTGTTGCACTTGCCCCGTTTTTTTTACTTTGCAACACTGAACTTTAATCTCTCGACACGCATCGTAGCAAAATAAATTCAATATCTTTGCTCGATACACGGGGAATCCCCGTTTGTATTGGAGTTGGTTGGTACGTCAGAGAAAAGAGCCGAAGGCGACGATGACGTCACATTTCTCTGCAATACGTTCAGCGGGGTTAAAAAGGTAGCTTATGCGATTCATAAGAGGACAGTCTCCATTCTCTTTCTCCATACAAACGTAGTCGCCGACGACGGTTTCCTCCCTGGATAAAGACATTAGAGCAAATATGTTTATGCCATAAAACCTATATCTGTCATGACTATGCCCCTACCTTTTTATTTTTTTTTATTTTCTAATTAGAATAGTAATAAAAAATAAAAATTAAATTAAATTAAAAAAATCAAAACGTAGGGGTATAGCCATACCAGATATAGGTTTTATGGCATAAACATATTTGCTCTAATGTCCAGGGAGGAAACAGTCGACTATGTTTGTATGGAGAAAGAGAATGGAGACTGTCCTCTTAAGCAATTCTAAGATCGTTGGGTGGAGGTTTTTTACATTTTTGTGTCTTTGGACTTATTTTCTACAACAAAGGTTAATTAATAGTTTATACTGAGTTTAAAAAAAAAGTGTTATATTTTATTTGAACTACTTACCTATTTGTACCTACATACTATACCTACCTACATATAATATAAGTACCTACCTACGTATTCTGTTTTTCCTGTAAGTACCTAATTCGAGTTATTGCGCTTACGCAATAACGTATCAGTATAAGTACTAGGTACTTATACCTAGTTAGGTAGGTATGTTATTCACGGGCTATGCAATTTGCGTGTTATGCAATTTTATTTATTGAACGCTCGTAAGTGTAGCTAGGAAAACATTTATTTGAGAAACTATAGGTACATAAGCACCTACTTATTAATACCTAGGTACTATACACTTGGCTAGTATAAATGGATATCCATGCTATAAACATACGACAACTTGACAGTTTTTGTATCTGCAAATAACTTGCATAATATTATGTATGATACTTGGACACTTGTCTTCCAAATGGCTATAATCGGTTTATTACCGACAGCTAGTCGGCGTCCCGGAGTTTCACCCGCATAAGTCACGATCCCGTGGGAATATCAAAAGTAGCTTTGTAATGGAGAAAGAATTTTTGAAATCGGTACAAATCTCACTTCTCTACTTAGATTAAAACAAAAACCTAAAGATACGGTACTTAGTCTCGGAAAATGAGACAATAAAACTGCGTCTAGCTGACGCACTAGCCTCAGTCGTATGTCGAACCGTTGCCGCGTGAGCACGTGCTGTCACACTGCGATTATCTTTTTGAGATCCATAAGAATGCCTTTTTGCTTATTTACAAAGCCTGAATCATTCTTATAGATAGATAGATAGATAGATAGATAGATGAACGCTTTATTTGCACAACATTAAGTAGGTATAATACAGTCATACATTAAGTTTAAAAACATAAAAGCTTAAAAGTAGAAAATTGCACAAATGGGCGGCCTTATCGCTAAAAGCGATTTCTTCCAGGCAACCTTGGGATGGAGATAAACTGTTTAGCTTGAAACGGTAGGTTATGCAGGATAAATAATTGAGTAGAAGACCAAAAAAAAAAAAGAAACAAATATATGAACTATAAAACAATAGACAATATACTAATATTAATATATAAATAGAAATATAAAATACATGCTATACAAAACATTATATATACCTACACAAAAATATATAATACAGATACAATACACACAATACATATAATATATACATAGGCATACATACAATACATAAGTAAGGTTTTAACTGGTTTTAATGTTGAACATACAGTTAGACAGTAGCAAGGTAATGATTAGTGACCATAGTTTTGAAAGTGGGCAATGACTTAGCGGAACGGATATATTGTGGTAGGGAATATTGTGGTAGGGAATAGATAGACAAATGTTTTTAAAAATACAAAAAAGGTTATGAAAATGCATGTAGGTGTTGTAGAATATACCGTATCTACCTATTTTTGTTTTCATCTAAGCTTCTTTATAATATTAGTGTAGTTAAAAAAAACTATATTTCTTTCCAGGCGTGCAGCTTACTAGGGTTCATCTGCATCCAATTCTCATGGTACAACAACATGGGCAAAGGGTCATACTTCAGCTGGATCTCCATGATAGCCTTCTGGTTCTCCGGCATCCTGCTCGGGTTCTATCTGTTCCATGTCATCGAGAAGTTCTACAAGGTTCCGTGGATGAAGATAGAGTTCGTATTCTGTGCGCTGTGGACGGTGCTGTACCTGATAGCGGCTAGTTTGGCAACCACGGTGCGGGATAACCCACATGCAGCCGCTGCGGTTAGTATACTTGTATTACTTTAGAGAAGGTCTACCGTGGATGAAGATAGAGTTCGTATTCTGTGCGCTGTGGACGGTGCTGTACCTGATAGCGGCTAGTTTGGCAACCACGGTGCGGGATAACCCACATGCAGCCGCTGCGGTTAGTATACTTGTATTACTTTAGAGAAGGTCTACCGTGGATGAAGATAGAGTTCGTATTCTGTGCGCTGTGGACGGTGCTGTACCTGATAGCGGCTAGTTTGGCAACCACGGTGCGAGATAACCCACATGCAGCCGCTGCGGTTAGTATACTTGTATTACTTTAGAGAAGGTCTACCGTGGATGAAGATAGAGTTCGTATTCTGTGCGCTGTGGACGGTGCTGTACCTGATAGCGGCTAGTTTGGCAACCACGGTGCGGGATAACCCACATGCAGCCGCTGCGGTTAGTATACTTGTATTACTTTAGAGAAGGTCTACCGTGGATGAAGATAGAGTTCGTATTCTGTGCGCTGTGGACGGTGCTGTACCTGATAGCGGCTAGTTTGGCAACCACGGTGCGGGATAACCCACATGCAGCCGCTGCGGTTAGTATACTTGTATTACTTTAGAGAAGGTCTACCGTGGATGAAGATAGAGTTCGTATTCTGTGCGCTGTGGACGGTGCTGTACCTGATAGCGGCTAGTTTGGCAACCACACTTTAGCATTTTCTAATATTAGTAGAGATTTACAAAAAAAGGACCTATAATATCTGTTAAATTTCATATTTTTGTTTGAGTTTAGTTATTCGCATTCACCGAATAGCATATTTTATATTCGTATTTGGTAAAGCAGCTACTATACGATGCATCACTACTATCTACTTCATCATACATAATGCACAGCTGTTTACTACGCAGCGTTGGGCGCAAACATCTCATCCAGATCTTATTTCGTATAATTTCCCCGTCAGTTCTTCGGTTTCGTGGCGACGCTGGCGTACGCGGGCGACGCGTTCGTGAAGGCTCGCGGCGTGCGCGCCGGCGCGCTGGCGCAGGGCACGCGCTCCGTCTCCAAGCAGACCATCGCCACCGTCGAGTCCCCCGCGCGCCCCGAGGGGTACTAGGGGGACTCGGGCTCGGGTGTACTGGGGGACTCGTGTATACTAGGGAATGTATGTATACTGGGAAACTTCTATATACTAAGAAACTCGTATAATTTAGTGTCACTAGTAAATTATACGAGGTTTTTTGCCACAAACTCGTAAGAGCTTGTTCAGACTGAACGCTGTAGAGGGCGCGAAATATTGTTGGGAGCGCGCCTTTTCATACCTACTGAATTTTAGGTAACTGTGCCCGCGTTTCCAATCTGAACAAGCACTACTAGGTAAATCAAATACTAGGCTAGTGTCGGATGACTTATAATACTTATAGCAGGCTAGAAAGGTATGCTAGACTAGTCAATGGAGATTAGATCATTGAATTTAAAAATATTTTAAACACAAATTATTAACGATTAACAGTCTTAATTACTCCGATACTAGTCTTTAACCTCTAGTTTATCATCACAAGATAAAGTAGATAAATACTAACCTTGTATGCAGCTTCAACGAGCCAGATACATAAAGAAATCTATACTAATATTATAAAGAGGTAACGTTGGTAACATGTATGTATGTATGTATATTGGGGGTAATCTCCGAAACTACTAGACCGATTTCAAAAATTCTTATCAAATAAGTAGGTAGATAGTACCGCTGTGTCTACGCAACCTTTTTTGTGAAATTGACACTAAAATGCATGCCACTAGTTTCGTAAATTTACGATTTACGGTTTGACCACAATACAACGAGATTTTTTAAAATAATATTTTAAGATTTTTTGCCGTTACTTTTTACCTCATCTAATTGTGTTCTGTATTGCTTTTTTAAGGGTATCTTGCCTGAATTGGGCTGGAACTAAACAAAACCAAATTTTCAATTTTAAAATACCTTGAAATGTCAAATTTTCTTCATTTTTACTTCTAAACTACATCATTTCTAAGGTTAAATTGCTTAAAATTACTCTTCCATTATGTTTTTAAAATAAATCTCATCAAATCCAGTGTAAAAGACAACAATCGAACATCTCTAACTTTTTTTTGCCGCCAAATTCTGATCGATACCCTCATAAGTTTAACGCCAATTTATTTACCTTATTATACTTTATTACCTATATTATACTTTATTAAGACTAAAGATCGGTTCTGGAACTTTTAGTGTTTATCGGTCGTTAAACACGAAAAGTTGCAATACTTATTAATAAATGGCACAATTAAATGCTTGAAATTTTTAACGCCATCTATAAATATTTCCTAAAACTATTTAATAAGAATGTGTTAACAGTCGTAACAATTCCCCAACAACCGAAACCGACTCTTATATTTATAATCATTACAGAGCGGTTATTTCTGTGGGTAAATCAATGAAACCAATCAAGATCAATGATTGATTGCACTGATTTCCCGTACAATTAGTTTTTTTTTAAATTGTAAACTATGATTTGACACATCTCTTTGAAGAAAAAAACAAATAATACAAAGAACTAAAACGTCAGATTGTAGTGTAGAATTTTAAAAAAGTACTGTGGTAGGCATAAAAAAACAGCTTTTAAAATGACATAGGTAATTAAAAACATATCAATGTCATATTCAATATGTTAAAGACGGGTCACACCAAACACGCGCGTGAGACTTCTCTCTCTCGCATATTGTATGAAACTGAAAGAGATAGATGCTGCTCTAGATGCGTGACGTGTACACGCGGGCGCTGCATCTCTTTCAGTTCCCTAAAGGGTAAGAGAGATGACAATACTAACGTATACGCCGCGCGTTTGTTGTGACTCGACTTTTAAACTTAGTTTGTAAGTTTTAATATAAATGTACTTAAATTTTTATCTAAAATAATAATTTCACAGTGTGTATTTTAATCAATTTGTTAATATATTATAATGTTGATGTTTTTTATATTGTTAGCCTGTAACTAATTTAGCCTTAATGTATTGGAAATTTTGAACCCATCGAAAGAAAGCAATTTTTAAATATTGTCACTCTGCTTCCAAAAACTTTTTATATTATATTTGTTTAACCAAAGAATTTGCTATGCAAATATTGCAGATTAAAAAGAACTAAATGTCGATCAAATTAGCTCAATTTTGATTATTTTTTATTTATCAGCACGTGACACATACATAATCAATAATTTACCTACCTACTTGGTATCTTTTACTTTCTATTATTGTAGGTAGATTAGATGTTGGTAAAATGCACTACGCACAAAATTATAATATCTTGTAGAATATAAAATACCTATATTAATCAAATAAATGTACCTTACACAAAACGTCCCAATATTGTACTGTACGTAGACTATAAAGTATGATAAAAATACAATGTATTATATTTTATATTATTCTTACACGTTTTCACGTTGGAAATTTCAATCTACTTATGTATTTTTATCAACGTCTACACGAGATGATAATATTCTCAAACATAAAATAATTATATATCATAATTTTAAATACTGAATTATATCCACAAATCGCAATGTATGTTTTATATGGTTTACACTGTATTATATAAAACGTAATCTTAATGTATTTTAGAATGTTATACACCGATTCATATTCACAAAATACAATGTATATTTTATCATTTTCAACACCGAAGCATATTTAGAAATCACAGAGCATATTTTATAGTTCTACATACCCAATTATATTTAGAAATCAGTGTGTATTTTATAATTTTATACGCCGAATTATAATGTATTTGTTTAAGTTTTTTAACGAATTTTCACCGAATTATTGAACAACGAAGTACCTGTACCCTCGTACCTTTGTATTTGTAACATTGTCACAATTAATTTAATGTTTATATTTTATATACCTACACGCGCCATGACTAATCATGACTTATAAGTATTATTATTTGCTTTTATAAATGTTTTATGCTCTAGGCAAGTACTACAACTAACTAATTTGCAAACAATACATCTTTAAATTACGTGTATAAATAGCACTCCAGCATACCACACTCGCAATCAACATTTTTGAAGATGTTTTTTCTTTGTGAATATTTAAAGTATTTTATATTAACCTTTGCCTTTGTACTTGCTAGCCCTATAGTCTATTTTGATATAACGAGCGTGTTATGGAAGAACATCTTAACCGACATTTTGAAAACTTTACAGGAGACGAATTTTTTTAATAACTTTTACATCCTAAGACATAAAGAGACAAATTCAGGATATGTTATAGAATATGTTTTTAATATTATGTTATTATTGACACAATTACAAAAAGATTTATATAAAGGGTACTTTTGTCACTTAAGATAAAATTTCTGATCGTGATTTCTTATGTTTTTCCAAAATCTGTCACTTACGCTATTATTTTGAGCATCTGGGACTTGACTTCATCAAGCATCCACCATCTGATTCGGCGCTGACATGGTTCCGGTCGTTTGTCTTTGGTCTTTACACAGAGATCCATGACAAGGATATGGTGTTGGGCAGTGAGACTCTCACCGGGTATGACTTTGCAGTTGGCCACGTTGCCAAAATGGTGTCTCCTAGTGATTAGAAAATCGATTTGGGTAGCGCGCCCCCCGCTCCTGTAGGTGATCAAGTGGTCGAGCTTCTTTTTGAAATATGTGTTCACGAGTGCCAGGTCGGCAGTGGCACACGTACGCAGGATTTCTTCCCCTTCCGCATTCCGACTGCCATACCCGTAGCCTCCATGAACACGTTCAAATTCCACCCCATCTCACCCACATGATCGTTCAGATCACCACCCAAAACGATTCCCTGCGACAACGGGATAGCCCCAAGGATCGCGCCGAGTTTATCCCAAAACGACCTCTTATCAGCGTCAACTACAACCGACCTGTGGCGCGTACGCACTTACTAAGTGGGTAGGAACCCCCCCAATAAGCACCTTCACGCACATAAGTCGGTCGCTAAAGCGATTCACCTCCAAGATATCGTCCTGCAACCCCTCAGCGAGCACTACAGCCATCCCGTTCTCTTCACCAGGTGCACCCGTGTAGATCAGCTTGTAGCCATTCCCAATGAGCCGGGAGCCGATGGAAAGGCAGCAACCTTTCCATCGAGTCTCCTGCAGGAACGCCACGGCCACCATCCGCCTGGAAAGTACGTCAGCTAGCTCCCTCGCGCGTCCGGTTAGCGTGCCAATGTTCCACGTTGCGAAGCGGAGTTTTAGTCTTAGTCTTTAGTCTTAGTTTTAGTCTGCGCCAGAGCCTCGTCCGTTCATCAGCAGGTGCACCAAGCTAGCAGGTGAGGTTGGCTTGGGCCCAAAGATCTTAAAATTTTGTCGAAGAGCGACAGATCGAGCAGCTTCGCGAGGCATTTGCCGCGCGAAGCAGCTCGGTTAGTGTGGACGTGCCTATTGACTATTTATTCGACAAAATTTTAACTTTCATCCGATTTTCTTCAATTCGAACATATTGTGTGTTTTATTTATTTTTTTGTTTATTGTTTTATATTCTATAAAAACTAAACGCAATGTCGTTGAATGATGCGCGCGCTGCCGCGGGCGAGCGACCGAGTGTCGGCTTTTGATTTTGCTCTAAGGCGCCTCTAGGCGCGTCCACACAGAGCGGGCAGCCTCGCGGGGCAACTTAAGGGTCTTCGCAATAGGTGTCAAATAATTTTAGTTACACGTTACGATAAAAAAGTGAAATTACGAAATTCTGTCGGTTACGATGTTCTTCCATGACACGCTCGATAATTTGTTAAGGGTCACATCATACTAACGCAGAGTCGAAGCGCACTGAAGCGTCAGTCATACATAAAGAACAAAGAAAATTTACCCTTAACTCCACAACGATAGTGCACATATTTTATTCAGGAATATAAAACGGACAGACAGACAGATGGACCAGTAGAACTAAAAAGAACAAAAAAAGAAAAAGATAAGGGTCAATTTGCTATTATAAATTGTTGATTTTGAGATAGATACCTACTCTTCTATGCACTTCGGCTTCATGGCCTATTTCGACTTAGTTAATTTCTGCGTATACCTCTTGGCCTAAAGTCAGTAAGTCAATGCAATATGGCTGCAAATGGGACACACTAGTAAGTTAATAAGAAAAGACGATACATTTATGCGTTTTTTAATGGGTTACTAGGCTGGAAGTCGACATCGTGTCAATGGGCCCTTACATTTTAATTGTGTATTAATAACTAGTCTATTATATGTTTTCCATGGATTTGTTAATTAATTTCCGCTTTCTTCTCAACTTCGCATTTATTAAGGTTGAAGCGAAGTGCTTGGGCGCAAAATTTGTTTTTTTTTCTGGTTTTTCGCAAAAATAACCAAGTTGAACAGCGAATTAAAATTCTTTAACAATTCAAAAACAATTTAATTGCATTACGCCAGACTAGGACATTGTTTTCCACCTGTTTATATGTAGGTACCATAGTCAAGATTTGAAACCATCTTTTTTTAATGCAGCTGCAGTAAAACTCAAAATATACTTATAAATCCATGTCAGTTACGGCCTACGAAATTAATAAAGTATTCTAATACAGTTTCTTTCTAAATTAATGGTTTCAAAGCCTGCTAAAGCCTCAAATACACGACGACACTGACTGGTGTGGGTAGGTCACACAGAGGTGTGGTCTGTATAAGGTAAAGCGTCAGGGTCATCGTGTATTTCAAGCTTAAGGTTTGAACAGCTGAAAAACAATAGGGTGTAGTATTACATAATAGAATAAAGTACGTTTTGTGTTTCGACGTCATTAACAAAAAAGCTTGTTTCATTTAAAAAAAGCTGTTAATTCTTGGACCGGAAGTATCTTTGCCTCTTAAGTAACCAGTGCCTTATCAATATTGCCTCCAACGCACTTTGTATGCTTTTATAAAAAAAAAAAAATTAGATATAAGCGATCAAATAAGATGTTACAGTTATTCATATTTTAAATGTGTATAAAAAAATAATAAAATCGATTGACAATTTTCTATGTGTTTTTACTAGAAATGGACTTCCAGACATTAGCCCCCTTACTTATTATAAACGATGTTTAACAGCATCATAAACTATGTATAGTTTGTCTTTTACTGAGACATGAAGTTTCGAAGTTGTCAGACAGAAACAAACGTTACATAACTTATGTCATTTGTTAATCATTGTTTTAAGAGGACAGTCTCCATTCTCATTCTCCATACAAACATAGTTTACATTTTCCTCCCTGGATAAAGACATTAGAGCAAATATGTTTATGCCATAAAACCTATATCTGTCATGCATGACTATGGATCTACCTTTTTATTTTTTTCATTTTCTTATTAGAATAATAATAAGAAATAAGGCTCCATAGCCCCGTGATACTGGACGTATAACAGAAATAATAAAATAAAAAAAATCAAGAGGAGATGCATAGTCACGCTCATGACAGATATAGGTTTTATGGCATAAACATATTTGCTCTAATGTCTTTATCCAGGGAGGAAAATGTAAACTATGTTTGTATGGAGAAAGAGAATGGAGACTGTCCTCTTAAGAGTTCCGTAGCTTAATGCCAAAACAACGGAACCTTTATAGATTCGTCATGTCTGTCTGTCCGTCCGTATGTCATAGCCACTTTTTAAGTAAGGGGGTAAGTCTTTGACTGCTGACGTTGAAATTGCAAAACCGAAAAATCGCAAATCGCTAAATCAAATCGCAAATCGCTGAATCAAAATCGCAAATACACACGTGTGTTTACAGTAGTCAGTGGGTTTAAATTAAAGAATAAAAAGGTGTTTTTGATAATATTTATTTAAAAAAGTAATATAATAGAGCTATAAATTATAATAATAATATAGGTC